>CALNXI010000146.1:178136-201955 GCA_942486025.1 Porites evermanni
TTGGTCGGGGGGGTGGGGAGGGGCGGCGGGGGTGGGCGTGTTACACGCGGCGGAGGGCGCGGAGGGGGGGGTATGTGTACTGGTTTTGGCGCGGGGGAGGAGGGATTTAAAAAAAAAAGTGAAAAAAAGAGCAGGGGGGGGGGGGGGGCGGGGGGGGGGGGGGGGGAGATGTTGAACCTTCGATATGACCGATACATTACTGATATTTGATACAGAAATAAAAATTGTTCCATAAAACTTATCAAGCCAAAATACATGTTCCCAGAAAAAGCTCTACTGAGACTGCTCCACTCACCTGAGTTTTCAAAGAAAGATTTCTTACAAATCAAGTAGTTTTCTTCTTCTATAGTTGTCTTCAACCTGACATTGCCCATCCCGAGCTTTCTCTTGAGTTCATCAGTCACTAGGAACCTTTCAACGATGTCATTAAGGTAACCAGAACAGCTATCATTCCACAGACTTTCAAGACTCTTCAGAGTGAGGCACTGCACAGTTATTATCAAAGATCCTGATTTTACCATCATTACGGCCACTTCATAAGCCTTTTCGATATACTCAGTAAGCCGGGCTACACTACTATCAACTGGCGATGACGAAAGATCTTGGTGTCTTCGATACTTATGAACCGACTGTTCTAATTCCTCTTTTAATATTCTTTGTTGTGCAACAGTTAAATCGTGGGTATTCCAAGAAATTAGAACTTCGATCAAGGCAGTAATAACAACAGAGTCTGAAAATCAATAAGAGGAAAGTTACATGTTTTTAAAACTATAGCAAAACATTTAGTATGCACAATAACTTAACACTTATTTATTTACCTACTTACACAAATTTACGTTGTTAATATAATCTTTACTGTTACGTGAGAGGTTCCCTCCTCAGGGAAGATGCACCTTCATGCCTAGCTATCATGGAGGACACATGCTTTTTTAAAAAAGGGTTCCGCTCTCCTCACTTGAAGTACCTGAATTTAAGAGACGGCTCTCGTCAGGGTACTCATCATTACTGAATGTCTACTCAGGCGACTCAACCATAGCCAAAGAGGTTTAAAAACCTCACCCACAAAGAGCCGCCACAAGGCAACTTAGTTAGGGTGTTATCACAGATTCACAATTTATTAGCTGCATACTTGAATGTCAATAGAATGTTAACGTTTATAGCAATTCGATGTAAGATACAATTTGCAAAATAACACAACCTGTTCGCACATGTTTTTGAAAATATTTGTCACTAAGATATTTTAAATGGGATAATGGAGACAGGACTTCAACCACATTAGGAGATCGCTTTTTTGCTGTTGCTGCTCCCAAACTTTGGCATTTGGTTTTTTTCGCGATACGGAGAAGCCCCTCAGTTGTCATTTTTTAAGAAGGCACTCAAGACAATTCATTCCAGAAAGCCCTTACACGTAATAAGATGCAATTTCATTACTCGTTTTTGGTAGGTTTTATTCAGTTTGCACAGTTAAAGTAACCAAAGTAATTTTTATAATTTTAGTGTTTGATATATTTATATTTTTTTGCATATTTATAAATTTATTTATTTATTATTTATTCAAAATAATTTTTTATAACCGCTGAAGAAAATGGCGAGTATCATGCGACTATTGATACCGGCACTATAGTTTATTATCATCAATAATACACTTCTATAGTACGAGCATAAACTGTAACAAGTCCTGTAGGAAAAAGTACCTTTGAATAATCTAACAATCACTTCCCCCTTCAAAAACAGTAGTGTACTGATGAGTAATAGCAAGAAAAACAAGTCATGTTTTTGCGTACCTGGATTACAAGCGAATTCTGACATTTTACGCTTACGGCTATTTTGAGACTGAGAGTCTGTATTCGTGGATATTTTAGTTGGATTTCCTGATGCAGCATCAGCTTTCGTTACACAGTCAGAACTACGCGGAAGGGACGTTTCTGAAACAAGCTGCTCGTCGTGATAAGAGTTTGTTCTTTGGTTGTTTTCAATTTCTATAGAAGGCTCTGCAAAAATAAGCTTTGGTTACAATTATAATCTCTTTGAATTCCAGGTGTGCCCATTCCTTCCTTGTTGGCCATAATAATTGCACAGAAATCACAACAGAGCAACTCTAAATTCGTTAAAGATCAGTGAAATGTTTCTCACGATTCTCTCGTACATGTACGTTCTCTGTCAGCGAGCTCATTTGGTAAAATAAAAGCACTTTTCTAGGTATAATCATCCTCATATTCTTCGCTTGTGCTGTAAGTCATTGTAGAGTGATGACAGGCTACTATGTGACATTGAAATATCAGGAAAAACCCAGACCTATTGAAGTGCGTGAAAAGTGTTTGCAACTTTAAAGTGACTCGATTCTACCAAATTTTGCTTTGCAAACAACATAATTGGACTTCAGACACTTGTTCAATTGAGATTATATTAGGTTGTGTATTCCTAGGATAGAAGCTCAGCGGCCGGCGTTTTCTCTCTCTCCCCCTGTCTCTATTTTTTGCTCGCTCTCGCGCTTCTCACACTTGGTTAAAAATAGACAGAAATGATTTCTACGCGTGCTGTCTACGAAGGTACCTTCATGGTCGTCAGTCATGCTTTCCATCCTCAGAAAAGCGTTGCACTTTGTTTCGAAGGAGCTCCGGGCCTTTGGAGAATCTTCTGTTGCAACAAAATGGAGAAAACATGCTATTGCAGGGATTATGTGTGTATAACGATAAACATAAATGTGAAGTGCTAAAGATAAAGACTATGACCGAAAGGTCTGACGACCGCTCTCCGTAGTACTCAACATTCAAATTGAGCGGCTAACATTAAGTTGTAGCACCCAACTTTCAACTTCACGTTTCAACATTCAAAGTTAATAATTCAACTTAAACTCTCAACATTTAACATGATCACGCATTCTTGAAAATTGAGCGCGCAGCATTATTCTAAAATACACAACATCTAGCCTGCGTAGCAAGCGTTTCCGTTTGGTTTCGGAACAAAGAAAGACCGAGGAACGGGGTTCTCGGTTTTGGTCGCGCGAGAAATGAAACAAGAGCCAAAAAATGAAAGTGGCTCTTTAACTTGCACCATTTTTCGCACGGTCTTTGACTCTCGTTCCTCGTTCTTTGCTCCTAAACCGCACGGAAACGCTTGCTACGCAGGCTACACAACATGTAAGTTGTGCAACCAACATTCAACTTGAGAAACCAAAAACCAACTTTGCAATTTCAGTATTCAGTGCTCGGCGTTATATATAAATCTGATCATCTTTTTTTGTAGTCAGATGTTGAAAAGATATTGAACTCGTATCAGACGCGATGGGTACATTTTGGCGGAAATTTTACGCTGTCCGCACAACGAGGTCAAGATTTCGCATTGTTAGCCGCTCAAGTTGAATGTTGAGTACCAAAGTTGATTTTTGACGGGGATCAAACACCATACTCCACAGACCATTCTGCTGAAAACAATGTACCTGAAGAAGTTACAAACGTTACAGTTTTGATGTTTTGAGCGTAAGGCTCAGATAGGTATCCGCAAACATTTTTATCAAGACTTCAGGGCAAAACTTCGTTGTAAGCGATCCTTTATTTGTTTCTTTTCATTTCTCTCTCTATCGTTACCTGATAATGCAGTGCCGTAGCAAGGTTAGATTTTTTTTTTTTTTTGGGGGGGGGGGGGGGACAACAGCGGAGGGCGAGGGTTTTTTTTGTTGTGGGGGGGGGCCGGGGGCGCGCTCCCCCGGAGATTTTTAAATGTTTTTCGTAACTATTTTTTGCTGCCTGGTGCATATAAAAAAAAACTTCGCACAAACCATGTTATCAGCGTTTTGGGTGTTTATTTTCTGGTCGAGGTGGTGATGTTTTGGTTTTTTTTTTTTTGGGTGGGGGGGTGGGGGCAATCACGAGTGCCGAAGGCTTTTATAGTTGCTAGGGGGGTCCTGGGGCATGCTCCCCCGGAAGATTTTGAAATATAGTTTCAAGCAATTTTTAACCGTTGAAGCCATAAATAAATAACTTTCACGCTAACGGCTTTATCGAACCGAAATAAACACATTGAACCAAAGAAGACTCAAAGAGCAGCGTGAAGAGCGTGGCTGCTCACCAAATTAAACATGCCTGTCAAAATTATTGCCCCCCCCCCCCCGCCTCCCCATGCTACGGCACTATAATGTGCCACTGAAGAAAATATAGATGACATTCCCACCGTGAGTCAGGCTGATCATCTTCTCAACTAACTCCTTTATGTGTTTGGCCCAGTTGTATTTCCTGCCATAGGAATCACGCAAGTTCACCGCTTCCTCAAGTCGACATTCCCTGTCCTTGTTCAAGATCTTTTCAATGGCTGCGGTCCACACTGTGGGGTCCTCTGACTCAATCACAAATGCTGAACCAAAAGCTGCACTGCGTAGTGCTTCTCCAAAGCCAGAGTTGCGACTGACAAGCACAGGGAGACCAGCCGACATTGCCTCGAGTCCTGTTAAACCAAATCCCTCTGTTCTTGAAGGCATGACTGCAAGATCCGCTTGTTGCAATAAGCGCTTGAAACTCTCTCGGTCTCGATCAAATCCTTTTACGTTCAATCGACTTGCAGGAACACCATACTCCATTAACCGATTCGCAATTTCTTCGCGTTTTCCATCCCGTGCCCCAACAAAAACAAGACGGGTATCTTGTAATGCAGCAATCGCTTTCCCAGCGATGTCAAATCCCTCTAATTCAAAATCTTCTACGGCTCCACGACCAAACACCAAGACTCTGCGTTGTTGCCTATCGCTTCGGCTGACTTGCTTTACAGTCTCAAACTCTTCAAATACTCCAGGAGTGAGTTCAAATACATTACCATCTTTATTACAACCAGAAAGATATGAGCGAAAGGCCTCGCTCAACTTGGGTCCAACTCCTACAACATGATCAGCCATTTCACACAGTCCTACTTCGTTCTTGTGCTTTTCTTCACCCTTTGAAATTGGGCAGGAAGAGCTTTTAAACATCCCACGTTCCTCAGGGTCTGTGTGCACCACTTGAACCCATTTGCACGTTTTATATTTCTTAATGATCTGCGCTTGTTTACCAAGTTTAACTCCATGACCAACAACTATGTCGATTTCCAAATCGTCTGGTGGAAAGCAAAGCCAATCAAGCTGTTCAAAACAAGGAAGTGGCGTTGCCTCTACGATCTTTACTTTGTGGTCAAGGGCTACGTTTTTGTCCTCTTGACTGCATTTTGGTAAAAAGAAAGTTATTTCCAATTCAGGGAACTTGGCTAACTGAATGGCTAATTCTCTGTTAATGGTAGAAAGCCCCCTGTTACTTGGTCCCCATTCAGATGCCAAAATAGTGACTTTCACTTTGCGAGATCCATGCACTCGGTCATCATGCGTTTGAGCTTTCTGTAAAGGTGATGCCATGATCAAACATCAAAGTCGTCCAACATCTAAAATAAAAATTAATAGTAAAGCCTCAATTACAACTACTACAATGGACAATAGAGAAACTCCTACAATCATTATGGAAAAAAAAGAGAATCAATTACAGCTACTACTGGAAAACGGAAAAACGTTTCACTGGGTGATAAAACCCAGGTAAAATGTCTCCTTAGGCGGTACCGATTGACTTCTATCGGTCTAAACAACCTTTCAGAATATGAAAAGTAGAAGTTCACATGACCAGAAAATGCATTTTCTAACCGCTGGTGCTTTTTACTAGCCTGGACTTTTCTAGTCGCGTCGCTTGGCTTGTTTACTTGGCGTGTTTACATTCGTATTGCGTGCCTATTGCAACTTTGAATCAAAACAAGCTACCTCCATTACTCTATTTGAGGGACGCCCAAATAATAAGGTACGTAACTTGACGTCACATGGGAGATCAAATATTCAAGAACTGCTTATGTTACGCTGTCTTGACTTTCCTTTAACTTTATTTGGCGATCGAATAGAATCCGTACAGTAAAACTTCTCTGCACAACACCGGGATTTTTCATTTCCCATCATGCCCCTAGGTCTCAGCCTCAGACTTCTACGTCCTACACCAGGAGCCTGCCTACACTTATGAACGTGGGTAGACAATGACATAGTTTTTTGCAAGTTCTTAATCACATATCGAAAGTCATTTACAATTGGATGCTAGCGATTAAGACCCTTTCACTCCCAAAAGTGAAAAACTCAAAATTAAACTAGCTTGTCCCAGGCGTTCAGATCGTGGGAACGGGGCAAAGAAAAGTTTCTTTGTCTCCCCCCCTTTTCTTTATATCTGCCCTCCATCCGCTCCCCAGTTCACGCCTCTCTCCACTATCTGAACGTCCGGAACAGTCTATTACTAAATAACACGTCGTGGGGGGAGGGGGGAGGTATGGAGGCTGAACATGGAATGGATTTTTAAACAGGGTATACGATTTGACTATTTAGCGTCGGAAAAAGGGTGTCTTTGTGGACTGTAAAAGAACGTAAAGGTGAGCTATGAGTGGTCTAAATTTGTGGTAATTTCATAAAGGTAGTCTAAAATATCTCATTACTGAATAACAGTCTTAAGAGGCGATCCTAAACTTTTGCCCACTTTTCTAAAAAAAGCTCATACGATAAACTGCTACTTATACGTCCCCCCCCCCCCCCCCCCCCCCCAACTGAGACCCCTTTCCTCCTTTTTTTTTCTTTTTTTATCTTTTTGTGGTTTGTGTGACCCCGGGGGGTGTTAATATGTACCCGCTTTTGAACAAACAAACTTTAAGAAATCGTTTACGTTTCACTACAAAAAAAGGGTTTTTGTGTATGATAGAAAAAAGAAGAAGAGAGGATGATAGAGGCTTAAAATTTGGGGAATTTTTAAAAAGGTGTTTTAAAAATTCTCTATTCAAAAAAAAAATTTAAAGGGGGTCCTCAAAACTTTTCCCCCTTTTTAAAAAAAAACCCCATACAAAAAACCTCCTTTTTATTGCCCCCCCCCCCCCCTCAGTTATAGGTCCATCTGACTTCTTGTTGTTGTTGTTGACTAATATTTGGGTATAAGTGAGCCGCTGAGGGTTTGAAACCTGACCCAGTTTAGGACAAAAAATCCTTCAATACGTGCCCTGTTTAGCACAACACTCTCAATTTAATTACATCGTTTAGGACAAAGGACAGAATCCATGCCCTCTTGTTTTGAAGCCATTTATTGGCAATTGCAATTGAGCAATTGCAATCACTTTTGTATACTTGCAGTGCAAACAAATTTCATCAAGCAAATCAGATCAATCGTGCAAGTAATACCCTGTTTATAATTAGGACAGACTCGCACAAAATTATTTACCCTGTTTATTTGTACTAGTGCAAAACAGTTACCAACTTTGTTTTTTTTACTTTGGACTTTTTACTTCTTCATCCTCACATACATTTATTCACAGACGAGCTATTTTCGGCGGGTGTGATGAGCTTGCGCGCGCTCATCACGAAAGCAAAGACATCCCCCCTCTGGACCAAAAAATTATAATAATAATCCCCCCCACCCACCCAGTATTGATGAGGAAAGTAAAATATGGGCAGTATGATGAAATAGTGCAGAGACTAATGTTTAAAATAAAACTAAAAACAAAAGGTAAACAACGTTTCACAGATGTTAGTATTTCTCGTATAAAGTGTAAATTAAAGGAAAGTTGTAAGAGATTAAAGCTAGCTGTGCCTCATCCCTGGATAGGTTAAATTTGGAACCTAGACTAGAAAAGAACAAGCCCAAGTGAAAAGAAACAAACAAAAAAAGCCAACAAAAAGGCAGATGAAAAGTTATACAACCGGTGCTAACAGGAATTGAATGGCCTGATCAGTTAAGCACAAAAAGAAAAGGGAATTGCAAGTCAGCCAACCTCTGAAAAAAGGTCTAGATACTTAAATACATTCAGTGAAATACAAATCTCTCCAAAAGAGAACATTGAAGTTAATTCACTCTTTTTTAATTATTAAGGCCAAATTACCAACTACTAGAGCATTGCATCACCAAGAGAAAAAAAAAATGAATGAAAAATTTGTTATGCATGAGATCAAATTTACCTTGGTTCAAGATTATTTTCTTTTTGCCGGGGAATGGTAAGGACTGCGAAAATGAGTTTTACATAAGAAAAATATAATTTGAGATCAGTGCCACTTTGCCTACTCCACGTATATCTCAAGCATGTTAAGGCATGACCCAAAGCCTATTTTGCATGAATGCTGCAAAGAGTCATAATTTTAAGAAAAATTTAAGTAAACATGATGAATCTTGGTAATAATTAACATATAACTTGACACCCTAAAGTTAGTGTTCTGTTGAAAAGGGGAATTTTGGGGGCCACGTGACCTGTTATAGCAGTTTTCTTACGCCAAGAGAAAAGTGAAAATGGGCCACAAGATGACATGCAATCATGGGTATATGTTAAAACAACAACGTAATTGTCTGGTTTCTCCACTTAAGAATTTGTCCAGAATGGATGACTACCATTTACTGTTAAAGAGCAATTTTAAAAATTAGGTCATGTGACCATTTTATTCTTCTAATAACTTCTTAATGAAAAGAGATTTTTCTCCGTTCTGGACAGAATTTGAATCTATGCACCAAGTCAATGAATACTGCATGGTTCTTTGCCTGCCAAGGTTAAACACCATTGGCCCATTTCATTTTCCTCTTTTTCTTTCATCATGACGTCAACAAACACGTGACCACAGTTAAAAAAACCCTTAAAAAGTTTAGGATGTTGAATTATTTTTGCTTCGACTTCAAATGGTCAAAGGAGCTAAAATAACACTACTTCTATTAAGGAAGCTAATTTCTTCGTGGGGGTCTAAGATCAGTGAAAGGGCCATGCCTTAACATGCTTGAAACAGAAATCTTCAGGTTCTGCACTGAAAACTATGTAGTCTAAGCATATTCTCAACCAGCTACCAATTGTGGCTTAATAGAAGGATCGCCTCATAGTCCTTGTTTGATATCCTTTAATGACACCGCAATCGTAAGAAATTTCTGTCCTAAGAAATTCCATTCTTTATGTAAACCAAAGAAGCTTTCTACAGATTTGCCGGCAACTTGATGGGAATTTGCATATGATCACTTTTGATTATAGAACCGTGCTTGACCTGTACAGTCAAGCATATCATTGATATAATGACATGACAGCGTAACTGTAGAGCCAACAAACCAAATATTAGTGATCATTCAAATTCCTTCTAAGCTGCGAAAGTTGATAATGATGATAATGATAATAAAAACAATCAGCGGTGACGTTATAAATAAAAGCGGGATAAAAGTAAAGGTGGTAATGCTAATGTAGATATGGATAGAGCTGGTTACTACAAAAAGTAAAAGACATTGTAGTTTAGTGTATTAATAATAAAAACATCCTTCAATGAACTAGAATATATGGAACTACACAAGTGGTTTATCAATAATGATAAACAGCTAATAATCCTCAAATGTGAGGGGTAGGCTGCACGCGTTAAATGTAAATGTTACAAATACGTTTACTTAATCTTTCAATGGCACCTAAAATGACTGGCCTCCCCCAACTTCCTGCCTTTACAAACTTTACCATCCCCACCTTTGCCTTTAAAAAACTTCAAGATCCCCCCCAAAATCCTCTGCTCCCCACCCCACACCCCCCTGTGGTATACATAATGAATGCAACCCTATGGTTGCCCAATAGTGTAGAGTTCAGGTCGAGAATGCACATGACAACTCCACCTAAAGAATAGTAGGAAGGAAAACCAGTGAAAGAAAAATATGACAATTGTACTATTTCTAAATAAATTGGTCATTTTGCTATTTCATCATTTCAGCATTTCGTGTTTTAAACACGCCAAACCCTTTACAAAGATGTGTAAGCCAGAAAGAAAAGTATTCTGCCGTCTTCTTCAAGAACTACCTGGTATTTCAAATCCATTTGCCCAAAAAATTCTTGCAAGTTGCCCAAATTTTTACAAAACAGTCGAAAAGAAACTAGGGCCATACCATGCAACAACATAGGCCATACTGGCAGATGAAAGTGGCTCGATACAGTTTTTCAGGGTCAATACCAGCCAAGTTTGAGCATAAACTACGTCGCCATAAATGAGCATTTGAAAAAATTGCCACCACAAATGCATAGGCATACGGGCCGGGGGGGCAAGGGGGGCTGCAGCCACCCCAAATTTTGGGCAACTCAGATTTTTTGGGCAGCAAGAGAAAATTTGGGCATAGGCTGGTTTCAAAGACGTTTCCACGTTTTTGTTATTATTATAATTATTATTTTGAAGAGATAAATATTTTCTATATTAATCTGAAAAAAATCCTGAAGTAATAATCCAGTTACATTCTCTTAAGACATTGATTGCCTAGCACGTGATGAGTTTCTGGTTATTAGGGAAGGGTATCATATGTTGATTTACATATATATAGTTTTTTATTGTTGAGCACTGTACTGCACTGCACTGCACTAACTGGAATGGGCTCTGTCCAGTCGTGAATTGATTATAATAAACTTCTGCATATCTTTTTAGAATCATCTCCTCTCGTAGAACAGTGTATGGCAGATAGCATCAGCAATGGGTCTGAAAATGAAGAAGTGGCTGACTAGTTCTCTGTTCGATAATGGCCAAACATCAAGATTTTCCTTTTTCTACCATATTTCTATAACACTCTCACAGTTTCCATTTTAGCTTCACGAACATCGAGGCGACTATTTGAGGAAAAAGCTTCCGTGAGCGATTTTGTAAGAACAGTTCCCAGTGCTGAGAAATATTGCTGCAAGTAAAATTGGCAATGGTGCACTCCGTTGCTATGACAACTCCAATGTCATTGCATTCCTGATCATGAGAAATTTTCATCTTTATCTAATAAAACTGTGGTGGCAATTTTTCCAAATGTTTGTCTGTGGTGACGTAGTTATGCTCAGAACTGGGAGGTATTGACCCTGAAAAACTGTTACAGTATCGAGCCACCTTCATATGCAAGTACAGCCTATGTTGTTGCATCGTATGGCCCTCGTTTCTTTTCGACTGTACAAAAAAAAAAATTGGGGCAACTTGCGAGAATTTTTTGGGCAAATGGTTTACTGCCCCCCCTGACAAAAAAATTTCCCATACACCTATGCACAAATGTATTAGATAAAGAGGAAAATTTGTCATGATCAGGGTTGCAGTGACATCAGAGTTGTCAAATGATGCCTAACCTATCATACTTGCAGCAATATTTCTCATTGGGAACTGTTCTTAGTTTACAAAATCGTTCAGGGGAGCTCTTTCCTCCAATAGTTGCCTCGATATTCATGAAGTTAAAACAGAACTGTATGAGAGCGTTATCGAGATATTTGTCAATAAAGAAATGTTAAAGAAATAATAATAAAAATAAAGAAAGAAATAAAAAAAGAAAAAAGAAAAAAAAAGAAAAAAAGAGATATTTTGGGATGAAGTTTTTATTGTTAGATTAAATACGGTAAAAAAGGAAAATCTTGATGTTTAGTTGTTATCTGAAGAAAACGAAGTGCATTTGACATGCAATTTCACCTCATAGTTAGTTTCAATCTTTTTAAAAATGTGTGTGAAAGATCATGGAGATAGTTCTGGCCAATTGCAATAAAGAAGGATTTGATTAGTATGATGGCGCTCTTTTTAGGGGTTTTGTAAACATTTCGGTCTACCTTAACAAATATTAGTGAATAATTTTTAAACCACTCACTAGATTTTCTTAAAAAATTAAGATTCTTTTCGTAATTCAAACTGAGAATTAGTCAGTCACTTCTTCACTTTCAGACCCATTGCTGATGCTATCTGCCATACACTGTTCTAGGAGTGGAGGTGATTCTAGAAAGTTATGCGAAGTTTATTCTAATCAATTCACGACTGGAAATAGCCCATTCCAGCTAGTGCAGTGCGGTACAGTGACCAACAATAAAAAAAAAATCAGCATATGATACCCTTCCCTTGTAACCAGAAACTCATCATGACTGCTAGGCAACCACTGTCTTGTGTGAATGTAACTCAATTATTACGCCAACTTCAGGTTAAATAGAAAATATTTATCTCTTCAAAATAATAATAGTACTAAAAAACATGGAAACGTCTTTAAAAACTGGCTTTGCCCAAATTTTCCCTTGCTGCCCAAAAATCTGAGTTGCTCAAACTTTGGGGGAGCTGCAGCCCTCTCGCCCCCCCCCCCCCCCCCCCCCCCCCCCCCCCCCCCCCCCCCCCCCCCCCCCCCCCCCCCCCCCCCCCCCCCCCCACACCCAACACCAACCCCCCCCACCACCCCCCACACCCCCACAAACAAAACAACCCTCCACTCCTACCCCACCTAAACAACCACGCAACACTCCCACTCCATCCCCCGCACGCCACCCAAACAGTTTATCCACTGGGTTTGGCTGTAGTTTCCCGTGGTCTCCTAAAATACGCTTCGTGTCCAATTTGGGGGGGCCGCCAGCCCCTCGGCCCCCCCCCCACCCATTCCCCCCCCCGGCCCGTACGCCTATGTTTCAAAGCAGACCGACTCACACAGAGGCAAAAGAGCTATCTGCGATTTCATACTATTCTATGCTCAAGCAAGCAGAACTATACTGACTGTTCTTAGCCAACTGAGAATGTCGCTTATGTTCCCCTATTCGCCTAACAAATCGACTTCAATAAGATGGAATACTTTCAGGAGGTTACAGCGAGACGTTTCATAGAAAATCAGTGTAATTTTCTGACTGCCAGGCCAGCATTCTACTCCTGGCTGGGTATTACTACGATTTGAATATCAAACACTCCGTAAACAAACGAAAAAAACGGGGACCTCAATTGATTTCATATTTTGAAACTATTGCTCATGCAGTTAAAACGAAGAAAACAAAACGTTCGACAGATACACAATGAAGTTATGAATAGAAGAAAATCATATATCCACTGGTTCCGCACGGAAATTCATATATTAAAGGGAATTGACAGACGCGAAGATAAAGAATGATTATCACGCATTTACGACTTGATTCACTGTGTGAATACAAACTGAAATTGTGAAGTTTGAGTACAAATGCCTAGCGTTAATGAATTAAAGTTGCAAAGTGTTCAAGAACTTAAAATCAGAAAAGACTAACCTTTTTCCATGGCAAAAAGACACCCAAACAGCAATTCAGCAAAGGTAAAAGAAAGAAGGAAGTCTTGTATTACGGTCCTTTGGCTCACTGTGCCAACTCCGAGACCTGGGGGGTACTCCCATACATTACAGAAACGGGTATGTGCCGCCCGACGGGGTCGTGATTTTAGAACGGGGTATCTATTTCAGGGGTTTAAATTTCAGAGGCGTTTTCTAGAGCGGGGTATAATATTTCGAACGCACGAAAGCTCCAGTTTTGTGAGCAGCCGTTTGTGTTTAAGGACAGATTGCTTTTAAAAATACGGTTCAGTGCGTTAACAAGCAAACTGTTGTACTCTTGTTGCACCCCTGTGTTTTAGCGTGCAGGGCGGGCGTATTTTGGCGCGAGTCCCGAGCGCTGACCCCGCCATCTTGGATAAATAGGCGCGCGGAAGTCTGGAACGAGTCCATAATGTACCCGAGGGTTGACCCGAGGGAGATGGAGACGGGCTCAAATCGTTAGCTTACGAGTGTGGTTCTGTGCGTGGTGAGAGATTTTGCGTCATAATTAACCGCATTGTATCCACATACGCAGGAAACGTACTCTGAATGATTATGAAGAAGCATTTATTTGATGTATAAGTCGAACAAATAAAGAAATATCTTTTTTAAAAAACAGGGCTATTTCAATTTACAAACTTTCTAGAACGGAATATGAAAAATTGGCCCATTTCGAGAACGGGGTATCAGTTTTAGGGCGAATTCTAGAACGGGGTATGAAAAATTGGCTCATTTCTAGAACGGGGTATCAATTTTACGGGAAAGTTTTTTTAGAACGGGGTGCCAATTTGGAGTCCCGGCGGCACATACCTACCCAAAAAATACCCAACTGCGCCCCCCCCCCCCCCCCCCCCCCCCCCTTTGTCCGAGTGAAGTCTGGGAAAGAGTGACCGAGCCGAGAATGCCAAGGGACTAGGCTGGGTGTTTTGGTGTGATCTGGGCACAGGCGGCCCAAGCTCATGACATGAACGCGGACGTGACTCTTGCTTGCGAGCGGTGTTGCGTTACAAACGGTTATTTAAAAAGGTTTTTATGGGATGTAAACGGTTTTTCTTAAAAGAGAGAAAAAATGTTATGTTTTTAAATAAAATCAACTTAGGGACTTGTCAGAAATTAACAGGGGGGGAGGGGGGTGGGAATTTTAAATTT
Source organism: Porites evermanni (assembly GCA_942486025.1). Taxonomy (NCBI): domain Eukaryota; kingdom Metazoa; phylum Cnidaria; class Anthozoa; order Scleractinia; family Poritidae; genus Porites; species Porites evermanni. The sequence continues at coordinate 192,335 of CALNXI010000146.1, forward strand.
GGGTTCGGAAATGAGGTGACCCATCCCTGCAATAAGAGTGAAATTTGCTAACCCTCCCCTTGACCGTGGCCTAAAATATCATGACCCTCCCCCTCTAGTATAAAAGATAAAATCTAGTTCTTGCAATACACTAGGGTGAGTCAGTATTATGAAAGCCCAAAATATATTTCTAATCTGTTCTTTGTAATGCCATATACATACATTTTAGATGACAGCATTAAGAGTCCGACTCTGATTCTGACAGCTGATCACTCGACTCTCCTACTTCTCCCAGTTTTTTTTTACAAAATAAAGAACTCCTTTTTTCTTCTGTGGGTGAACCTCTACATGATCACGGACACATATTTGCATGACCCACCCCCTTTTAACGGGCCATTTTTCATGACCCCTCCCTTTTCTGCAGTCTCAAAAAGTTGTGACCCTCCCTCTATTTCCACCCCCCCTCCCCCCCTGCTAATTTCTGACAAGTCCCTTACCTTATTGCTTTGTTGTATTCTTTGTTGTTTGCTCGCGTCTCAAGCCGTTTTGAAGCGTTTTCGACAAGTTAGCGCTATTTTGGTGTTCCACTAGCTTTTAGCGGTACTAAAACTCAGTCACTTCAAAATACCCGGCCACTTATCAGAATGCTTTAGAGAACAAGGCATAACAAGGCTTCGGCAAAGTCTTCTATGAGAACGCCACTCCAGGCCCATTGCTACTAATTTACTCCCAGATATGGCAGTTTCGAAAACGAAGACCGAAGCACGAAGCACCCAAATCTCGAAAACCAAGCGCCCAAATCTCGACTATTATCAATGCTGCGTCCTGATTGGTTGAGCTAATACTAGGCTATATGTAATAGCCCACTAGTAGCGAAAAGCGCGGGCTTTTTGGCGGCAAAAAAGAATTAAATTCTGGCTTTAACTAGCTAAATTTTTTTTATTCTCGATATTTTTGACCAACTATAGGTGGATTTTACTAAAACAATTATTCCTCTCGCCCTCGTGGCCTCTGAGTCAATAGCCCATTGGGCCTTCGGCCTCATGGGCTATTGACTCAGAGCCCACTCGGGCTCGAGGAATAATTGTTAATTAGTCATGTATAGAAGTGGCTAGAAGAAGACTTTTATAGAGTAGTTAATTTAGCTTCATGTTATGCAGGCAACTCAAGTCAAAAGTTGGTTACTGTCCCTGCCATAAAAATTCATAACAAGTCATGACCTCAGTGGGGCAGTCTCATGCAGGGCTTCCACAGAAGCGTCCTGTTTTTTCTCTGAGCTGATCATATCCTTCCAAATTATTATGTAAAAGTTTATTTCTGGGAGTTAATAGTTAAAATTATTCCTTTTTTGATCATTACATGTATCAGGGCTGTCACTAAGGGCTGGCATCTGGGGATTTCCCATGGCTTCTATGAACATGATTATCTGAATTTGAATATTAACTAATGTGACACACTTTGTCAGTTAAGGCCTACCTCTCAGAATCACTTCATGTATTTGGAAGAAATGACTTCCAGCTACTTTCATTAGAAACAAAAGGAAAAATTATAGAGCCCATGGAAATTCCTGGCTGTTCCACTCCCCAGCCACTAATTGCATATACCCGGCAACTTGCAACAGCCCCTCACCCTTTTTTAGTGTAGTGAACTTGCCTAAACTCAAACTGCGTAATATAAAGGTTTGGTCAAACAGCTATACCATTGTGCTGCAAGGTTAATTTGTTGAGTGGGAAATTTTGAAGCTATCTTTAGCTAACATTTATGTTGTCATATTGTTCTGATACAAATGTACTGAGTACAGCAAAGCACAACAGAGTTGCGAACTATGTGACTGAAGGTTTTTTATGTTTGTTAAAGCTATAAACAGACAGTTATTACTGCAAGCCCCCAGGTGAGCAACAAACTCATCTTTGGGACTCCTGTTGTTCCTTGGGTGTCCTGTCACTAAAAAAACCATCACTAACTCGATGTTTGTGTCAGAATGATCTTTAGCAGAAATGATCAGCAGTATCATTATAAAAATTATTAATTGACCCATTAAAAGGGTCTGTTAAATATCATTAGCAAAATGTATGTCAGTTCATCATCATTTGCCCAGTATCTACTTAAACAAAAAAACATTTGGCTATAAAAAAAAAAAACTGTGATAAAACTTTTCTTATAAACATTATGAGAAATTTTAAAAGAAAGTTTCAAAAGATGATGATGCTTCGACAGTCTCTGACGTCTTCAAGTGAAACTAGCTTATGCATGTTCATTAAATGGATGAAAAACAGTACATCATTGAAAAGAAAAGTAACATATTTAATATGTTACAAGTTAAACAAAGAGTTTCACACTAATGGAGTCACTGTGTGTCTTGAGACTGGGCCTTAGTTCTTTGATGCATAATGTCTCGTAAATGAGGCAGTCATCTGCACACAGCATTATAACTACATATTTGTAACCTCTAGTTTATTTATGATAGAAGCAGTGTCATTGGCCGGTTCTCAAGGAGGGTTGTGGTCAGTTGAAGGCGGAAACTGGAGATGTCTGTGATGGTTTGCTTTCCAACTCCAAAGCAACAGTGTACAAGAATACCAGGGTAACAGAAGTAGTAAAAAAAAACAATGGCAATACTGAAAGGCCTGTCTACACATTAAAAGGGGACGGCAACATTTCAGACAAACAATACGACATGGTGATTGTTGCAGTCCCATTAGAAATTAGTAGCTATTTCTTTTATTGTAAAGGCTGCAAAAACTGGCCCTCTCCTAAAGAACTGGGTGAATTCTGGCGCACAGTGGCAACTTTTGTGCATGGTCATATCGACTCGACGCATTTTGGGTTTGGAACTGAATATGACATCCCAGGAGTGATTGGCACAACAGAGACCCCTAAAAATTATTTTAACAGCATGTTGAAAACAGGACTAAAGAGGATCCAAAGGGCACACCCATTCGGAAAGTGTTTTCACGATCAGATCTCACTGATTCTCAACTTAATGAACTGTTCAGCAGTGTGAATGAGGTCAAAGTAGTGTCGTGGCTGGCTTATCCACACTTTACACCCCCTGAGAAATTTTGGTCATTTGTTCTGGATGATGGTGTCTTCTACATCAATGCCATTGAGCATTCTGCCAGTGCAATGGAAATGTCAGCAGTGAGTGCGAAGAATGTGGCTTTGTTAGTACATCAGTATTATACAGGGAAAGCATCTAATGTCCCCCAAGAAAGCAGGTCTTCTAATACCACACCCAAGGAAGAACTGTAATTCTGAGTGCTGTAATAGACAAAGGTGTATGAAAGACTTAAAATTTAACAAATTTACCCCTTTATCAAAGATACCGGTAAGGGCCTAAAATGGAAATTTAAAAAAAATACCTTTTTTGGAAGGAAAATGAATAGTACTATGCATGTGAACCACTTGAAAGTACTGAAGAGGTTTCTTTTTAATGGTCACACCACAAGATTTCATCTACAGATTCAAAAGCTAAAATCAGCTTATACAGCATCAAGAAATACATCTGCTGTTCGCAGTCTACATAACAGATAGTACCTTGTAAAAGCACAAAGTGTACAGCTAATGATATTTTATTCAAGCATATAACCGCACCTAAAATACAGTGAAATTATAATGACTGTTTCTTCGGCTGCTTTGTTTTCTGACTTTAGTGCCAAAGGAAGAGACTTCAGTGCATCCAGTTCTTTCTTTATACATATTTTTATATACACTTTACTATCCTACATTACCATACCTACAAAGATAATGAAATTTAAACCACTGTTACAGTCAAGGCAGGTCAAGCGTACCCCCCAAAATTCTATTAATAAATTGATTATTTGAAAAATGAAGCCGTTAGTTGTTCCCGTAACTGGTCTCAAATTCAAATCGGCACTCCTGCATGCGTGATGAGCAGTGAATATTTTACGAGAACTTCTCTGTATTTGGTCACATTGAAAATCTTTGAATGGATAAAATTGCTTCGAAGACATTTACGTCAAATTCCGAGAAACTATGGTGGTATTAATTTTATAACTGCCTCGCGTGTGAATTCACGGCTCATTCATTCCACATGCAAGAATCAATCCCTGGTTTATTGTCGGAAGACTAAATTGTAGGATACCTTACAAGCTGTGATACATATACTAATACGCTACATTTATTGACAAGATTGATATTTAACCCTTTGCGTACCAACTGGCCATATATGGCCAGCTAATCACAACTCCCCTCTCGGAGACCGTAAAACGAGATCTAAGGACCTGGACGCCATTATTTCATTCTGTGTCAGACTACATGAAGTTATTTTGCAGTTTTGCTCGATTTTCGCTTAAATTGAGACGAATTTTGAGAGTTTCTTGTAAGTTAAACATTTTTAGTACGGTGATTTAAAAATGGCGGCTCTTAACCCCGATCGCACACTCGATTTTTGCTCCGCAAACGATCAAAGCAATGTGGAAATTCACTTTGTTGACGAGGATGACTTCCCTCTTATAAACATAATGGAGCATCGAGCCTCTGAAGAAGAATTTTACTCCGATGAATCGCAATCCAGCGAACAGGATTCCAGTGAAGACTCAGCTGATGAGAGCACACAGGAGGTAATGGAGGTCGTGGAAAGAGAGTGGTCCACAGAAATTAAACGAAGAAGAGATATTGACTTTAGAGAAAACCCTGGGGTAAATGTAAACACCAGAGATCTTAAATCGTGTTTGGATTTCTTCTCACTTTTCTTTACACCAGAGGTATGGCCGTTATTAGTTAGTCAGACCAATTTGTATGCAGAACAGAAAAGAGGCCCGAGGGAAAGCTCTGTATGGTACCCAGTCACTGTGGATGAAATGAAATGACTCAGAGGGGTACAATAAGCTGTACAAAATTCAACCCTTTTTAGATTTGGTAGTTGCGAGGTTTCAGGAAGTGTACATACCTGAGCGACAACTTGCCACAGATGAGACATTGATAAAGTTTAAAGGCAAATTACATTTTAGGCAATTCATCCCAATAAAACCAGGCAGATTTGGGATAAAGGCTTTTACCCTCGCAGAATCTAGTAGTGGTTATGTCTTGAACAGCAAGATTTACACTGGGAAGGAGCCCAATGAAGTGCAGAGAGATTTAGGCAGGAAGGTTGTTATGTCTGTCTTTCAACCTTACTTAGATAAAGGTTACTATGCCTTTATGGACAACTACTACACCTCGGTCGGATTGTTTGAAGAGTTGGAAGAAAGAAACACACTTTCATGTGGTACAGTTCGCTCCAATAGGGTAGGCTTGCCTAAAGAGATTTGTGGTCTGAAAGAAAAGGCAGTCAAAAAGCTTAAGAGAGGGGAGTCTTTGTACAGGCAGAAGGGAAATCTAACGTGCGTGACATGGCGTGACAGGAAGCCAGTTAGTGTTTTAGCTACAATTCCCACCAGTGCAACAGATTCAAGTTTAGTGCAGCGCTCAGTGAAAGAAAGTGGCCATTGGCAAAAGAAAGACTTTGCTCGACCAGGTGTTATAGACCTCTATAACACTTATATGGGTGGTGTGGATGTTTCTGATCAGAGGACAGTTGCTTATGCCAGACTGATGAAAGGAGTTGTCTGGTATTACAAAGTTTTTTTTTTATATGGTAGAGGTTTGTGTGTCAAATGCACACATTCTTCAAACCAAATCCCAAAACCATGCCAGTACAACCAGTTTAGAGTTTAGGAAGAAGGTAATAAGTCAGTTAGTTGAAGGGAAGAGCTTCAGGAATAACACAGGTTTGGTTCAGGCCCCTGTTGTTATTCCAGACGTAAGGTTCAACCGTGACCATTTCCATCATCTCATCAGCAATGACACCAGGTCCACATGTAAAGTGCATGTACAGAATGTAAAAACCATTTACAGCTGTGCCATTTGTGGCGTCAGAATGTGTGTTGAGCCTTGTTTTCTAAGATACCACACAATGCAAAACTATTATTTTGATGATGATGCACGTGATGGCCCACGACGGCTAAAAGAAGGGATAGGGAGGCCCTTTCAAAGAGGAAGGAAGAGAGTATTGAGAAACTAACTCTTCTTGTGTAAAAAAATATATTTCTATGCTGTAAAGGTACCCAATAAGTTGTAATATTCAAACCCTGAAAAAATTTTTTTGAGTCCCTCTTCCTGATAAAAGAAATTTATTCTTCACAGAAAATATACATTATACTTCAATAATTGAAGTATAATGTATATTTTCTGTGATGTGATGTATATTTTATTGTTTGTTATCCATTTAAACCTAAATTGTAAGTAGATTTTTATTTTGAATAGAAAAGCTCAAAATTGTAACTTTTTTAAGCTCAGAGCAAGTTATTTGAAAGTTTCCTGAATGTTTGCATAAAATTTGCATAATTATGCTAATTAGGTGGCTCGTGACGTCACAAAAGTATCATATCCCATAATTTCTCTAACTCATATGAAAGCATATTTTCCTTGCTTTCTAAATATGTATAGGTCTGCAGGTGTCTGTAATAAAGAAGAGACTTGGCAAGCATTGTTGTAACTGTGCCTATTTTTGTGTGAAATAAATACCACCCCCCTTGGTATGCAAAGGGTTAACACTAACAAAATTTGAGAAAGGTTCAGTCCTTGTGGCCATGAGCCCCGGGGGGGGGGGGGTACTCTCATACATTACCTATACGGGTATGTGCCGCCCAACGGGGTCGTGATTTTGAAGCTCCTGATTTAGAACGGGGTATCCATTTCAGAGGCGTTTTCTAGAACGGGATATAATATTTCGAACGCACGAAAGCTCCAGTTTTGTAAGCAGCCATTTGAAATTATTCAAGGACAGATTGCTTTTAAAAATACGGTTCAATGCGTTAACAACCAAACTGTTGTACTCTTTGCACGCTAAAACGGAGTATAAAAAATTGGCCCCTTTCTAGAACGGGGTATCAGTTTTAGGGGAAATTTTTTTTAGAACGGGGTGCCAATTTGGAGTCCCGGGCGGCACATACCCACCCAAAAAATACCCAAGTGCCCCCCCCCGGGCCATGGGCCTGCTAGAAATCCCTGACTGTCGATTACAGCTGTGTCTTTACCATTAAAAACCTGTACGTAACACTGTAAAACAAGAGATTATAATTATATTAGTTATACCTTTGAAGGGAAGTTAGAATAGCTCACTGAAGCTAGAGTTTATAAAAAGTTATTTATTCATGCATAAAATAATGATTTTATCACAAGAGTTGATGATTAGGTTAATGAATTTCCCGTGAATTTCTAACTCAGTTGCTGAAACTACGTTTTTTGTTTTGTGAACCAGCCAAAGTTAAGTCAGTTTCTTTAGGAAACAGTTTACAATATCACAAGTGTAAAAAATGTGGTTGGTTTACCACTAGTACCTAATTGTTTTATAACGACTATTGGTGAGATAAAAGGGTTCTTCTCTGAATGAAAAAGTCACTCATGAAAAAATGAAAACAAACAATGATATCTGGGTATCCAGAGCAATTTCTGTTACCGGTGAATGGCAATAACTATCTTATTATAAAAGCCTATACTAGGTGACAGTATTTCTAGTAGTTGTAATTAAACGAGATTCTACTAATCTCTGATCAAGACAAAAATATATGTATTCCTACTGAAAACTATTTAAGATAAAATCAACCTTAAAGGTATATATAGTGTTGGAGAAGTACTGCTCTATCTACTCAAAACTATATCAAGTATTTGACTAACTTCAATTGCTTTCACACAAAAGACTCCAACGGCGGGAGCTCTTTCTGTACTGTTGCAGTTTGATCACTTGTCTTCTTCGTCACACGATATAACACTGCAACTAATGGAAAAACGTGAGAAAACGTACAGAAAACGCGTTTGCAAGTTCTGTTACCGGATTAGCCTGCGAGCAAGTTCTCAATTGAAGGGAATATGGTAAAAAGTAGACGCGAAAGCGGGGGCTGGGAGCGCAGCTCGCTCGCGTGTTCTCGCGCGGCTAGCGACGCTCGCTTGAGGTGATGTTACACGAGACGATTTGCAACGACGATTTTCTGCGCAACACAGCGTTGCAATGTTGGAACCATGTTGCAACCATTCGAAACAATGTTGCAACAATGCTGTAATGCTGTGTTTCGTTAAAAATCGTCGTTGCAAATCGTCCCGTGTAGCATCACCTTTAAATAGGAGAGCCTGCTTGCAGGATAGTACCGGGTTATACTTTGTCGTGCAGTTAAAGAGGTTGTGTCATTCAATTTGTTATTCCAAAGAGTGTACTGGTACTCGATGACGTAATCATATAGGTCGCCGGCTATTATTGCCGCGTCCTTATTCGCCAAGGGACTTATTAGCGTTAACCAAGGAAATACTCGAAAAGGACAAAATCACACTAGCTTCATGTTAACTCACGTCATTTTCTTTACAGGTTTTCTAAACTGGCGAAGAATCCGCGGCGATACATTTATGCCCTTAAAGCATGAAATCTAATAAAACTGAGCCTCTCTATGGGTACCTGCGAGCGTCGTTTTCTTCGGGTGTTTTCGGACAAATCGTCAGTTAATTGTCACATATCAAGAAATTTTTTGCGTGGTAACGCTACTAGCAAGCACGACGACGACAAAAACACAAAAATCTAAGATCTTCGTCTCATCACAAGCGATCGTGGCAACTCTTATTTCGTCGGAAATACCCAGAGTCTCAAAATACGCCTCAATTGGCTCCCGAGAGCCAATGTAAAACCATCCGCGAAATTAAGCATCCTCATAACTTTCATGCCACGTGCTAGTTTATATCCTGCAGACCCAGGAGAAAACGAGAACGGTTCTGAAGACAAGAGTTTCAAAGGGGATTTGGGTCGTGCACCCTAGGTATTATCTTCAATAACGTTAAGGTGTCCTTTCCTTGTTAAAAATCTGACCCGCTTTTGTCATAAACGGTGAAAACCGGTGAAAATCGTTGTGGATTCTCCCTGGTTCGTGCAGGAAGGTGATTTCTTGAAATACTTAATAAATCCTCTATTAAGTAGACTGCAAAACAGTCCGTATTTTTGCGTATTCAAGTACGCGCGAGCAGTCAAATTAAAGGTCTGGAACGAGGTTGAAAACAGTGAGCGAGACTAGGGAGAGACGCTAAAAATTTCTCTCGCCTCACATGCCGTAGGGCGTGTGAAACCCGCGCGCTTGGCGCGCGTAAGACTCTTGCGCCACACTTTACCTTTCTTTCACTCTTTTTGAGAAGAAAACCGACTGTTTTGCAGTTTATCTATTAAGCACTCGTCTCTCTATTAACCCCCCCCGCCCTTTTCAAGGTGAAGAAAGTTATTTAGCCCCCCTACCCCCCCCCCCTATATTCTTAAATGGTAGACATTATTAATTAATCACCGCATTCACAACTCTAACACTTCACGTAAACTGATACTGTATTTACGTGCTGGAAGTTCGGATTTGTTTTGGTGTGGGTCTCCAAGATCTCCATTTCACATGCCTGGGCTTTTCCACAAAACGTTCCTACGTTCTGCTGAATAATTGATACCATCATATTCGCTGAGTTAAATAATTCCCCTCCTCAAACGTGCTTGGAATGAATAGGTCTCCAGAGTGTGTGTGTGTGTGTGTGGGGGGGGGGGGGGGGGGGGGGGGGGGGGGGGAAAGGAGAATTGAGGTGTGAGTTTTGTAATAACGTTTATGAAAAATATGACAAAAAAAA
>CALNXI010000146.1:202007-212007 GCA_942486025.1 Porites evermanni
TGTGCTGAGGAGTTTTGTTTTTGTTTGTGTGTGGTCTCACCCCGTTCTCCTTTCACGTCGCGTGTTTTCTTCCAACCGCTTCTTTCTTTTTTTTTTATAATTTTTATATATTTTTTTTTCTTGTATTATATTCCCCCCCCTCCGTTGGGGTGGGTGGGGGTGGGGGTGGGGGGGGGGGGGGTGGGGGGGGGGGGGGGGGGGGGGGGGGGTTGGGGAGGGGCGAAATAGAGGATTTACGGTATTCTTTGGTTATAACCTCTTTAACAAAGAAGCAAGCAAAACTCTAACATAATGATCGAAAAAATAACTTCAGTTATCTTTTGCTACACTCAATTACTACATACCTGATTACATATGAACGGCTCCTTCCCTCCATTTCCTCAAGAATGTATCCTAGTGCTTGCTTCTTTTTTCCAGCACTGTCTATTGCCAACTTCTGTGCGATGTGCAGAGGACTTTTCCGTTCGCGGTTAAACATTTCTTTCCAGTCTAATTGTTTATAAAGGGGAAACAGCTTCTGGAATGCTCCTTTCGATGCCGATGCAACACAGTGATGCAAGGCTGTGTTCCCCTCCTGGTCAGCGTCTCGTACTTTGATTTCTGATTCTCGTCTTTTGAAGGTTGATATGCAGCTTATATTTTGTCTCCTTATTGCCACTGACAGAGCGGACATTCCTGGAATTAACCCTTTGGCTGAGGGGTGGTGCTCGTCAAAGTCATCTGGAAGCCTACAGTTTAAGTCCACTTTTTCAACGACTATCAGGTGCTGCATTACATGAGGACTCATAGAAGGCAAGGAACACGCCTTTAAAAGTGCATTGTAGCCATGTTGGTCTTTTGTCTCCAAATTCCCTTTTACAAAGCAATCGAGACTTTTTTGAACGTGTCCTTTTGAAAGATCCTCTCGTTTTCCCATCTGTTTGCGTTGATTCCAAAGGTTAACAATAACTTCTGTGACGTCGTTAGTTCCCGCCATGTACAATGACATTTTTTCGGCGTTTTGATTTCTTGAAGTGGAAGTTCTACGTAGGGAACTTGTATTAAAATCGCTGTTACTTGCGACATCAGCAGCACTGTACGTATCTGGTACATTCGGCCATTCTGTGTCCTCCCCTTGTATGGAATACGTGCTTGTGTGGCTGCTAGCATTAGATGTGGTTTCTACATCTTCATCAGTTTCTTCATGTAGCGAAGATGTAGATGCCTTCTGCTTGTCCTCTTTGTTCTTTGACATTATCTCTTGACCTTGACAAGCATGAGTGGGGCTCCTAATTTTCTGGCTACTTTCACTTTTGAATTCCTTTTTCTTTTTCTTTCTCACTTGTGGCTGTTCGTTTGCCGAAGTGGCTTCATCATTTTTACTTCCCTTTCTGTTACGCTCTTCACTGCTTTTGCTCCCACTTTTCTTTTTTTTCACTTTCTTGCCACTCGACGTCTCTCCGCCGTTCTCGTTCACAACATATACGTCACGTACATCATGTTGAGAAGATGTGAATGCCATGTGCTTGTCTTCTTCGCTCCTCAGCATGCTCTCGTGGCCAGTATGAATAGGGTTTCTACTTTTCTGATTACTTTCAGTCTTGAGTTGCTTTTTCTTTTTCTTTAGTTTTACTTTTGATTGTTCTGTTTCCGAAATGGCTTCACTGTGTTCATTCCTATTGCTGTTACTCTCTCCTCTGTCGTCGACACTTAATCTCTTTCTTTCCACTTTCCTGCTATTGGATGACTCTCCGGCTGTCCCTCCCTTTTCAAACGTTTTTTTGACACTCTGTTCGTCGCGCGTTTGGTTAATTTTCTGGCAAAAGTAATCAACAATTTTTCGTCGCTTGCTTGGAGACTCTTCAACAATTTTTTGCTTTGCATTAGGTGAATCATGACGAAAAGTGTGTGAGGGGAGAAAAGATGATTTTTGACAGGTGACTTCTTCATGGGATTTCTTGACACTTGAACATTCCTGACCAAATGGCTCTAGAGTTTCATGAAAAGGCCTTTTAAGGCATGAGATTTCATGAGCAGAACGGTTTGCACTAAGGGATTCTGTGGTACCTGAATCTCTTCTTAACAGTGGTTGGTGGGACGTTCCTACATCCACAATTACTTTACTCTTTGTGCTGAGAGATCCCTCTTCAGACGCTTTTGTTCTTTCTCCACTGAAGTGTTGCTGATGATCAGCAAGGATACTTTCGTCCGCTTTTGTGGCATTTTCAGAGACGTTTTTTTCAACAGCTACATTTAATTCTTCCAGAATCATGCCATCTTCTTTCGAGAAGGATGCTTCGATCACAATCCACCGTAAATGATGTCTTCTAGGGTCAGCGGCAGACAAAATGGAAAACCGACCACATCTGTCGCTCATTTCGGAAGTGAGGCAAATTCCATTGTGCGACGCTATGGTCGCGAGAGTCAACCCGTGCCACCTTTCTAATGCATCTTCAGCACTCGTGATGAAAATAATCTTTTCTTGGGCTGCACAAAACGCTGAAATCAAAAGCATCATGTCTCTGGTCTTCCGATTAGCAACTGAAGCACAGTACGACACAATAAGGACTGGAACTTCATCAGTGGAACCGAGCTCCTTCCATTCGTAGTTCTGAAGGTCAAGACTGTCAATAATTTTTGTGGGGGAGAGTTGGTCCTCACAATCGTCCGGCCGATCATATCCAATCTGTCCTTTGAAGCAATTCTCATGGCCCTTAGTGTTGACAAAGCTGCGGAGGTGGTCCAAGATGATTTCCTCCTCAACAACCTTTGGCAGCTCACTAGCAAGTGGTCGTTTTTCCAGAAAGCTATCTTTTTTCCATACAAAAATAGTCGGACGTGCGAGATCCTTGATCCAGTCGTTGTATTGGACTTTGTGAAAAAGAAAGCGATTGCATTTCACTACCCATAAATCAGCTTTGTCGCAATCGTCGTTGAAGCGCAAGTCTTCCCAACACGGCCATGGTCGATAAAACACTTTCTTTTCCACCGTGCTTTTGACATTCAACAAAACAGCAGCATAAACCTGGGTCTTCGCAAATGGCCTGACTGATATGGGGACACTTCTGAGAAGACCTAGAATGCCATAACTCTTGAAAGGGCTGTCACCAAACAACTTAGCGGGGCCTGTATACGTATACAGGGGAAACTGTTGGCCCTCGGGATGATCCTTTAAAGGATGTGGCTCGTACTGTATTCTTTCATCGGGTGGATTGCCCTTTCCGCTTGCAATCTTCTGAAGGTAAGTGAGAGGTTTTAAGAAAGAACATCTTTCCATCTTCATCACTCCATTCTCATCTCTGACAACGCTCTGACCTGTTGTTGTTCCTTCGTCTGACTTGAACACTGCTTCGGACATCAAGGCCACATTGTCATCAATCACAAAAATGTATTCCAGCTTTAGAGCAAATGCAATTTTCTGAATAAACAACCTCGCGTAACCCACACCTCCTTCACTAGGTCCAAGTTCGCAGTTCGGTAGTTCATCTGGCAGCTGAAATATTGCAATCACCTTCCCCCAGGTAGATTTGTAGGCCTGGAACATTTCACTTCGAACCACAGCAACTTGCAGATAACGAGCTACTTGGTTTTCTTCTTGCATCACGTGATGATAGTTTAGAAGACACTTTCGCGGATCATCTCTGTGAGAGGGATGGAATATCCAATAAGACAGCGAGGTCACTCCAGGGCAGTTGAACTCGGTCCAGGACCCTTCCACTGACCTAAAACTCCTGAGATGACCTCGCAGGTAGTTGTATGCTAGACTGCTGGTTGGAATTGAACAAGTGACCTCTACCGGAGCGCCATCTATGGTTACTTCAGTCGTCTCCAAAACTGGCCGCTCTCCTTGAAGTAGTCTTCCGCATTCAACACAGTTCTCAAAATGGTACCAATGCCATGCGCGAACACCATCTGCACAATTTCTTGATAGCAATCTCTGATAATTGAGAATTGACTTAATTGGCTTCTTCTTTTCTCGTTTCATTAGGAAGAAGGGACTATCTTCGATGTCGTGAGTGTAGAAGAGCCCACCAATTGAATACTTCCCCTGTCCCACCGCTTTTTCATAAAGGCTGGGAGAGTTCTCGATCGTCTTCCAATAGGGAAATTGCCAGTCATCATCGCTTTCCACGCTCCTTTCTATTGTCTCGTCAAGGGAGTCGCATTGTTCATGGAGATAAAAGCTGCCTTCATCAAATGCGGTAGTTTGTGTCAGAGGCATCTTTTCTTTTCCAAGAATGTCTTGTCTAAGCTGCTTAATGAGGCAAAGATAGGTACCTGTCTTGCCGATCTGGGGTTCAGCTTGGAGAAGTATTCTGTTGCAATGTGTTTGCTTGTTTCCGTAATCATAGCTATCCTTATGAGCTTCATAGTCCAACCAACGCAGTGAAGATGATGGCTCGCGTTTGCTTTTGGAGGTTGACATGTACCGATCAGCTCTGGTACAAGAAATTGTGCTCATAGCTGGGGAACGTTTCAGTGATTCACCAAGCCTTTTGAAAAGCTCCCTTCCAACCAACACATAAGGAGTGTACTGATCACGTGATTCTCGGGTTGATGCCTTTGCATAACGGCACATTCTTCCAAGTTCTTGAATGACAGTCGACAAAAAAAGTGGTGAGCCCTCTTTGAATTCCCGACTACTGTCATAGTTTAGTCGAAGGTCAAGGCAATCAAAGCTTTGGGGAAATGTGTCCCCCATGCGACCTTTATCAACCAGGATGAGGACACACGCCAAGTTTTCTAAGTCTTCATACTGAGTGATTGACTTGTGCACGTGTTGACAATTGGTACACTTCTTGCGGCCGGGGCGTAGCTCAAGCTCACTGCAACGGCAGTCAAATTTAAACTGGCATTCCCTTGGCTGGAGCTTAAGGAAGAAAGGACTTGATGATTTCATCATCTGTTTCTCGATTTGGATTCCGCCATAATCTCTTATGATCTCAAATGACTTCTCCAAGGAAGATAGTTTCCGGGCCAATTTAAGGGTGTGGTAAAACTGATCGGCTGTTTCCATGCTTTTTGCTCGTACAATTTTCATCTTACCGGATTCCCCTTTGCCACTCTGGATTAGGCTTTCTACAAGAAATCCTGTTTCGTACTGCCGGACAACACCCCTCCAGATTTCAATCATCTTGTGGCAGTTGTTTTGCTTTAGTGACGTTTTGATCTCTTTTAGAATACCATTCATGAGGGGATCTTCCATGATAGTTCTTAGATCTTCCCGAGACAAGTGCATCAGACAGGCAACAAATTCTGTTTCTAAATTTTGATTAGAGTCCACTTTACCAGTTGATCTGTTTTGTTTTTGGGACCTTGAGAATTTTTTCACATTTTCTATCAAAGTTTCTTTCACCTCGCCGCAACATTCTCTCACAACCAACTCAAAGGCTTCGTGGTCAATGTACTTTGCGTTGTTCACGAGTTCTTCTCTGAAAGAACGAACCTTTTCAGTAAACTGATCAGCGGGAGATTCTCCTGTGCTATGGATAAGTGCCTGTCGGATTTTGTCATCGCTGTTGTATGTGCCAACTAGAAGAAGGTAGTAGCAGTACTCCGCGCATAGAAGGGCGTCTATTTTGAGGGATGATGACTGGGGTGTGCACCGCTTGTTTTGTCTTTTTGCCGTGTCCACGATCCCTTGAAAAAACTTGTCCTGACGAATCTTTTGATCACTCCTTTTACCACAGGTCATGGTGCTCAGATAGTAGTTTAAACTCATGTACTGTTGTTCAACCAAGTCAACTTCTGCTGGTCCACATTGATCAATGTAAAATTCGAATGAAACGCGACCCAAGTCGTGTTTGGCTTTCATAATAGACACACCACATTTTCTTTCAATTCTAGCTGATTGCAGCAAAACGTTATCTTTGTCGTCGACTGCTAAATAGAGATCTCTCCTGTCACTGCAAGAAAACGCCGCAACTCCAACGCCAAAGTCCAACTTTACCTCAAACATAGCTGACTCCTGAGGGTTAACAATGGTTTCCAGCATTCCGTGCGAGTCTCCGGTCAGTGTACGGACCTTCCCTTCGTTTAAAATGGCCTTGATTGTCACGATACCTTGACTCCCTTGTACAAGAAAGTCAGTGGCATCACTTTCATTGTATACGACGCCCAGTTTCCCCTCCGTGGAAACATGAAGGTATCGCGGGTGTGGAGAACGTTCAACAGTTAATGTTGACTTGAGTTTCATTCGCATTCCCCTTTCAAAGTTCTTCAACTCTACCTCCGACCAGTGGACAACATGAAGTTCTACTTCCTTGGAAGTTGGTTTTGCAAAGTCATGTTTTTCAATCTCAGGTTCACTTTCTAAAACCAAGAGATCGCCAGCTTTGTAATGATTGTTTCGCACGGTAGAAATACTCTCGTAGAGAATTAGGCAACGTACTTCAGGTAGGCGGGAGTTCTGCGTTAAAAGGTTAAAAGGTGTTGCTGAGATTTGAACTACGACCACATTTCTGGGAGAGTTTTCCTTACACCATTCATTGATGAACAGATTATGTGCCGATGGTTTCTGGTCTTTGTCTTTTGTTATTCCCCAATGGCACTCATCAGCAATAATAATAAAAAGAGTTCTTGGCTTTTCTTGGACGTCTTTTCTTAGCTGCTCAAAATGCATGTCAGTTTCCGCGCTTCGAACATACATGAACATTCTCTTCTTTCCATTCCACTCTTTCCGTGACTTGAGTTCTTGTTTCGATAGGACACCAGCGTCAGGGTGACAGATCCTTTTCTCGGTCTGATCGCTAAGCATCCGGTACCTTGCTGTGTACACTGCAAACTCTACGTCGTCGAAGGCGTCGCTGAGCTTAGCGATGTTGTGGTAATGTCTCATAATTGTGTCAATTCGTTTCTTCAGAATCGTTGCCATTTCTATCTGTGATGGATAATAGCATGGCTTCTCAGGATTTGCCTCTTGCACTTCGTCAATCTCTTCTTCATCTGACGGATATGTATCGTCCACACAGACATCTTGGCTCTCCTCGGTTTCCTCGGCGCTCTCAAACTCCTCACCACACAACGCAATATCGGCAGCAATGTCGGAAGCAATATTCTGACTAATGCATTTCCGAATCTCCCCAGAGGGGTCCGAGTCGTTGTTAATAAGGACGTCAGCACTTAAGATACCAAAATCCCCTTCAGGTGGGAAAAGGGAAATGAAGTCCCCATTGGTACTAAAGGTTAGGCACGCTTCCCGCACTCTCAATGAAACGTCGTCGTCACTGACGCTAAACCACTGTTTACGCTTCCGGTTCCACCGTCGCAACTCAGCCCATGACGTTTGCGAAGGCTCAATGAGTTGAAGAAACCTTTGTGAATCCCTATCTGAGATTGCATCGACAATTTCCGTCAAAAGGTCGACGAAAAGGGAGCCATCCATGAAATCTGGAGCTCTCCAATAATATACTCCGTTACAGTCTCCTCCCGGCGGAGTGTTGCAAACTTTATCTTCGGAAATGGAAAAATGGACCACAACCGGGCTTGTCTCATCTTGAATGGGATCACCTGCAAACGATTACGATCGTGGTAACAGTTATTAATAACTGTGGTAAACAGCTGGCTGCCTCGAACATGAACACCCCCGCTTTATTGTTTCTCGTATCTTATTAAACACTTTACATTTTTCTATCGTCTTTAAACATTAACCAACGCAATTATTAAGATTTTTATTTGACTATGGATGGTGCAATTGAGTAGCCTCGAAACCTATTTGTGTAATAACTCTACTTCAAATACTTTTAGTGATCAACAGACAGTTAAATTCATACTTGGTTGCGAGGGCTTGGGGAATAAAACAAGAGAAATCATCTTGAGGCTCAGCAATGGGTGTTACCCTTACCCTCGTTTAAGCAACGCCGCGCCACTGATGCGATCCGCTGAATATCAATCGACAATCCCGCTAAAATTTCTCATAATTATACAAATTATGCAAATATTTAGGCAATCAACCAATCAAAGTCACTACCCGGTTTTCAGGTAGTAGTGACGTCACTGGACGGCATTAACGGCTGGTCGTTACAGACGTTGCTGAGAGGAGAAAACAACTCCAAGTAATCGGATGAAATTCAGGCTAGAGCAAAGTATACATTTTAATAAATCAAAAATGGTCTTTTGGACTCACTGATTAGCAAGATACAATGATATCAGCTAGGCTGAACGAATTCTCCAGGCACCCTCTGTGTTCTTTTCACGCGAACTTGAGTAGTTCTCGGTTCTGCCCGTAGAAAGTTTTTAGTTTAGTTAAAAAAAGGATCGTGGATCATTATTTCGGACCATGGCCAGGGGTGTAAACGCCGCTCCACTGCTGAATTTGTTACGGTAGAATAGCACATTCGAATCAGGTTTCCTCACTCGGTACTTCCGGTCAAGGCACGCAACGTTAAGGTGGACAGCAAAAGCTATCACTATCATTCAATGTAAGGCCTGTTTCAAACGTCGTGCTACTGCCGTGCTAAGCTGGCTCGACTGTAGCTCCACTGCAGCACAAACTAGCACGACTTGGTCTCAGACGTCGAATTTAATTCAGTCGAATAGAACGGCTGTTGCCGAAAACAAAACACAAAAATAAAGAAACGGTTTAGCAAACTTTTAAATATATTCTGTATTTATAATTTATGAATTGAGTTCGGCGCGGCAGTAGCACGACGTTTGAAACCAAGTCCAGCTAATGCCGTGCAAGGCTTGCCGTGCTACACGGCAGCAGCACGACTTGGTTTCAAACGTCGCGCTACTGCCGTGCTAAAGTCGAATTTAATTCTATCAATTTAGTTCGGCACAGCAGTAGCACGACGTTTGAAACGGGCCTAATTGATTCAACAGTCGGTCTGTCGCATCGACAGACAGTCTAATCCCGAGTGACAAGTCCGTAGGCTATAACCCTATGCTCTGAATCCATAATTTTCAATTTTACCTCTTCATTTAATTAATATTGATAATTTGATTCGATCTAAGTACTCCATATTTCGACGTCCTGATGTTGTAAGTTTAATTTTAAATAAAGGTCGGCACATGAATGGAGCGTGGTTTATTCGGGTTAAAGTTGTAGTCCCGCAATCCCGTGATGGTTGAGTGAGTACAAGTAACGATCCCGTACTTCGTTTAAACTGGAGAAGCAGTTTTTGGCCGCCTATTTTGAAATCAGTCTTACCTTGGTCAGACATCTTCATTCTGCTCGAAAAATGCCATGATTGACAGTTGATATTTGCATTTTCTCCACTGTGCTTGAGCTTGCTTTAATGTTTGACCTTCCAGAGGAAAATATCAACATATGTAATGTAAGGAACTCAGTCAACAGTTGCAGTGTTCACAAAAATTTGCTTTCCTTAAAGTACAGGCAAAAATGGTGGACAACATAATACACAAAAACACACTTAAGTGGCTGTCTTCTCCCCTCGCTCCCCTCGTGCATTCTACATTTCAATTCGTTCAAGGAACTAAGTTGACCCCCCACGGCCCCCAATCAGCAATGTGAGTGATCGTTTGTTTCAGTGGTTGGTTAATTCGCCCGCCAAAAACGTTAAGTGAAATCAGTGGCAGAAAACGGCGTGCACTGTAAGCGTATTCTAGCCTGTTTCATAAATTTGGTTTTCCTGCAGTCTACATGTGATAAACCGTTTTATTGATGCAAAGACCGTCGCACTCGCGCTCATCATATGCAGATCAAAATGCAAAACACAATATGCCCATGTGAGGAGCAAATCCAATTCTCATTTCAAAATGTATACAGATAGGAGCTATACTTATTGTAGTTTTAACGTGAACTTCGGTTGGAAAGCAAATGTATACTTACACAGTAGGTACTCTAATAGAACTTCTCAGCTCTCTTCTCCAAATTGCACTGTAGCATGTTTCAAGGTTTGCTTGATGGCCGATCATACACTAAAGGATTCGATATGAAACACGAACAACTCGCTCAGTTTGCAGACAATGCAGCGATTATGTATTCTTGTAAAAAGATTCGATAGAAAAACAAGATAACCGCGCAAAAAGCGCTGCAAAAGTTGTTTTACTGTACCTG
>CALNXI010000146.1:217007-284507 GCA_942486025.1 Porites evermanni
ACATGTCAACAAAACAGAATGACAGATGTCCCTTTACAAAAACTCATTGGAGCGCAAAGGAAACAAGAGTCAACTTCATTCATGTAAATGTTCAAGCAGTCCTAAATTCTTGTTACTGCAGAAATAGTCTTTTTCAAAGTTTAATCCTCGACGTCTGATTCAATAACATAATCCCTTCGCTTCTTCCGCGGTTGTGGCTGAGGCATCGCGTTTTCTTGGGAGAAAAAATCGAAAGTACAGCCGGAGTAATTCTGCGATGAAGCAGGGCTACTAGTGAACTTTGACCCGGGCCAAGTTTTTTTCAGCACACGTAAAAGCTGCCATGGTCGCTGCCATGCAGTATTGAAACTGTCAGGGGTAAACTTGGTGGAAATCCTGCAAAACCAGCTGCCTGAAAATCAGGATTAAATCCCATGGCCTGGTGCTTTCAAGGGCTTTTAAGGGATTCCGGCTGGTAATCATCTCCGTCCCTTTTTTTTTACTTCGGCCTAGAACTTGCTCAGGATGTTGTCAAGCTCTTCCTGCGCCATTTCTACCCGGGGGAGTACTTTAGGAATTTCTGGGTGGGGATGTGCCGCTAGGACCCTGGAACCCTTAACCTTTACCAGAGCTAGTTCAGCTGAATTTTGCTACCCTATACTAGAGTAAACTCCCCAAATCCCCCTTTCCTAGAGTAGCTGTTTTCCAGAAACTTCTGAGGTCGCTAGCACAGTCTAGCCAAAACAAAACCTTATACCACAATCCCTAGTTTAGATAAATCTTCAACCAACTGATCATTTCCCTGAAAAATGATACCCTATTCGAGACCCAAATGCTCTGATTTATGTACCCTATCCTAGAGTAAACTGCTTGAAAACCATACCCTTCACATCGGCACATATATAGCCCATATATGGCAGTACTCCCCCCCTCCCCCTGGCATTTCTATGTTTACGTTTTCTAGATGGCAGGACTGGCACCAACTTTTGAATAAATTCATCCACTTTTTTGTCGAGCGGGAGGTATTTTTGTTGACGGCAACCGCCTTGAACTCTTCAATATCTTCGCTTGAGATTTCTGGGAACCTGGTGGAATCTACATTCTGTACTTTCTGAGGTGGCTCTGGATTTGTCTCCTGGTTGCTGGACTCGGGATCTCACGGATCCAGAGCGGATGTGGAGGAAAGATTATTAAAATATTCATCAAACTGGACACTGAATGTCGGAAACTCCCCTAAAAGTACTTCTTCAGCCTCTAGGAGCTCACAATCATCCTTAAGAAACTGTAAGTAGTTAAATTCGTCCAATTTTGCCTTTGTAAAAAGACAGTTTCGGCTACAAAAAATTAGCCCAAACTTGTCAAAGTGTGCTACACAATATTGCCTTTATTTGTTTTTCGTTTTCCTGCAATTTGATTGGTTACTTTGAATGATCCTCTAAATCTGATTGGTCATTTTGTTTAAGTGGTTGGAAAAAAGATGCGATTTAGAGCACAGAATAAGTGATTGGAAAAAAGATACGATTTAGAGCACAGAATAGTGCGATTCGTGAATAAATCACATCACTCAGGGCCAATCAGATTGCAAGGATCAACTGTGATTTCCAAGTGGATGTAGTAAAGGCTGAAATCAGGGCAGTTGATAGCCAATCATATTTGAGAATTTTGTTATAGTTATGATTAAGGGTTTTACAAGTTGATGACAGTTGTACCTTTCCTATTAAAATTCTGTACGTAGCACGGTAAAACAAGAGTGACAGAAGGAAAAAATATATATCAGTTATACCTTCACGGGTCTTTAAAGGGGTGTTAGAATAGCTAACTGAAACTGAAGTTTATAAAAAGGTATTTATTCATACATTAAATAATGACTTTATCACAAGAGTTATTAATAAGGTTAATAAATCCCTAACTCAGTTGTTGAAACTAGGTTTTTTTTGTTTTGTGAACCAACCGAAGTTAAGTGCGTTTCTTTAGAAAACAGTTTACAAAAAAACAAGTGTAAACAATATTGGTTGGTTTACCAATAAAGTACCTAATTGTTTTATACAGACTACTGATGAGATAAAAGGGTTCTTCTCTGAATAAAAAAGGCAATCATAAAAAAAATGAAAACAAAACGATAACTGGGAATCCAGAGCAATGTCTGCTGCCGGTGAACGGAAATAACTGTCTTATTATAAAAGCCCATATTAGGTGACGGTAATTCTAGTAGTTGTCATCAAACGAGATTCTACTAAGCTCTGATCAAGACAAAAATATATATAATCCTACTGCAAACTGTTTAAGATAAAATCAATCTTACAGGGATATATGGTGTCGGAGAGGTACTGCTCTATCTACTCAAAACTATTTCAAGTATTTGACTAACTTCTATTCCTTTCACACAAAAGACTCCAACGGCCGGAGCGCAACTTAAAGGTCACTTTCAGTACAAATACGTCCTCCCTTGTGAATATAAATAGTGCTTGAAATTCAAAAAAAAAAAAAAAAAACGAAGGAAAAGTTACACATTTATGAAGTCATGATCTTCTTACGAGGTGTGGTCGAGAGGTGTAGAGATCTTCCACTTAGAACTTAGAAAATCATACAAGAGTAAGTGGAAAACATACAGTTAACAAATGTAAAATGTTTAGTAGGATCCAAATTCTTGAATCTGGAGCTCTTCCTGTACTGATGCAGGTTGATCACAAGTCTTCTTCGTCAGACGAATTAACACTACAACAAATGGAAAAACGTAAGAAAATACACAGAAAATGCGTTTGCAAGTGCTGTACCGGATTATACTTGGCATGCAGTTAAAGGGTTGTGTCACGGCTGTCATGTTCATTTTGTTGTTCCAAAGAGTGTATTCGTACTCAATTACGTAATCATTTTCAAAACTTAAGGTCACCGGCTATTATTGCCAATAACCCGTCCGTATTCGTTAAGGGACTTATTAAAGTAAGCAAAGAAAATGCTCGAAAAAGACAAAAGTTTTGTGTCAACTTACGACATTTTCCTTACAGGTTTTCTAAACTAACGAAGGATTTACGGCGATGCATTCATGCCCTTAAAGCGTGAAATCTAGTAAAATTGAGGCTCTCTATTGGCATATACGAGCGTCATTTTCTTCGGGTGTTTTCCAACAAATCTTCAGCTGATTGTCACATATCAAGAATTTGTTTGCGTGGTAACGCTACTTGCAAGCTTAAGCAACCACCATGACGACAGAAACTCGAAAATCTAGGATCGTTGCCTCGTCAAAAGCGATCGCAGCGACTTTGATTTCATCGGAAAAACCCAGAGTCTCAAAAATCGCGTCAATTAGTTCCCGAGAACCAATACAAAATCATCCGCGAAATTAAAAGTTCTAGTACCTTTCATGCCACATAGTATTTTAAATCTTGCAGATCCAGTTGAAAACGAGAACGGTTCTGAAGGCGAGCTTCAAAGTGGATTTGGGGCGTGCAATCTTAGATAAAATCTTCATTAATGTTAAGGTGTCATTTCCTGTTATTGTTAAAAATCTGACCCGTTTTTGTCATAAACGGTGCGGGAAGGTTGGTACCCGAAATACTGCAAATCCTCTATTAAACACTCCTCTCTTTAGTAAGCCCCCTCCCCTCCCGCGCGCTTTTTAAGGTGAAGAAAATTTTTAGTCCCCCAGCCCTCTCCTTATATTCTTAAATGGTAGAGCCGTCAGCTATAAACAAACCTATTCCATGCACGCATCTCTCATTCTGTTAGTCAGGCTCGCGTGAAGCTCAATGCAATTCTATCGATTGAAGCGGTTGCTGCACACATACGGAGCCTAATGTAGTAAGATCGAAAGACTTCCTGAGGAGGTTTCATCGAGGTGGGAGAGAAACAGAACATCGTTTGAGCAGGTTTCTTTCAAGAAAATAAGGCATGTGCATGTCATAAGTTAAGAAAATGACGCCACAAAGAAGTTGTCTTGTATTCTTGGTAACCAGGCCACAGGACAAAAATTAATGGTTTTTGAGCGCAAAAAAATACCACTTTCCTTAATCGTATGAAGCTATAATTTGCACACCATTTACTTCAAGTACTTAACTGTCATACTAGCGAAAACAAAAATGATATTCATGGATTTGATCATAGTAGCACTTAAACGAGTCACGAGTGTAACTCTCCACGTGGACTGATAGGGTATAATTAATTTACGTGCTGGAAGTTCGGATTTGTCTTGATCTTAGGCTGCAAGACATCAAATTCACTCGACTGGGCTTTTCACCTCTGCGTTCTAGTTTTTATGGAGAATTGATACCATCATATTGGCTGAATTAAATAAACCCCCCTCCTCAATTGCAAACGTGCCTGGAATAAATAGGCCTCTAGAGGAGGGGGGGGGGGGGGGGTTAAAAGAGGATTTACGGTTATAAACTTTTTAAAAAAGGAGCAAACAAAGCTGTTAGATAAAGAAAAAGTATGAACAAAATATATAATTTCAATGATATTTTGCTACAATCAATTGCCATGTACCTGAATGCATCTGAAGGGCTACTTCGCTCCATTTCCTGAAGGATGAAGTCTAGTGCTTGTTTCTTTTTTGCAGCACTGTCCATTGCCAAGTTCTGCGCAATGTCCAGAGGGCTTTCCAATTCTCTGTTAAACATTTTTTTCCAATTTAATTCTTTATAAAGTGGGAACAGCTTTTCGAATGCTCCTTTCGATGCCGATGCAACACAGTGATGCAAAGCAGTGTTCTTTTCCTGGTCAGCGTCTTGTACACTGATTTCTTTTTTTCGTCTTTTGAAGGTTGAAATGCGGCTTATATTTTGTCTCCTTATTGCCACTGACAGAGCGGACATTCCTGGAATTAACCCTTTGGCTGAGCGGTGGTCCTTGTCAAAGTCATCTGGAAGCTTACAGTTTAAGTCCACTTTTCGAACGACTATCAGGTGCTGCATTACATGAGGACTCATAGAGGGCAAGGAACACGCCTTTAAAAGTGCATTGTAGCCATGTTGGTCTTTTGTCTCCAACTCCCCAGATACAAAGCAATCGAGACTTTTTTTAACGTGTACCTCTGAAAGATCTTCTCGTTTTTTCATCTGTTTGCGTTGATTCCAAAGGTCAACAATACGTGCTGTGACGTCGTTAGTTCCCGCCATGTACAATGACATTTTTTCGGCGTCTTGATTTCTTGAAGTGGAGGTTCTACGCTGGTGACTGGTATTAGAATCGCTGTTACTTGTAACATCATCAGCACTGTACGTATCTGGTACATTCGGCCACTCTGTGTTCTCCCGTTGTATGGAACACGTGCTTGTTTGGCTGCTAGCATTAGATATGGTTTCTACATCTTCAACAGTTTCTTCATGAACAGAAGATGTAGATGCCCTCTGTGTGATCTCTTTGTTCTTTGACATAATCTCTTGACCTTGACTAGAATGAGAGGGGCTAGTACTTTTCTGGCTACTTTCACTTTGGAATTCCTTTTTCTTTTTCTTGCTCACTTTTGAATGTCCGTTTTCCGAAGTGGATTCATCATTTTTACTTCCCTTTCTGTTACGCTCTTCACTGCTTTCGCTCCTACTTTTCTTCTTTTTTACTTTCTTGCCACTCGACGTCTCTCCGCCGTTCTCGTTAACAACATATACGTCACGTATATCATGTAGAGAAGACGTGAACATCATGTGCTTGTCATTTTCCCTCCTCAGCATGCTGTCGCCACCAGTACGAATGGGGTTTCTGCTTTTCTGGTCACTTCCAGTCTGGAGTTCCTTTTTCCTTTCCTTTTCTCCTTTTGATTGTTCTGTTTCCGAAATGGCGTTACCGTGTTCATTCCAATTGCTGTTACTTTCTCCTCTGTCATTGAAGATTGACTTTTTTCTTTCCCCTTGCCTGCCATTACATGAGTCTCCGCCTGTGCCTGCCTTTTCAAACGTTTTTTTGACACTCTGTTCGTCGCGCGTTTGGTTTTTTTTCTGGCCAAAGAAATCATCAATTGAATTAGGTGATTCTTGACGAGACTTGTTTGAGGGAAGAAGAGACGATGTTAGACCGGTGAATTCTTGAGGAGATTTCTTTACACTCGAACATTCCTGACGATATGGCCCTAAAGTCTCTTGCAAAGGCGTCTCAAGGCCATATATTCTATAAGGAGAACGGTTTGCACTGATGGGTTCTTTGATCCCTGGTTCTCTTCTTAGCAGTGGTTGGGAGGACGTTCCTACATCCACAGTTTCTTGACCCTTTGTGCTGAGAGATCCTTGTTCAAACTCTCTTGTACTTGTACTGAGGTGTTGCTGATGATCAACAAGGATACTTTCGTCCGCTTTTGTGGCGTTTCCAGATACGTTTATTTCAACAGCTGCATTAAATTCTTCCAGAATCATGCTATCTTCTTTCGAGAAGGATGCCTCGATCACAATCCACCGTAAATGATGTCTTCTAGGATCAGCGGCTGATAAAATGGAAAACCGACCACATCTGTTGCTCATTTGGGAGGTGAGGCAAATTCCATTGTGCGAAGCTATGGTCGCCAGAGTCAGCCCGGGCCACCTTTCTATTGCATCTTTAGCACTAGTGATGAAAATGATCTTTTCTTGGGTTGCGCAATAGGCTGATTCTAAAAGCATCGCATTCCTGAGACTCCGATTTGCAACAGAAGCACAGTATGATAAAATAAGGACTGAAATTTTTTTCTTGGAACCGGACTCCTTACTTTCGTAGTTCTGGAGGTCAAGTGTCCGGAGGTCAAGTTCCTCAACAATTTTTGAGGGGGAGAACTGGTCGTCACAATCCTCTGGTCGGTCGTATCCAATCTGTCCTTTGAAGTAATTCTCATGGCCTTCAGTGTTGACGAAGCTGCGGAGGTGGCCCAAGATGATTTCCTCCTCGATAACCTTTGGCAGTTCACTAGCAAGTGGTCGTTCCTCCAGAAAGCTATCTTTTTTCCATACAAAAATAGTCGGACGTACGAGATCCTTGATCCAGTCGTTGTATTGGACTTTGTGAAAATGGAAGCGATTGCATTTCACTACCCATAAATCAGCTTTGTCGCAATCGTCGTTGAAGCGTAAGTCTTCCCAACACGGCCATGGTCGATAAAACACTTCCTTTTCCACCGTACTTTTGACATTCAACAAAACAGCAGCATAAACCTGGGTCTTCGCAAATGGCCTGACCGATCTAGGGACA
This sequence comes from Porites evermanni, assembly GCA_942486025.1. NCBI lineage: Eukaryota > Metazoa > Cnidaria > Anthozoa > Scleractinia > Poritidae > Porites > Porites evermanni. The sequence goes on from CALNXI010000146.1 coordinate 224,133, forward strand.
CTTCTGAGAAAACCTAGAATGCCATAACTCTTAAACGGGCTGTCACCAAACAACTTAGCGGGGCCTGTATACGAATACAGGGGAAACTGTTGGCCCTCGGGATGATCCTTTAAAGGATGTGGCTCGTACTGTATTCTTTCATCGGGTGGATTGCCCTTTCCGCTTGCAATCTTCTGAAGGTGAGTGAGAGGTTTTAAGAAAGAACATCTTTCCATCTTCATCACTCCATTCTCATCTCTGACAACGCTCTGACCTGTTGTTGTTCCTTGGTCTGACCTCAACACTGCTTCGGACATCAAGGCCACATTGTCATCAATCACAAAAATGTATTCCAGCTTTAGAGCAAATGCAATTTTCTGAATAAACAACCTCGCGTAACCCACACCTCCTTCACTCGGTCCAAGTTCGCAGTTCGGTAGTTCATCTGGCAGCTGAAATATTGCAATCACCTTCCCCCAGGTAGATTTGTAGGCCTGGAACATTTCACTTCGAACCACAGCAACTTGCAGATAACGAGCTACTTGGTTTTCTTCTTGCATCACGTGATGATAGTTTAGAAGACACTTTCGCGGATCCTGTCTGTGCGAGGGATGGAATATCCAATAAGACAGCGAGGTCACTCCTGGGCAGTTGAACTCCGTCCTAGACCATTCCACTGACCTAAAACTCCGGAGATGTTCTCGCAGGTAATTGTATGCTAGATTGCTGGTGGGAATTGAACAAGTGACCGTTACCGGAGTGCCATCTATGCTTACCTCAAGCGTTTCCAAAACTGGCCGCTCTCCTTGACGTAGTCTTCCGCACTCAACACAGTTCTCAAAATGGTACCAATGCCATGCGCGAACACCATCTGCACAATTTCCTGATAGCAATTTCTGATAATTGAGAATTGACTTGATTGAATTCTGGTTTTCTCGTTTCATGAGAAAGAAGGGATTATCTTCGACGTCGTGAGTGTAGAAGAGCCCTCCAATTGAATACTTCCCCTTCCCCACTGCTTTTTCAGAAAGGCTGGGAGAATTCTCGATCGTCTTCCAATAGGGAAAGTGCCAGTCTTCGTCACTGTTGACGCTGCTTTCCATTGTCTCGTCAAGAGAATCGTATTGTGCGTGGGGATAAAAGCTGCCTTCATCTTCTATTCCAAGGATTTCTTCTCTAAGCTGTTTAATGAGGCAAAGATAGGCACCCGTCTTGCCGATCTGAGGCTCAGCTTGGAGAAGGATTCTGTTGCAATGTGTCTTCTTGTTGCCGTAATCATAACTATCCTTATGAGCTTCATAGTCCAACCAACGTAGTGAAGATGATTTTCGCTCCCATTTACTTTTGGAGGTTGACATGTACCGATCAGCTCTGGTACAAGAAATTGCGCTCATAGCTGGGGAAAGTTTCAATGATTTACCAAGCCTTTTGAAAAGCTCCCTTCCAACCAACACATAAGGAGTGTACTGATTACGCGATTCTCGGATTGACGCTTTTGCATATCGGCACATTCTTCCAAGTTCTTGAATGACAGTTGACAAAAAAACTGGTGAGCCCTCATTGAATTCCCGATTGCTGTCATAGCTTAGTCGAAGGTCAAGGCAATCGAAGCTATGGGGAAATGTGTCCCCCATACGTCCTTTTTCAACCAGGATGAGGACGCACGCCAAGTTTTCTAAGTCTTCATACTGAGTGATTGACTTATGCACGTGCTGACAATTGATACACCTCTTGTGGCCGAGGCGTAGCTCAAGCTTACTGCAAGGGCAGTCAAATTTAAACTGGCATTCCCTTGGTTGGAGCTTAAGGAAGAAAGGACTTGATGATTTCATTAGCTGATTCTTGATTTGGATTCCGCCATAATCTCTTATGATCTCAAATGATTTGTCCAAGGAAGACAGTTTCCTGGCCAATCTAAGGGTGTGGTAGAACTGATCGGCGGTTTCCATGCTTTTTGCTCGTACAATTTTCATTTTACCCGATTCCCCTTCACCACTCTCGATTAGGCTTTGTACAAGGAATCCTGTTTCGTACTTTCGGATAACACCCCTCCAGATTTCAATCATCTTGTGGCAGTTGTTTTGTTGTAGTGACGCTTTGATCTCTTTTACAATACCTTTCGTGCGGGGATCTTCCATGATCGTTTGTAGACCTTCCCGAGACAAGTGCATTAGACAGGCAACAAATTCTGTTTCTAACTTTTCATTAGAGTCCAGTTTACTAGGTGATCTGTTTTGTTTTTGGAATCTTGAGATTATTTTCACATTCGTTTTGAAAGTTTCTTTTTCCTTGTTGCAAATTTCTCTCACAACCAATTCAAAGGCTTCGTGATGAATGTACTTTGCGTTGTTCTTGAGCTCTTCTCTGAAAGAGCGAACCTTTTCACTGAACTGATCAGTGGGAGATTCTCCCGTGCCACTGATAAGTGCCTGTCGGATTTTGTCATCGCTGTTGTATGTGCCAACTAGGAGAATGTAGTAGCAGTACTCCGCGCATAGAAGGGCATCTATCTTGAGAGATGATGAGTCGGGTGTGCACCGCTTGTTTTGTCTTTTTGCCGTGTTCACCATCTCTTGAAATAACTTGTCCTGACGAATCTTTTGATCACTCCTTTTACCACAGTTCATGGTACTTAGATAGTAGTTTAAACTCATGTACTGTTGTTCAACAGAGTCAACTTCTGCTGGTCCACATTGATCAATGTAAAATTCGAATGAAACGCGACCCAAGTCGTGTTTGGCTTGCATTATAGACACACCACATTTTCTTTCAATTCTAGCTGCTTGCAGCAAAACGTTATCTTTGTCGTCGACTGCTAAATAGAGATCTCTCCTTTCACTACAAGAAAATGCCGCAACTCCAACGCCAAAGTCCAACTTTACCTCAAACTTAGCTGACTCCTGAGGGTGGACAATGGTTTCCAGCATTCCGTTCGAGTCTCCCTTTAGTGTGCGGACCGTGTCTTCGTTTAAAATGGCCTTGATTGTCACAATACCGTGACTCCCCTTTACAAGAAAGTCAGTGGCATCACGTTTATTGTATACGACGCCCAGTTTCCCCTCCGTGGAAACATGAAGGTATCGCGGCTGTGGAAAAAGTTCGACAGTTAATGTCGACTTGAGTTTCATTCGCATTCCCTTTTCAAAGTTCTTCAGCTCTACCTCCGACCAGTGGACAACATGAAGTTCTACCTCCTTGAAAGTTGGTTTTACAAAGTCATGTACTCCAATCTCAGGCTCACGTTCTAAGACCATAAGTTCGCCAGCTTCGTAAAGATTGTTTCGTATGGTAGAGATTCTCTCGTATGCAATAAGGCAACGGACTTCAGGAAGGCGGGAGTTCTGCGTTAAAATGTTGAAAGGTGTTGCTGAGATTTGAACTACGACCACATTTCTGGGTGAGTTATCTTTACACCATTCATTGATGAACAGATTATGTGCTGATGGTTTCTGGACTTTGTCCCTTGTGATTCCCCAGTGGCACTCATCAGCAATAATGGTAAAAAGAGTTCTTGGGTTTGCATGAACGTCTTTTCTTAGCTTTTCAAAATGCTTGTCATTTTCCGCGCTGCGAACATACATGAACATTCTCTTCTTTCCATTCGACTCTTTACGTGACTTCAATTCTTCATTCGATAGAACACCAGCGCCCGGATGACATATCCTTTTCTCAGTCTGATCGCTAAGCATCCGGTACCTTGCTGTGTAGACTGCAAACTCTACGTCGTCGAAAGCGTCGCTCAGCTTAGCGATGTTGTGGTAATGCCACATTATTGTGTCAATTCGTTTCTTCAGAATCGTTGCCATTTCTATCTGTGATGGATAATAGCACGGCTTCTCAGGAGTTGCCTCTTCCACTTCGTTAATATCTTCTTCGTCATCTAACGGGTATGTATCGTCCACAAAGACATCTTGCCTCTCTTCGGTTTCCTCGGCGCTCTCAAACTCAAACTCTTCGCACAAAGCAATGTCGGCAGCAATATACTGACTAATCTTTCTCCGTAGCTCACCAGATGGGTCCAACTCGTTGTTAACAAGGACGTCAGCACTTGTGATGCCAACACTCCCTTCCGGAGGGAAAAGAGAGATGAATTCTCCAGTGCTGTGAAAGTTTGAGCATTCTTCGCGCACTTTCGATAAACAAGTTTTGTCGTCGTTAAACCACCTTTTTCGCTTGCGGTTCCACCTTGCAACTCATTCCACAAAGTTGGGGTAGGATCGAGGAGTTCAAGAAACTTTTGTGAGTCCCTATCCGAGATTGCATCAACAATTTCCGTCAGAAAGTCGACAAAAAAAGAGCTATCTACAAAATCTGGAGCCTGCCAGTAATGAACCCTTTTGTAGTCTCCTCCCGGCGGAGTAATGCACTCTGTGTTTTCGGAAATGGAAAAAAGGACCACGACTGGGCTTGTCTCGTCAGGAATGGCATCACCTGCAAACAATTACGGTTGTGGTAACTGTCATTATACTGTTGTACTAGACCTCGAGCAGTTTCTCTTTTTATTCAAATTTCTTAGGGAGTGCACGCGCGCGAGAAACGAGGGCGGCAGCTCGAGAAACATTGCATTTAATTGAAAGAGCCCTGGCCTCAAATAACCTCCGCACCTTGAAGTAAAAAGTCAATAAGCACCGCGGCGCTATTTCGAATAAATACAAATTTCTAGTGCATTCAACCAAGAGATTTAAACCTACTCAAGCGAGAGTGCCTTAATACGGCAAAAATCAAATTTTTTAATGTTGATTATCATAGCTGATGTTTTTTGCTTCTTGGCTGTCCAAGCGGCGCAGTGCAATTAATGCTCGCAGAGTCTTGACACTCCCAATAAATGATTAAAAGCAAGAGCCATATTATGGTTCTTATTAAAAGCTATTATCTAAGTATTAAACTTCAGTCAATGTAAATTCGCGCACACTAGTCCCGATTTGCTGGTTTGGTAAGGAGCTTAGTAGCAGTATAGTACTTAATACAATTATTTAATAAAGATTTCAAAGCAATGCTTATAAGCGAATTCCCAGACAGCGAGCTGCCTCTTATTTTACTTTGCAAAGTTACTGCACGCGAAAGTCCTAAGCAAGCGTAACGTAAAGTTGTGGTTTGCAATCGCGCTGGCTGAGATAAGAACTTGACAGATTTTAAGAGAAAAGGCGGACTGCCAACAGGCTAGGGAATTCCACAACTTATTTTTCTAAAGTTTCAGCCATTTTGCAGCACATCCTTCATATAAAGATTTTCGTCCCCTCGAATTTCAGGAGGGGGACATTGGGGGGTGCCCAATACCGCAATACCGTACGAAAAATTGGCAAATACCAAAATACCGTGTCGAAAATGGACGAAATACCGATAGCGCATTTGTGATCGGTGACGCTTGCTTAATGTTGTATCCATTTCTCGTTTTTTTATCTGAGCTTGTATACACCAGAAATCAACCTCAACCTTTGCGAGAAAACGTGAGAAGATCTTGAACTGACCGGTACAAAGATCAAAAAGCCGGGTCATTGGATGTTCTACCAATTTTACTATAGAGTGACTGTCAGAAATTGTGTATTCATTTATTCCAAATATTGACCTACATTAGACAGGAGAGGCCAAATGAACACTACGGCAATACCGTGAAGGTTCTTCTCTTACCGAATACCGTTAGCCAGAAGGATGAAAAACCGCACACTGCGGGGCTGGATGATACCGCAATACCGCACCCTAAAATCAAAATTACCGAAATACCGCTTGAAAAAAAGCTCAATACCGTAAACCCCCATGTCCCCCTCTTTCCGTTTTCATTACTTGAGGGAGGCACTTACTAAAGGGCAGTGTCCTTTCGATGAAATCGATAAGAATATTGTATTTTTCGAAAGACCGCGGCGGCACATATTGATTTTCGACTTGAAGGTGCGAAGCTTATTTGAGGGCCGTGCTTTTTCGATGAAATGCATTAGAATATTGTGTTTTTGAAAGAGCGCCAGGGTGCTTATTTATATCAGAAACACTTGTGAAAGCAAAACCTCAACCACAAACCCCGGGGGGAGCTCCACATATGAAAGTGGTGGGGATGCTCTCGCTTAGGGGTGTTAATTTCGGATTTTGGTCCCATTTAGGGTGTTCTGGGCAAAACGCCATCATATTTAGCCGTGAAGGTCTCGTTTAGGGTTGCACACGGCTGCTAAAGATCTGGAATCCATTCAAAGGCATCTCAGTGAAGATTGTCACAACCTGTCTTCTTGGTTTCGCGATAATGAGCTTGTCCTTAATCTAAAAAAGGGCAAAACTGAGTGTATGATCTTTGGTACTGAAAAAAGGCTTAATGCATTGAATAGAAGACAACTAGCCTTGACTGTAAACGGAACACTGATTAATACCACGTCGTCCTATAAATACTTGGGTGTAAATTTGGATTCATCCTTAAATCTCGAATCACATTTTGACAAAATGTATAAAAGAGCAGCTGGAAGATTTAATTTACAAGAGCAGTGCTGAGAAAATCTACAAAGCAATGATTACTGGGCTGCCTGTGCGGCCCAGTCATAAATTCGGTTTTCCGTCGTCGGTGTCAGAAAACGGTCATCCGGGGGAGGGAAAACACGAGAGTCTAGTACCAAGAAACGACGTTCTCACAAATGGTTTCATATGATTTTCTCTTGCACGGACCCTTGCACGGATACTTTTTGTACATCGTCTCCGCTCCCCCTGAAAAACCCACAAGGCGTTGCGAACCTGAAGAAGGCTATTTGCGTTGTTCGAAGCGATTCGATCATGGGAGTCACTCTATAATTTTTTTATTGTTCGAGTTTAAGTCAGTTAGATGATGTTGGCGCTGGGAAACTCAGAAAAATGCTCACGTTGCATACAAACCGACACGCCGTTCACCGTAGGTTCACACCAAAAGATGACTGTGAGCGTCAGGTTTGGAACGCCGGGCCGCTTCGTGAACTCAAAGAGAGAATTATCGATCGATGTAGTACATGAGCAATTAATAAGCACAATTTATGAGCAAAGTATTTCACCAGTCGACGACACTATGGCTGAAGACTTGATTGTAAGCTGTCGTAGTCAGTGACGCGAACAACTCAGTTGCCCATGAATGTCAGATGAATGAATCCTGATGTTACGCACGTCCATTTTAGCGAGGGACGTGACAACTTTGCCATGTTAGAAGACTGGCTTTTCCTTTAAATATTTCCTTCTATTTAATTTGGAGGTCTAAATTTGGGATACTGAGGATAAAGAAGACACGGACATAAATAGGAACTCTGAGAATTTCGCACACAAGTTCAAGGCTTGACTTGAGGAAAATACATGAAAATAGGAGCTATTACTGACAAGGTTTGGTGACTGAGTGGAGCATACAAGTGTAGCCCACGTCGAGGTTTCAGGGGGATTGGTTTTGTTTGTATCTGTATCTTGCTAAGCTTTTATCATTAAATTTGTACATGATCTTCTGATTTTCGCCCATTCAGCAACCACGCCATATTGATGTCAGCATGAGCGAGTTCCAGAAACATGCCTTTGAAAATTTTCAGCTCTCGTGATGTTTCTTGATATTTCTTCTACCATTTTATGGAGATGTAAACTGAAGTCACCGCAAAATGGAAACTTAAAAAAGCGTATAATCCATTTATCTCGAAACATAATACACATGACTTATATAAATATAAGGGTCAATTATTGTTCATTGAGATGAATCGCTTGAAAAGAGAGACTTCGCTTGAAGTTGTGATCAGAAGTAAACAAAGTCGCAATACTGCGTCACGTTCAGTCTTTTTAATATCCAAGGACTGTGAATAGTGATTTCATATTTTTTAGCTGGCACAAAAACTTTGGAGGAGTTATAAAGCGGCATAGTTATCTTCCGTGAAGAAAAGTTAGTCATGGGTGAGACAAACAATGAACTGGAGCGAATTTTTAACTCCTATCGGTATCAGGTAAAAAATATGTTGTCGATCGTTTCATCTATTTACATTGTTTGAAGTGCGTGCTGATGAAAGCAACATGCGAGCGAGAAATCTTTAAACTTTTTTAGGTCACAAAATGCTAAGGATTTTATTCCTTTAAGTTAGAGAAAAATACCAAGAGGAAAATCTTAAAACTGAATATTTTTTATCTTGTGGAAAAAATAGTGCGTTTTCATGTAGACTGTAGACGGCAAATTACGATCGTCTATTTACTGCACGTCTCACAAACGTGCGAATTCTGAAGTTCAGAAGCCAACCGACGATTGTGTTTTTCGCTGCTGTCAATCATCTTTTCTTAACGGACCTCTTAGGAAACAAAACTTTACTTCACGGGTTCAAGATGTAATGTATCGATATTATTGTCTACCGGAAGTTGTGTTAGCGGAAGTTCTCGGTTACTGTAAACGTGCAAAGGATCATGGATATTTGTGTGGGCCATGCTTTCCGGGTGTCATGGCGGCCGAATAAAGTGTAGTTCCTTTTAAAGTTAAATTTGGGTTTATTACACGGCCATCCGGGCGTCATTGTTACATTGGCGACGAGGATTCAATTCGTTTTGTGAGGTAGTGGATGTTTTGGAAGTCATTTGTGCGGAAAGTCCTCGTATTTTGTCAGGAAGATGACGGACGACAGTGGAACCACTTCGAGTACAGCTTCAAGTTCACAAGCTTCGCCAACCGCGACGTTTGTTCCTCTACTTGATGTGGCCAGCCTTCCTCCCTTCAATCCAAAGGAAGATCCGAACACCCTTGCAGTTCGCTGGAAGTTGTGGAAACGCTCGTTCAATCTGTATTTGGTGGCAAAAGGGATTACGAAAGATGAACAGAAAACCGCATTGCTGTTGCATACTGGAGGGTTGAATTTTCAGGAGCTTTATTACACGTTATTGACCGGTACGGAAATCAAGCCGTTCGCAGAGAGTATGGAGTTGTTGGATAACTATTTTGCACCGCAGTTAAACGTTCCATTCGAAAGGCATCAGTTTAGGCAAATGGAGCAAGCGTCAGGAGAGTCGGTGGATCAGTTTGTTTGTCGGTTGAGGCAGAAAGCGATCTTCTGCGAGTTTGAAAATGTTGATGAGGCAATAAGGGATCAGCTTATTGAGAGATGCAGGGACCCCAGACTTCGCCGTAAGTTCCTGGAGAAAACAAATGCTACTCTGAAGGATTTACAAGATTTGGCTCGTGTGCAGGAAGCAGTGAACATGCAGGTCAAGGCTATGGATCAGTCATCCGGTCAGGTGAATGCTGTTTCCGGCAAACCTCACAGCAAAGGAAAAGGAAAAGGGACAGCGCAGGGTAGAAACAGAGGAAATAAGTCTGGTAAACCGTCGGGTGGTTCTCAGGAGACAAAAGTAAGAGGCTGTTTTCGCTGTAATTACACTGACCATATGGCACGTGACCCGAATTGTCCTGCCCGTAGCAAGAAATGTAATGCATGTGGCGAGATTGGACATTTTGCAGTCTGTTGCAAAACAAAGGAACGCAAACGTCTTACAAGGGATGACGAGGGAAGGAATAATACACGGGGTAGAGCCTATCAACTATCAGAGGATTCAGCCACTGGACAACAAGATTATTATGCATTTACAGTTGGAGTCAGTCAGCCTACAAGTGGTAGTGAAGTTGATTTGAAGGTTGGAGGAGTGACGTTACCAGGGGTACTTATTGATTCTGGAGCGTCGTGCAATGTGATTGATCAAGCAACCTGGGAAGTTTTGAAGAAGAAGAGTGTTCAGTGTGAGTCCAAGAAATCAAGCAAAAAGTTGTTTGCTTATGGACAGAAAGATCCTATTGAGGTGATTGGGACATTTGTGTCTGAGATTGTGTGCGAGATCAGTGGCAACAGTTGTGTGGACGAATTCACAGTGGTTAAAGGTCCAGGAAGATCTCTACTGGGAAAGAACACTGCAGAGAAGTTGGGCGTGTTAAGGGTCGGTCCAGATGTGTGTTCATTAACTGTTGAAGGAAGTGATGCGGACATCCGTGAGAAGTATAGAGAGGTTTTTACGGGGGTTGGAAAGCTGAAGGATTTTCAGCTGAAATTACATGTAAGAGACGATGTCACGCCGGTTGCACAACCCGTACGGAGACTGCCATTTGGGTTAAGAGCCAAGGTTGACGAGAAGTTGGATGAGTTGTTAGCCAAAGACATCATCGAGGAGGTGTCACACAACCCAACTGAGTGGGTGTCGCCGTTGGTTGTTGTCCCGAAGACAGACGGTGACATTCGGATTTGCGTGGACATGCGCAGGGCGAATTCAGCAATAGAGAGGGAAAGACACCCAATCCCTACAATTGAGGAAGTATTGTACGACCTTAATGGCTCAACTGTCTTCTCAAAGCTCGATCTCAAGTGGGGCTTCCACCAGGTGGAATTGGATGAAAAATCGCGCGAGATCACGACGTTTGTTACACACCGTGGTTTGTACAGGTACAAACGTTTGATGTTCGGGGTAACATCGGCGCCTGAAAAGTACCAGAAAATTGTGGCGGATGTTTTGCATGGTTGCGAGGGAGTGGCTAATTTGGCAGATGATTTGATTGTGCATGGTTGTGGCATAAAGGAACACGACAGGAATTTGCATGCCGTACTGACCCGATTGAAAGAGAAAGGACTAACCTTGAATGGGGACAAATGCCAGTTTCGTCTTCCCAAGCTTACATTCTTCGGTCATGATCTGAGCAGGCAAGGTGTTGCGCCCAGTGAAGAGAAAGTAGCTGCCATCTTGAACGCAAGCCCTCCACAAGATGCTTCACAGGTCAGATCATTTGTTCAGCTTGTACAGTATTCTGCAAAGTTTCTTCCCAACTTCGCGCAAGAAGCAGAACCACTCAGGAGCCTCCTGAGGAAGAATGAGCCTTTCATCTGGGGTGAAGCACAGGAAAGGTCATTCCAGAAGTTGAAACAGCTAGTTGCACAGGCCACTACGCTTGCATATTTCAGAGGAGACTGTAACACACGTATTATTGCCGATGCAGGTCCACAGGGTTTAGGTGCAGTGCTGACTCAACTTCAAGACGGCGAGTGGCGAGCAATCTCGTACGCGTCCAGAAACCTCACTGAAGTGGAGCGGAGATACAGCCAGACCGAGAAAGAGGCCCTTGCCCTAGTATGGGCTTGTGAGAGGTTCAACATTTATGTATACGGGCGCAAATTTGAACTTGAAACTGATCACAAGCCACTCGAGTGTATTTTTGGCAGGCTTTCAAAACCATCAGCACGTATCGAACGTTGGGTTCTGAGGTTGCAGGGGTATGACTACAGAGTTGTTTATCGGCCTGGCAAAGCGAATATCGCAGACTCTCTCTCAAGACTCAATCAATGTAACCCTAAAGACACAAGTGGGGAGGAATTTGACTTTGTCAAGGCAGTCGCTGAGGAAAGCTTACCTGTTGCCCTGACAGCGAAACAAGTCGAATTGGTTTCTGATAGTGACCCAGAAATTGCTAGCCTGAGACAGTACATTTTAAGTGGGGACTGGTCTCAATGTAGGATGACAGCTTATGTGTGTGTCAAGGATGAATTGTGTGTGTTAGGCAAACTTGTTTTGCGAGGTACGAGAATTGTTGTTCCGAAGGCTTTACGGGGAGAAGTCTTGCGTCTTGCCCACGAGGGACATCAGGGCATCGTAAAAATGAAGGCACGTTTAAGGACAAAGGTTTGGTGGCCAAAGATTGACTCAGACGCAGAGCAGGTGTGTAAGTCTTGTCATGGTTGCCAAGTCGTAGGTGAATTCCAGGTTCCTGAGCCCATGAAGAGAGTGAAGCCGCCTACTGGACCCTGGCAAGACATAGCCATAGACCTGATGGGCCCCCTTCCCACTGGAGAAAGTTTGCTCGTAGTCGTAGACTATTACAGTAGATTCTACGAGGTAGCGATCATGTGCTCAACAGCAGCTAAGAGAGTGGTGGATGTACTGACACAGATATTCTCCAGATATGGATTTCCATTTACACTCACGTCTGACAATGGTCCTCAGTTTTGCTCTGCGGAGTTTGAGAAGTTTCTCTCTGATAACGGAATCGAACACTTAACTTCCCCACCGCTGTGGCCGCAGGCCAATGGACATGTTGAGAGACAGAACAGAACTCTGCTTAAGACTTTAAAAGTTGCTCACGTCGAGGGCAAAAACTGGCGTGAAGAACTGCAGAAGTTTCTGCTAGCATATAGAACAACACCGCAAACAAGCACTGGTGTTACTCCTGCTTTCCTTATGTTTGGCAGAGAGTTGAAAACCAAACTTCCAGAGTTGAGGCGCGCTGGTAACCTGTTGGACGAGGGGGTCAGAGATCGTGACTGGAATCACAAGTTCGCCCACAAGGAACATGCTGACAACAAGCGGGGTGCAGCCGAAAGCCCTGTAGTGCCTGGAGATCTGGTTTTACTGAAGAACACGAAAACGTCTGGCAAGCTAGAAGCAAATTTCGAGAGTGAGCCATACACAGTGCAGACTAAGGAAGGCAGTGAGGTGACTGTTAGGTCAAAGGAGGGTGTGGAATACAGGCGGAACAGTTCATTTGTTAAGCGGTACAACCCACCAGGGGAATCCCCAGAAGCCACAGAGGCCGCTTCCCAAGAAGCACCCAATACTCTTCCACCGGAAGAGAGTATAGCGACATCAAGACCAAGACGGACTGTCAGAATGCCGGAGAAGTACAAGGACTATGTACTTTATGAACTGAACTCTGTTGACACGTTGGACTTATGTTGAAGTCTGTTAGATTTGATTTCATGTTATTAGATTTTATTGAACAGTCTTATTGAGATAACTCAATGCGAGCAGAACAGTTTTCATACAGATTTATTTTTCGTTGTTAAGTGCCTTATTGACTTTTTCTCGTAGTCTGTTTGTTTCTAAAGAAAGGAAGGGATGTAATGTATCGATATTATTGTCTACCGGAAGTTGTGTTAGCGGAAGTTCTCGGTTACTGTAAACGTGCAAAGGATCATGGATATTTGTGTGGGCCATGCTTTCCGGGTGTCATGGCGGCCGAATAAAGTGTAGTTCCTTTTAAAGTTAAATTTGGGTTTATTACACGGCCATCCGGGCGTCATTGTTACACAAGAGGTCATGGTTTGTGATTTGTGAATTTCGATCCGTTTTGTGTTTTTCTGTTTCAAGGTTCGTCGCTTGTGATCGTAATTATGATTGACTTCAGCGAAAAACACAATTGTGAAGGTGGCTTTTGTTTGTGAGAAGAATGTTTGTGAAAAGCGCAGCAAAGTCTCAGTGCAGTCAGAGGCCCCCGGATCAGGCGGGATCAATGGACAGTTGGCTGTCTGTTTTAGTATACTTCTGGTGTTCATACAATACAATATTTCTGTCTAGTGTAAATCAGCTCCGTCCGTCGCACTTTATGCTCGTAGAACGACAACAATTTTTGGAATTTCCGGTTACGTCAAATTAGTCACGTTATACTGTCACGCTATATTTGGAGCACAGAGGGATTGGGGGAGGGGTGCGTGAAAATAATGCAAATCGTTTCCTGCTTAGAATTAATGGCTAACTTGTTTATTTTATTCATAATGGTGGAATTTAAAAGTTATTATACAGCCCCCACTTAAAAATGGTACTCCTTTTTTTTTGGTTACGAAAGTCTTTCAAAAGGGTACAATGTTCTGAATGAGTTTATCTTTCAGTCTCACATGAGATTCTGTCTCACGAAATGGTCGGCGACAAAGTTTTGTTATAGCCTGAGTGTGTGTAGCCGCCCCCTCCCCTCAGAAAAAATAGCCCCTTTGCAGCCCAGTTAAAAATCACCTTTCGGCGATTCTAGTTCAACCTGTTTTTACGTATTCTTAGGTTGCACGTGACGTCACCAAAAATCAAACTAAGAAACTATCGATTCTTCTGAGTTTCTACTTTCACGAGGTATTACAGTACCTAAACATCTTTACATAAACAAATTTTTGGTTCGAAAGGGTTTTTCGTTTTGCGAGAGAGGACGCTTGAATTTCCAGGCTTTTGCGTGACGCGGCATTTAGCTGGCGGCCGGGAAAGCTCTTATGTGGGTTAAAAACATTACCGATTTTGGGAGATTTTGCAATCTAAACATTCCTTGTCTCAGAATAGATATTACTGTAATCTTTATGAGTTCCTCAAGCAAAGAATTCACGCATTAGTAGGAAAACTCGAAAACAGATGTTTCTGAAAAGGACACCAACATGGCGTTTCCATACAAAGCTTTATAAATTTAGGTAAACCGTTTTCCCCAATATCTCGCATTTGAAATATTTCACGGACCTGATTCTTGGCAAGGGTTTTTGTATATTTATCTTTTTTCATTTCCCAGATTCTAGTCCTTCTCTATTGAATGGTTTGCATTTTTATTTTTCATTGGGTGACTGTGCAAGCCGAGAATTGTGGAATTTTGGGTCTCTGTTGGTCACGTTCCCGTAAGAGTCGAATTGAAATCTTTGAACGTCGAAGTCAGAAAGTCATTGGTGGATATTATCAAGTCCAGACAGTGGAGAGTTTAATAACGAGACAGTCCTGCCAGCTTGTGTTTGATTGTCTTCAGGATAACGTCTGTACCCCTTTTAAAGGATATTTTACAAAAATTGAACACAACATTAACACTAGAAACAATGGGTGTTCACTAAAACTTCCCAAAGCCAAATAAGAATTTGGACGGAGAAGTTTTGCGTTTCAAGGGGCTCTAGTTTACAATACTTTACCTCGGCATTTAAGAAATTTAAATTCTAGGTTTCTTTTTATGAGTAATTTAAAAGAGGTTTTTCAATAGTAATCCCTAATTCACAACTCTTTTCAGTTTTGTAAGTCGATGATTTTTACAGATTTCGATTTTGAAATCTTAGATTTCTTAATGTTATTTTATTTTATTTTCCTTTTTCGATTTTCTTCTTTATTTTTTTAGCTGTTTATGAGATAATTACAGGGCCCTTTTGATAACAGTTCTTCTCATCAGAACTGATAGGTTATCCTGTATAAATATTCGTGTTATTATTATTGTTATAATTATATTTGATATGTGTATTTTTAATTCGATTTATTTACTCCATTCATATAATCCAAGTTTTCTCATTTGTCTGTGTTTTAACATGGTCTCTTTTAGAGACCTAAAAAAGCTTGGGCCACGCCCAGATCGGTCTGCTTTAGGGGTTTAATTCAAAATTTCCGATGAGCATCCCCACCCCTTTCATATGCGGAGTCTCCCCCCCGGGCCACAAACCAGTGAGGGTCAGCCGGATCAGTAAACTGATCCTTACGGCAGGAAGAGCGATGGAAAAAACACAGAAAGAAAACAAAAATAAAGTGGTGAATTATGTTTGTCCAATATTTCGGTTTGCAACACAAACCTTGAACAGGGGCTATAAGAGAAAAATGTTTCTGTAAAAGAAAAATGCTCATTTATATCCGACTATAATTGATGGCGGCGCTCTTTTAAGTATATGCAGTTGTGATAACACTGAGGGTTTTACTACATTCTAGCCTGCAGTGCAGTCGTTTTCTTTGAGCGCGCAATTTGCTCGCGAAAGCGCCATGTTGAAACTTCCTGAAGAGAGGAGGAGAGGGAGCGGGGAGGGGGCGGGGAGAGAGAAGAGAACACGCCCGCCCGAAAACACTGTGAAAATGAGAAACACCCCCTAATTAGACGCGCGTGACCGCTCTTTCGGAAATGAGTATCCGACAGTAACAAAACAACCAAACAGTGGCTCCAGTCTAAAGATTTGCATTGTCTTAAGAAAAACAAGCTGGAGTTTATCATTGTTTTTATCTTGACTGAGTCCCAATGCAATTCTCCACAGCTGATGAAGATTCAGTTTAAGCTGCAATTCATTCTTCTAAATTCATCTCTGTAAATCGCTACTAACGAGCTGGGCCCAGCGTGATACAACATTGCAGGAAAACATCACATTCTCGGACTAGAAAGAAAATCGCTCAGTTATTCAGATCCTAGAGGCACTTTGGACAAAAATAAAGAACCTAACAGCCTTATTTAGCGACAAAAAGAGCTTTACGCTTCAAAACAGGTCAAAGAAAACGCTTTTGCATCAGAGGGCAAATCATAAAGACCAGAAATTCAAAAACCACAGAAAATCAATAAGCGTGTCATGACCTCTCAGTGTGAGACAAGCGGGTAAAATCACATTTGCTCAGTCAAAAAATAGAACCCTCTAGAGCATAATCTACTCGCCAGAAAAAAAAAACGTATTGGAACAAGCAGCATTTTGGCATGAGGTAAAAGTGGTGTGGGTTTTAGTACTGCGAGCAAATCTTGTCCTAACGACCAGTGTAGAAATCGCTTTCACTTTCTCATTGCGTAATACACGCGACATTCCCAGCCGCTCGAATTCCAAAAGACTGACGGAAACGGAATAAACAGTACCGAAGTGATGACGTCATGAAAATGAAATTTGTGAAATTATGGGATTTGTTATGATATTCTGAAAGAACAACGTCCAAGACACCTACTTGCCAAAAATTAGCAATTAGGGGCAAATTGTCTCTGAGATATTAGCCCAGTTATGCTGTGACGACTCCATACATATCCTTCTAAATTTGGCTTGGTTCATAAGATTAGGAACCAGGTAAGATTTAGAAGGATTTGTATGGAGTCATCGGAGCATAACTGGGTTAATATCTCAGAGACAATCTGTTCCAAATTGCTAATTTTTGGCGAGTAGGCGTCTTGGACGTTGTTCTTTCGGAATATCTTAACAAATCCCATAATTTCACAAATTTCATTTTCTATGACGTCACACTTCGGTACTCTATATAGACTTACAGTTAATTGACAGGCACCAATCTACTTCCCTATGCCGCACCAATCAGGAGCTCCGTTTGTTAGCGTACGGAGTTTCCCAAAAGAACAATGATATCGGGCAGGCGTATTTTTTTCTCCCCTCCCCCTCCGCCCTTTCCTTCTTTCGCCCTCGCACCTACCGTAAGGGTTGCTATTTCTACTCTCCCCAAATCTTCCACTGTCATAAAATCAAAGATGGCGGCTACAACAATATTACGAACACTATCAAGGTTTTGCCCACCCAAAATACGCCTGCACTGCAGGCTAACTACATTGTTGGTTAATTTGCATTATATCTGAGGGCTTTAGTGCATTTGTGGTCAATTATTGCATTTGTGGCTTCAACACACAGCTTTATTGTTTCTCGTTTGTTATTGAATTTTAGATTATATTGGGCTTTGAAGTTTTTACTTTTTCTGAACAATAGTAACAATAACCAGCGTAGTTATTAAGACTTTTATATCAAGATGAAGAGTACAATTGAGAAGCCCGCGAAACCTATTTCTGTAATATTTCTACTTTAAACACTTCCAGTGATCAAAAGGACGCGCTGATGATCTACACAAACTCTCTAGGCACTTCATTGCACAATCCCGTGACGGTTGATTGAGTACAAGTGAAGATTCCGGGCATCGTTTAAAAAACGACTAAGGAAGCAGTTTTTGGCAGGGTATTCTGAAATCAGTCTTACCTTGGTCAGACATCTTTATTCTGCTCGAAAATTTCCACGACGGACAGTTGTTGTTTGCATTTTCACTCTTTGCTTGATCTTACTTTTTTATTCGTGACCTTTCCAGAAGAAAAGAGAAAACAACAACATAGGAATGTGAAGAACTCAGTCAGCAGTTGCTGTGTTTCACATGAACTTGCTTTTCTTAAAACACAGGAAAAAAAGGTGGACAACGCATCACACGAAAACACTGTCTTCTTCTCTTGTGCATTTTTACATTTCGATTCGTTCAAGGAACTAAGTTTACCCCCCACTGCCTCCATTCAGTAATTTATGTGAGTGATCGTAAGGTTTGTTTCAGTGGTTCGTTAATTCGTCCGCCAAAAAAGTTAAGTATAATAACGGGCGGAAAACAGCGTGCACTGTAAGCGTAATCTAGCATGTTTTCATAAATTTGGCTTTTCCTGCAGTCTATACGTGATAAATCGTTTTACTGTTGCAAAAACCGTTGCACTCGCACTCATCATATGCGGATCAGAATGCAAAACACAATATGCAAATGTGATAAGCAAATCCAATTCTCGTTTTAAAATGTATCCAGATAGGAGGTATACGCATTGCAGTTTTAACGTTAACTTCGGTTGGAAATTAAAGCAAATGTATACTTACACAGTATATGTACTCTAATAGAGCCTCTCTTCTCTTTTCAACTGACTGCACTGTAGCGGGTTTCAAGGTTTGCTTTCTGACTGATCATACACTAAAGGATTGGATATAAAAAGGGAGCAACTCGTTCAGTTTACTGAACAATGTAGCGACTACGTATTCTTGTAAAAGGCTTCGATAGAAAAACAAGATAACCACGCAAAAAGCGCTGCAAAGTTGTTGTGCTGTACCTGCAATTGCCGTCAGCCAGTTTGAAAGATTCACCGTTTGAGTCTCCTTCACCGGGGGGTAGTGAACAAAATTTTATACCGGGAGGCTCCGCCCTGAGGTCTAATCCCTACTATACCCCCATACCATTTCGAACAGAAAAGGTACCCCTTTTGTACAGCTTCCATTGAAAAATTGTACCCCTTTCACACAATAGTTGCATCCCCTTTAAATCCTGTTACCGTCTTTTGATTATGAATAAATCTCTAAGCTAGGAAGTATTTTAGTGTTTTTCACCGCCATAAAATGCGCCTGTTAGCCCTTTGTGGTCCGCAATTCAAAGACCGCAATGACAGATTTTCACACATCCTTTCATATACTTCAACTATTGAAATCCCTTCCCTTTCATATACCTGAGACCTGGAAAAGCTACCCCTTTTAGGCGGAGCCTCCCCGTATGGGTTATAGGGAGTACCCCCGGGGTTTCTGCATGGATCGTCTTCCTAAGGTGATGTTACACAAGACGATTCGCAACATCGATTTTAGCGCAACACAGCATTACAGCATTGTTGCGACATTGCTTCGAATGATTGTAACATTGTTCCAACATTGCAACGCTGTGTTGTGCTGAAAATCGTCCTTGCAAATCGTCTCGTGTAACATCATCTTTAGTTCTGAGAAGTCAATATGAGATTAACGGTTTTTCTAGGAAAACGAGAATCAACTAATTACAACAATAGAGTGTCATGCTCCATCTATGTTAGAAAGATTCCGGAAATAACTGTTAAGTGACCCAGTCATCCTATGAATAATTACGACCAATTATTTAGGATGGTTATTGAGTATGTTTACTAAGTATTGATGGCAGAGCGGTCCTCAAAGACCCTCTATGACAAAAAGGGATAACGAAAGTAACAATTTACACGATAAAAGTCTAAAAGCATCAGATTATTTATGAAAACAGGCATTTCATATTTTAAAAAAGGAATACAAAGAATTCACTTGCCCGTGTCGCAGACGTGATTTAATTGTCTTTGATTAAAATAAACATAATAAATCAAGGGTGAGGAACTTATTATTCATTTGTCAGTGTGTCAGGGATGCGGCCTCGTTCCCAGTCGTCCTCGGCGATTTCGGATGTGACGTCACCTGTCAACCTTGTCGGGAAAATTCGCCTATCGCGCTATCGCGCTTGGTTCCAAGCCTCCTCTTGTTACTCGGATAGTGCGAACTGGCCTGGGTACGAGGTTTTCAGGGATGTGCTTTCAGTGCCAATAAAGGTGAATAACACAGGCAGCGTAGCAAATGTAGCTGAAAGAGACTTCTTCAACAAAGGCTTCTGTGGTTGTCCTCTGTGCTCGTACGTTTGAGATTTTGGATTAGTAAACAACCATGTTAAAATTAAAGAGTTTAAGAAAACCCTGTGGCTATATGCCCGAAAACCGGGAAGGGTCTTAAAAAGACTAAATGCGTGGCAGTCAAAAATTGTTCTGGATTTTCTTCAAAAGATCCCTTTTTCTAATAGTTTGAAAGTATTCTATCTTCATTTAGAACTACCAAGCGATCAAGAAAACAGCAATGACTTCGCAGTTTAGCGGTTGTGTTTTGGGTATGGAGAAGAGACGCCGTTTCGACACTAAGAAAAATTTCTTGAGTAACGGCGCGTTACTCAAGGGCACGTTTTCACACAGGCTAAATACCCGGCCGTCCGAATAAGCGAGTTTCCCAATCGCAAAAAAACTCATTTTGCAAGGCCTCGGGCCGCCTCGAGCTACAGTCTCGACACAGCTTGATATACTAGTAGTGCACTGAGTCCTGAGTCTTAGAAAGAACTCCTCTAATTTTACAAAAATTTTACGAGTTCCCCTCAAAATATTCAAGCTACTCTATACCCAAGAAACCACTGTACTGTCGCAATTTGTAATAATCATCGCACTTTGTAATGCCTGTCGCAATTTGCAATAAATCTATCGCACTTTGTAATACCTGTCGCAATTTGTAATAAACCGTGTCGCACTTTGTAATAAAAAAGCTGTCGCAATTTGTAACAACTGTCCATCGCACTTTGTAATAAACTAAGCTGTCACAATTTGTAATAATTCCATCGCACTTTGTAATAACTTTTGAGAGTAATTAAACTTACTTCGTCAACATTAATATAACGACAAAATATGCATGGTACTTCATAAACAAAGATGATGACGTCTGCTAGCACGTACCATCTCCGCCCATTCAAACATTTAACTTTATTCTCAGCCCTAAACACTTTTTTTNATCGCACTTTGTAATACCTGTCGCAATTTGTAATAAACCGTGTCGCACTTTGTAATAAAAAAGCTGTCGCAATTTGTAACAACTGTCCATCGCACTTTGTAATAAACTAAGCTGTCACAATTTGTAATAATTCCATCGCACTTTGTAATAACTTTTGAGAGTAATTAAACTTACTTCGTCAACATTAATATAACGACAAAATATGCATGGTACTTCATAAACAAAGATGATGACGTCTGCTAGCACGTACCATCTCCGCCCATTCAAACATTTAACTTTATTCTCAGCCCTAAACACTTTTTTTAGATTAATGTTGATTAGTCATCTGACTTACGAAATGCTGTATTCTTAAACCTTGCTATTGTACTAGGTGGCTTGCATTCAATGGTTACCCGGCGGGTGTACTTCCTCATATGGTCAATACGGGGATGTGCCTCTGGACAGAGCATTGCCAGAGTACAGGATCTAGACAGAGCTAGACACACTAGACACAAACGAGCCATTATTAAAAAGCATTTAATTTCCGCAAATCGTCAAACCACAACAGAAACCTAAACACAAAATCCAATTAGTCGCTGGCCAATACCTTCGTATGTACCTGCTGTTTTTATAACACTCACTTGGGGTCTTACGCTGAGCCGGCTGGGCATTTGGTCCATTATTCTCACTTGATTTGGTCCCATATAGGAACAAAAGGAATACTCTTTCCATCTTAAAACAATTGTTTTCTATAAGGAGTCCTCTAAAGCAAACATATGTACCATGGGGATAGTAAAAAATTATCCTCCCCTGCGTATATACAACTCGTAAGACCTTGCAATTCTTTCGAGCGTGTTCTGGATGACTGTTTTTCCACAAAATGGAAAGGATAGAATAAACCATCCATTACTATTTGAGTTACCTTATCTAAGGATCAAACCAAAGACACAAGGCCAACAACGTAAAAAATGATACCCTATTAAGGGCTCGAGATCCTCAAAACCCATACCCTATCAGGCGGTACTTACCTATCTAGCCCATCCATATATGGGATTATTCCCTCCCCCCCCCCCCCCCCCCCCCCCCCCCAAAGCAAACATGGATTTGGACGACGAATGCCAGGTTATTCATGAATTTTCTGTTGTTAAATGTTGCTTTTGTTATTTAAATATTTTTGAATTTAAACATGATTCATATCTTTTTGATGATATGTCACAGGAAGTTTCATGTCTTTCATAAAGCGTTTCTAGTTGGTCACGTGATTAATCAAGGCAGAGAAATTTATAGCGAAAGACATGCATGTTTGACCAAAGAAAATGTTACGGAGATGTTACGTGCTAGCACACGTCATCATCTTTGTTTATGAAGTAACATGCATATTTTGGCATTATATTAATTTTGACGAAGTAAGTTGAATCACTCTCAAAACATTATTACAAAGTGCGATGGAATTATTACAAATTGCGACAGCTTAGTTTATTACAAAGTGCGATGGACAGTTGTTACAAATTGCGACAGCTTTTTTATTACAATGTGCGACACGGTTTATTACAAATTGCGACAGGTATTACAAAGTGCGATGGATTTATTACAAATTGCGACAGGTATTACAAAGTGCGATGATTATTACAAATTGCGACAGTACAAACCACAACCGCTCAACTGCGAAGCCATTGCTGTTTTCCTGATCGCTTGGTAATTCAGCTATTTCACGGGTTAAGTAAAATCACTCTAGCAGCCTTTAGCTTACCCTAAGAAGGTGATTAAAAGAACAGATGATCGCAGTGAGGGTGTTTCCCGCACGAAATAAGAATGAAAGGGAAAGTAAACAAACTAAGATCAGAAATATTTTGCTTTGATTTCGCATTGGACTAAATTATAACTAATCTAGACTAAAGAAAACATGGGGACATTTGTTCTGTGAAAAGCATAACAGGAATCGTTACCAAAAACTTTCTATTTCAGGAAAGTCAGCAAATAGAGCTATTTAGTTAACACAAAATAGTAAGCGCCACCAGGGTGGCATTCAAGGTTAGTCAAGAGAAAAATTGCAGCCGGAGTGATTTCGATTGATTAACGACCACTAGTGGATAACACTTTTTTGCCACTTTATTTTGCAAATAAGACAACTGTTTAATTTGGAATACTCTTGTACGATCACCTTTCATTGCTTACTGTACTACTGGTATAAGTCAGAAAATTAAGAATTCGCAGTCTAAACGTCTTTAAAAAGTTGTTTCTCAATAGCACCACTGTTCTTAGAATTGAAATCAGAAATAGTCAAACCTCTAAGAAGAGTCGGTCCTCTGTTTAGCGGTCACCCTCTATTAAGCGATCACCGATCAAAAAGTCTAGTGGAAATTTGACGTCTAAATTGAAAGTTCACCTCGGACGCGGTCACCCCTGAGACTTCTCTATCAGCTGATTTTGTTGTATTTCATCTTTATTCTAAAACGGTCACCTAGCTGTATAAGGGCGCGATATTTTGACAAAAATGTAAACCAAGCGGATCCACTTTTTTGTTATAAAATCTTATAAAACATCATGGATACACTCTTTTAACGAACGAAAAGTGTATTTGGACAGACATGCCTGGGGACCCAGCTAGTTGGTAACCACGGCGCGCGTTCAAACCCTTTTGAGTTTATACGACGGCAGCTTATATTGCAGTCAGCCCCGATTGAAACTGACTCCGATCCATCTCGTTCAGGAAGATTTTAGATACTCAAAAGAGACATCAAGATCAAAGTACAGTCGAGGTCGTCGAGACTATATAAAGAGGCCATCTTTTTCCTTTCCTACCTGTCGGTGGTCGCTTATATTAGGTTTGACTGTAACTCGTTTTCTTTAGTTTGCACTCTTCATATAATAGACCTGTCGAGAAAGGTCATAACTAATGAATTAGTTAGTTGGTAAAACAAAGGACAACGGGCTTAAACTATATAATTTTTCTATCATCTTTTTTTTGCTATTCTTGCAAAAGATTATTAAAAAATCATTGATTTTCATCTGATCGTCCACGGATCAGTGCAAGTTTTGCTCTCTTGCTCGATTTTTGTTGTAATATATGATAAATATTTTAGAACACCTCTATTAAGAGGTCAACCTACAAAAAATGGTCACCTAAGTGGATATTTCCCTCGGGTGACCGTTTCATAGGTGTTTTGAAGGTAGTTTGACTTTGGGGTTTGATGTTTTTAGCTATAAAACGACAAAACTAGACAGAAGTCTTACTTACTGTTATGGAATGTGTTAGAAGGTAAAAAAAGTAATAAATTTAAGAGGACCCTAACTAAAACTCGAAAAAGTTTTGATGTTTCACGTCTTTGTAGTATAGATCACTCTCTGATACTTTGAAGTGTTATGTTTCAACAATGCATTAACCTCTGGCATATTCGATCATCTGTCCAGTATAAGATAATAACTTATATGTAACAGTTTGTGGTCAGCCTATGATTTAAAAATCAGTTACTTAACAGCTGTTTGTCAAGTTGGAACTATCTCTATAATTCTAAGTGAATTGGCTGCTGTATTCTTCAACTAAACAGCCAATATATCCACTTAGGTGGCCTCCTTTTATAGGTTGACCTCTTAATAGAGGTATTCTAAAATATTCATCATATATTACAGCACTTTATTTAGCATTGCCGTTCTCCTTAGATTGGAAAGGTAGGGCAGCTCTTTATTCTATAACTTTGAACACTCCGAAAGCGTTAGTATTTGTTTGTATAGACAGATATATCCTTTTGTCAAAAATTTTTAATGATTGCCATGGCAAAGAAACGCGGAATACCTCTGCATTCTTTTGAGTGTTGTGGATCTTGAACAACGTTTAGTTACTTTGTAATTTAAAAATCTAAATTAACAAAAATGTGATCCAGTAGCATCACGATTTATCTTAATTTCTTCGCATGTAGGTCTCCACGAACCATTGGAAGACTTTCGACAGGGGCCCAACGAGAATATAGTTCAAAACCACTAAACATAGCCTTGTTAAACGTATTTTAGTATTTAAACGGTGGATATTGGCATATTTTTATCCCCTAATTTTTTTTTTAAATCTGTTCGAATTTCCTAGCTGAAATTCTAGTATCCGAAAATTATAGTGATCAAAACTTACCTTTTCGAAAATTTCAGCCAGAAAAAAGGCTCCCGAAAATTATAGGTAACTTTTTTAGGGTAAAAATCCGTTAAAAATGGGCAATTATACCATTTTTTAGACGTTCGAAAATCCTAGGAGAGGCAGGCAAGCAAGGAATTCTACAAAAAATGTTCCGAAAATTCTAGATCTCAAATAGTCTTCAGAACAGATATTTTCCGAAAATTGACGTTGGGTGCCCCTGTTTTGAATGGAGGAAAGAAAGCGTGCGAGGGTCGCTAAGTACCCTTTCTTTTCCGGCGCCCTCTTTCGACGCTCTTGGTTATTGTGAATGACTCTATCGATCTAGTTCATTCAGAAAGGGTCTCTGTGAAAGAGATAACTATTCATACATTCCGATGGCTTTCAAATCTCAGGGGCACCCTACGACTGTTTTCGATAAAACATCTGTTCGGAGAACCAATCATTGGCTAGGTTTTTCTGTTACTTGAGGACGGCTGAAAATTTTTGGATTACCATTTCATTTATGTACAATTTTCGAAGGTTATGTAAAAAATTCCCTACTGCTTTTAAATATTCCCTTTGAAGTTCTTTTAGCCGTAATTTCCATTGAATTTGCGTTGAGATGTTTTAGTTATTTTAAATTATACACATTTCACTTCAATGTTGACTTTTAATAGGATAATTAGTTTCTGAATAATTACACAGCTTAGTCACTGAATAACTGGATCTTTCGCCTGTTCAAATATCAACCGTTCGTAGTTTTTAATTTGTCATTTTAAGAAATCCTGAGCAAAGGAAACTCCGCGAATTCTTTTGCACAGCTTTGCTGCTAAATCTTTGTAAGTTTCCGAAATTAACTTCCTTGACTGGCATTTAAATTTGAGTCATTAAGTTTAGAATATAAACTTTAAAGCTCAATTTCTCCAGATTTGTTTTCAGTGTTCAGCTGATTTTATTCAGCCTTCTTTCCATTTGTTTTGTGATGTTGTAATAAGTTGATCGGTCTGTATTAATAGAGCACCGTTCAGTATCCCAGCTGTTTGCCATTTACATTGCGGATTTACATGGATGATTTACATTTTGGATGCACATGCACTGTGTATGATTTACGTCCACGAGCTGAAGATTAAACTGTTGAAGTCCAAGTTTGAGTGCCGTACTGTTTCCATTTGTATCAGATCCTAGTACCGTGGAACAGTGACGAGTTCCAGTCTTGCTAGCCAAGCGAGCTGCAGAGTTAGTTTTCCCTCTTGTTGTTCATACGCCGAAGTCGCTCGGCGAATTCTCTTAACGCTTATTTCCCCGATTTGTACTTGGAAGAGCAAATCCTATCGTCACACTACGATTCTCTGAAGTTTAATTTTTCACATTTCACTCCCCAGGTTAAGCTATCTTTCGTAGCAAAAAGGAAGCCTAAAATATTCGGATTCGAAAAAAAATTAGCACTTTCGTAATACGTTGAATTGTACGTAAAATTTTCGGGAAAATAATACTGAAGCCCTTGTAATTTAGAAAAGACTCATCAAGTTCTTTCAGGATGACAAAACAGATACAAATTTTATAGCGCCGCTTAGAATACATTTCTAGAGATCCACAACGACTTTGAATAGCCCAAAAAGTGTTTTCAATGTATTTAGGAGGAAACCGTCGTTGGGTGTCCCTGAAATCAGAGAGAAACATCAGAATGAAATAATTTTACCACTTAAGGAATCTACTAAATTCTTGTCATACTAGACCTTTTATTATGTTAAATTTCTAAGTAGATTAAAACACTAATAACAGTGAAACGAAAAAAAAAAAGAATTAATAAATAACTTTCCTGTGTAACTGTTGATGTAAATCCGAGAGTGATTTAATGGTTGTTTCAGGTTCTCTGCTTGGAAAGTAGAAGAAGGAATCTTTGCTGTCTGCGTTCAGTATCTCAGTCGGAGGGTTAGGTTCTGGATTTTTCCTTACTGAATGTGTCCAGTTCGGAATTTAACTTATCTGGAGCTAGCTGTTTTATCTATACCTAAATGAACTGTGTTATATTTGGCTTGAAACCTTGCATTGGCCCGAAAACTTTAAACTTATTTCCTGTTTCTTTTTTTTTTAATTTTCAGGAACTTGAAACATGTTGAACATTTTGAGTACCTTGTTTTTTACTTTGCTGGTTCAAGGACGTGTGGTAAGCGATTTTCTAAATCTTCCTTAGCTGAGAACTCTAAGTAGCACGCACATCCAATCTTTCAAATGATAATCCGTGAACACCTCTGGGCCCAGTTGTTCGAAGGCCGATCTATCAGCGTTAACCCGGTGTTAAATTGTAACCTGGGTTCCTCTCTCTTTTGCTTAAAATCATTTTCTTGGATAAACTTTTCCTTACTTTTTAGAGCATCCAGTCATCAAATTGTAGACAAAATGTATCAAACTAATTTTCTTTTTCAGCTATCATATCTGAATTCAAATTTGACACTCACCCTGGGTTATCTTAACCAAGCTTTGAACTACCTGGCCCAGATTGGCAGATATTGGAGTGCTTTAGTAGTGACTAACGCAGGATTCTCAACAAGCTTTTTTCCCCGCACACGACGGGAAGAAAATAATTGTAAATTTGCTACTTATATTACCAAAAGAAATAATGGGGATTAGGAGTCATAATGGGACACTATGGCTCTTGGATTACCGTAAATTCTCCATTACGCTCCCCCCCCTCAAATAAGCCCCCTTCCCCCTTATTATTTTGCACTAATACATTATAGACTGTATTAATCGATTACGACTGTGAAAATTCATTTGGACTGATCCAGGATGATTTATTCACCACCTGGATTTGTTTCATGATGATCCTCGGCTGCATGACCTCCAGTTTCTTGTACTGAAACTTTTCCAGGAATAATCATTAACACGCCTTAATTCAATATCACTGGTCTGTAAAGTAATGATGCAAGTTTTGTTGTCTACTACTTTCACTGTCCATTGCAGACATCAATTTGTTGCAGTTCTGATTTACGGATTCTGACGTACAAATCGTGCAAATTAATAATTAATAATTACCCCTCTCCCATTCCTTCCCCTCTACAATTAATTTTTTGTTCTCCACCCACATCACTCCACTCAATAATGAGTCATCGGCGCTAGTGTACCCGGAGTAGTCAATCGATAAATCGATAAAAATCGGTAAATCGGATCTGATTGATATCAGTTGTATCGATCAATCGGTAGAAATCGATGACACACTCGTTTCGTTCACAAATTAACTAGATTTTTACCGATTTTACAGCTACGTACAAACGGACGCAACAACTCTCAACGGCGTTGGGAGTAGCCTGTGTACAGACGTCCCCCCTCGAGGGGGGACGTCTGTACACAGGCTACGTTGGGAGTTGTTGCGTCCGTTTGCACGTAGCAAAAAGTTTGACCGGTTTCAAACTTTGAGAAACAACTCCCAACAACACGTATCAGCATGCAAGAGGGTGTGCAAACGGACGCAACATGTAACATCCAACAATGTTGGGGGTTGTTGGCTGGCCAACAATGTTACGTCCGTTTGCACCGGGCTTATCGATATCATATAGAAGGGCACATTTGTTTATCCTTCCGGAATCCTTGCAAACAGTAAATTTATTGAACATTAAGTTGCAATTGAAACTCTAACGATCAAACAATACATTTGTTCATCTGCTCATTAAAAAACTGAGAACTGAGTCCTTGCAAACAGTAAATTTATTGAACATTGAGTTGCAATTGAAAGTCGAAGGATCAAGCAATTCTCACTTTAACATTTTTTCTGATGGCTGATATTGGTAGTTTTGTAGGCGACCAGTTTTCACGATTAAGATCCGTCACCCTTTCAAAATAATGTCGGTGTAATTCCGGGCGTAGTTACATCACGTAGTAGTGAGTCGATAAAAATCGATGACAATCAGGTGATTTTTATCGATTAACAACGGAAAACGGTAAATAATCAATGTAGAGAATTCTTTTAGCCTAAATTTCCTTTGAAATCGAAATCCCTTTGAATCGAAGGGTTTTAGAGAGAAACCTGTATGTGTGTAAAAGTTTCCACATTTCTCATTTTCATGTTTGTTGATCATTTGTGACTTGTTAACGTGTCTGCTCAGCTGTACCATCTAATTCATGCCAGAAAAACAACATTGGTGGGCTTCCGTTATAAATCGTTAAAATCATGATAATACGATAATGTCGATTTGACACAGCAATTTAGTATATCGATTTTCATCGAAAAAATCATTTAACTGCTACCGATTTTTAACGATTGACTACTCTGACTGGGTAGCGTATTTCCTCTGAAATGTGTGAGATTTTCCCTCATAAGAGGATAGTTCGGTCCCTACTATACTACTATACCGCGATGCCAAACAGATGTTTTAAAGGTGCTAACTGTATTGAAGCTGGCAGCTGAAATATCTTGTTTTTTCCTTATTACATGACAGATGTGTGAGAGCGAGCTTTTCCCCGTTTCCATGTTCGGGGATGCTACCGAAAGGAAGGCAGAATTTTCCTCAGATAACAACGATACAGAATCTCCCATGAGAAAATCAGCTATCGCGTAAGTTATGTATTTGTAGTAGTGTCATTCCGCCCATCTGCAGAAGACGATTATCCTTTATGGCGGTCAAATATCACTTCCATTCAAATTGTCACCTAGCGTGCGAGCAAGTTACCCATTTAGAGTGGTGAGCGAAGAGAGACGAGGCCCGCGACGAGCGGAGAAGCGAGTGGCGAAGCCCGAGGTTTTCGTTTTCTCTTCCCTCGCTTACGTGTGATCTCTTGCGATACCACCAAATGCGACCTTTTTCGGCGCGCAACAAAGGAAATAGGAGACATCTGCATGCAGGCAAAAAGGGATGAAAGACCTCTTTTGACGCAGGCTAGAAGTACTCCCGTGAGATGGCGTTAATAGACGGAAGCATTGAGGCACTATAGGTGACGTTAAACCTCCGTTAATTTACAGACACTCAGAGAGTTTTGAATAGCATCAGACCTGTTCCACCGAGTCCTTCAAAATAAATTCCAGATTAAAAATATTTTGTTGAACTTCCGCTCTGTACATTCCTCAAACTGATTGGCCAACAGATTCATCCGGGACACTTAGGACGGTCAATGCAGGAATATATTTCTATACTTTTTCCTATGGAATTATTTTTATTCTGGGTTTTTCCGTTGCAAGGATTTGTTGGTACTTTTCTAACCTCCCCACTGCCCAGATTATCATTTTCTCACGTTTGTTGCTCAATTTGATTTACTATCTTGGGAAAAGAGACTGACTTCATAGACATAAATGCACTTTAAAAACTATTATTAATCTTTTATTAATGGTGCAATTACCATTCCTTGTTCTCATTTTAAATAGATCACCTGTCTCAACTCGACAATTGAAACTGGACCCCGATATCATATGGATACAAGAGGAAATTGTTGGTCCCTACGGTTTCAAGAAAGACCCGGAAATAGATGAATGGAAACAGCAACCATCCTTTGAAAATGATCTAGGAACCGCCAAATTTAGAAAAGTCGCTTTAAAAGCTCTGAAGTTCTTTAAAATTAATATTGATTGGAAAAGTTCAAAAAACAAAAAGAGCTGCTCTAACCTCCTATACATGACAGCCGCTAGATATCTTTTGGTAACGCATATTCTTTACGAACAAAGCGGTAAAAAGTTGATTGCTTGTGAGGAAGTTGGAGAGTACGGCAAAATGAAAAAATTTGTGATCCCTGATTCTGGAGTATGTTTTCCTAAGCCCTACGGAAGCGCCACTTGTAAATCGGACTATGACGTTGGGCTGATTGGTAAAGATGCTGGTATTCTAACGAAGAAGTTTAACAACTATTTTCAAACTACTTTTGGAAAACCTTCAGAGCTTGTTTTTGATACAAATGTTTACGCTTTGACACTGGAATTCTCCATGCCCTCCATATTTCATGGTCTTCCAATTAGGTTTGCTGATCTTATCACCCAAAAAGAGCAATCAGTGAACTTCAAAATGCAGGAATTGGCCAGTGCGTACTACAAGGTCTTTAAATATAACGAAGGCTTCTTTCTCACGATGGCGAATAAAGCTAAGAGAGCAATGAAAAAAACTTTCAAAGAGCGGCTTAACTATTGGCTGTCGGAATTTAATAAATTGAATAATCAACATGGAATGAGGCTCGTAAAAGGCAATTCCCTCAAAGACTTTAGAAAATCACATAATGAACAGTACCAAACGCGCGTGGCAAAGATGTCAAAAAATGGCGGATATAAAGCTAAAAATTTAGGTAATTACTTATTCTTCTTTTGTTATTAATTCATAACGAGTGAGCGATATAGTAGCACTTAGGTGAACATGAAAGGGAAACACTGCAGTTAATTTAATGACTTAATGACTTCTGTTTTTTCAGATTCAGTCCTGACCTTTTACCGACCCACCTAAGCGTATGCGAAATGTTCTGGCTAGTGGTTGCCGCGTGATCAGTACACCGTTTAATCACTAATCAGGCTTTTTAAGGGTGTTGCGATGTCTACTCCTTATTCTTTCAACTTGCCAACTTCAGTCAAATAGTTTTTAATGTGACATTTACCATCTGTTGTAGTATAGCCATCGAGAGCTATCCAGAGGGTTAAGTCAGGTTGCATTAAGATTGCGACAAACGCTCTCTTTTTCCCAATACAGTAGAATGACCAAGACTAGAGCCTGAACCTTGACCACGCATACAAATAGTTCACTCATAGTCTCTCCTTCATGGTTTACTCGATAAACGGTTTAATTGGCCATGTTGTAAACGAGCGGGGAATTGGTACGACTTATGATCGCAAATGCCCTAGGGATCGTTTGGAGGGACAGAAAACAGAAGGCGGACAGCAAGCGACTTATTTACGCTCTATGCCAGAAGAAGACAGACCTTATGTGCCTGGATCGTAAAGAATTTTATAGACGTGAAGACAAATTGCATTTCTGAAACTGTTATTGAAGCCTGGAACACAGTAATTGTAGTGCGCTATTATTCTCTCCCTCCAAGCGATCCCAAGAAACATTGTGGTCGCATATCATACCCAGTTTTTCAGGCGATTAGGACATAGAGAATTAATGAACTTTTGCCTTGAAGGTATTCTCGCCGAGGCATTAATCTACGCAGCAGAGGCGTACCACACCCGCGGCGCCATCCGACATGTAGTCGGAGCAATGCAGCTGAAGTCGATAGGCGGGCAAAACAACAATGCACTTTCAACTCACGACCTGTGGGTATCAATGATTGAAAACTGGGGAGAGTCAAACAAAGAATACAACCACTGCAATCAAGACCCTCTGACCAAGTGCCTCCTAAAGATGAGCAAATATCTTTTGTTCAACGCGATGAGACTGCTCCGTTCCCGTCTACCAATAATAAAGAGATTTTTCCTGTTAAAATTTAGAACTCCCAATGACCCTGAATCCACAGCGGGAGAGTGGCTACGATATAAAAAGGAAGGAAAAACGGAGATTCCTGAAAGCAAAAACAGTATGATAAAATCCTTTTTGGGCAATTTTAAATGTAAAATAAGAGGAAAGGCAAAAGATTTTAGAAACATTCCACTCTCTCCAGAGTGTTTAGGCAAAATACATGACGTTGTAAATGCTTATAATGTAAAGTTGGCCGCTGCACTTGCTACAGACGTAACCATAAAATCACCGTAGAAAATAAGAAAGAAACCTTTCAAAAATAAGCAAATGAATTGGCAACAATGATGTGCCGCACTAAAGAAAAATAATACCATTATAATGACGTTTATTTAACCTCCTACGCAGTTATGCATATTAACCATATATTAACCATATGGTCTTATAAAATGGTCTTCTACCGTTTATATACCTTTTCCGAGGCGAATCCAATAAAAAATGATAATATTAATCACAACAAAATGTTTATCCTTGTTACTGTGGACACTTTGTAATTCTTGAAGCAGGAAAAAGTGTAGAATATTAGTAAAATTACATATCAAAAGTTTTTTAAAACGGATTTGATAAGTCACAAATACTTTCAAACTCAAGAGCCGTTAAATCTTTTCCTTGCTTCTCGAATAGTTTTTTTGTAAAGGTTTGTTAATGAACGGTGAAAAAAGAGGAAAGAAAAGACTTTAACTGTTAGGCTTTAACTTTATTTGATTTACCACAAAATACAAATAACGATAAAACAAGGCAGTTACACAAATGCAAATGAAAGTGGCGAGGAAGCCCAAAAAGAAACCATGAGGCTTATAGACATTGGGCTCCCTCAGAGTAAAAATAAAGTTAACAGTAACAGTAAGGCCAGGATCGAAAGTAAAATACAATGAAGTTAAGTATAAATTAACTAATTACATAGACTGAGTTGACAAAATATAAAGTATGGTACATGTAACAAAAAGTATAAAAATAATATCAGACGTGTGAAGAAAGATGACTACTTACTACAAGATTTATAGCTAATAATTCGTATATAATTTTTTTTTCAATTTCGTTTTGAATACGTGGAGAGAATTAGATTCTTTAATATCATTTTCTATAGAGTTATAATAAGTAGGTCCTTGGAAACTGACAGAAAATTTACGAAGGTTTGTTCTACAAAACGGAAGGTGAAAATCGTTCGCGTATCTAGTGACATAGCTATGGACTTGTTTGTTTAAAGAAAAATAATTGTTGAACTTTGAAGGCAAAAGAGAATGGTTAAGAGAAAACATAAGTTTACCCAATTCTAGTTGTCTAATATCGGAAAGTTTTAATTGCTCTAATTCTTTGAGAATAGGGTCTGAATGAGAATCGAAAGTTGATTTAGAAATAATTCTGATAACTCGCTTTTGCAAAGAGACAAGACGTCGAAGACTGGTTTTGTACGTAGATCCCCAGACAATAATACAATAATGAAGATAAGGATAAACTAAACAATAATAAAGAGTTTTTAGACAGGGTTTAGAAAAAAATCTTGCTCTATTAATGACTCCTATTGATTTCGAGATTTTAAGAGCTACTTGAGAAATGTGTGGTTTCCAAGACAGATGTTCATCAAAGACTACACCGAGGAAGACTGTTTCCTTAACAAAGAGGAAAATTTTTTTCTTTCTGATTTACTGAGAAAATTCAAACTGTACTTAATGAAAACAATCCACCGTGTGAATTCCGACATGGTCATTAGTTAAGAACCACTAAACTTGATGAGAAAAAACACAAAATTTTAACAATAAGCTTGCAGGAAGACTTAGTTACCTGCTAATTTTTTGCTGAAGAGATAAAGCTGTTCAACTGTATGGGAACTTTCCCAGCAAAAAAACTGTAAGCTACTTAAGCAAATTCTAGCTCGGATCATCGCGAGTTTTAGCAGCCTGAAACCTTTGCTCGTTTGAAAAATGTTTTGTGCAGTGTGTCATAGTTTTGGGTTTGTCTGAGTAAACTCGCACTAAGCTTTTTAAAGGATTTATTGTTACAGTGTAAACCTCGGTTAAAAAAGAAAAGAAAAGAATAAGGTATATATGAGAAAAATAAAATTAAAAAAAATTAAAAGGAGAAACCGTGCAAGGGACGTCAGTACACACGCGAGGCACTTCGTTGCCCTTAAATATATACAGGCTGGCAAATTAGAGAGTATAACATTGGTAAAAAAGAAAAAAATAGACCAGACTATTGAAAAAGGTTCAGAGACTGTTTACAAAGTGTAACAAACATGTACCTTCCTCCTCTCTCCTGAAAATAAAAATAATTAAAAAAGGTTTTTGAACAACTTATTCAAAATTTGTAATTGGTGGCCAGTCTTTATTGGCCTTACACGACCCGCTAACTATCAATTGACGAGTGAATAGTCTCAGTGAACTGGTTAAAACTAAGTTAGTATAAAAATCTTGAAACTTGATTCAAGAGATCATTAAAAATGGCGCAAAATAGTTCTCCTTCTGTTTTGGATGTTAGTGCAACTTAAGAAATTTGTTCATTATAAGATACCTTGTGTTGAGATATTTCTTTTACTTAATGGTGCATTGTGGCCATCTTTCATTTTACACGGATATAAAATACCTTCGCCACCTCCTGTTGGAAATGTCGTCATTTAAAGGTTAGCAAACGCTAAGTGCAGAGCATGACAACATGCCAAACAAAAGGCTTTCATAGCCGGAGTCGCTTCTGCTTCTGTGGGCTGGCCAATTCAATTCAATTCAATTCAATTCAATTTTATTGACACTGCTATAAAATATTTACATTATACATAGTAAGGTAGGAATACACTAATAAAAAAGAAGAAGAAAAAGGAAAAAAGAAAATTAATGGCTTGGATAGAAGTGTGCGGTGTTCAGAGGAGCTTAGCTTTCGAGCTATTGACTCTGCAGGATGGAATCACTAAGGGCCTGTTTACACGCTCTGGCGGACACAAAACAAAAGAAACTTACCCCACTAGACCGGGGTCCCCCACTCCATGTAAACAGGCCCTAATTAAAGTTTGACAAGCGGGTAAACTTGTTAAACTGGGGACGGGTCAATTCAATAAAATTTTTGCAAGTGTAATTTACAAGTGTAGCTATTGTTTTTAGACGCTAAAAACAATGCTACACTTGTAAATAAATTACACTCGTAAATGTTTTGTTATATTGATCCGT
The DNA here is from genome assembly GCA_942486025.1 of Porites evermanni. Taxonomy (NCBI): domain Eukaryota; kingdom Metazoa; phylum Cnidaria; class Anthozoa; order Scleractinia; family Poritidae; genus Porites; species Porites evermanni. The sequence continues at coordinate 259,306 of CALNXI010000146.1, forward strand.
GGTAGAAAGAACAAAAACATTAAAAAAAGCTTAAGGAAAATGTTTTTTTCCTCTCTATTTTGAGAGCTAGTGTGAAGAAATGAGGTCTCCATGAAATATTTTATGTTGAGAAATTGCATTTTCCAATGGCGTATTCTAGCCACGATGAGCTAATGACTTAATTGCTTGTGGTCAGTCTATCTAAGTGGCCGTTATGAAGCAAAAAAATGCTTTGTTCGGTTAGAAATTTCTTAAATAAAAAGACAACGACAAGCGCTTTACCGAATACCGCGTGGCCTTTCCTGATTGAAGAGAATTTGCAGATTTGTTCTTCAATCAAACGATCATTCGGCTTTGCTGTGCCACTTAGAAAGGTATTTGACCCCTTTTTTGCGTGGTGACACCTAAATTGGTAGTACTAGTTTTAGAAACGATGTTATTTCATTGGGGGTCCTGAATTTGAACTCAATGTTCATGCATGAAAATATCAATTAACGAAATCATTTGGCAGTTTAATGTTAGTCTTGAGAAGCATTAGCAAGCTTGTTGCCCAATTGAATATAGTTATCAGTCTCGAAGCAGTGAAACAGATTTTATTGCTGGCCTCCAGGTTGGTCATGAGACAAGTTCCACGAGCGATATTGAATCACTTGCGGATGGCCTAATTATTGTATCTTGCCCGGCATTTGCCGATAAGTGAATAAACTGTTTTTAAAAAGTCTAGCTTAGTTATTTCCAAACATCTGGATATTAGTTGCTTCTCTTTTAAACGCTGTGTTTTCTACAGATAATCTTCTTTTGTTCAGATGGGATAGTGTTTTGTTTAAATATTCTTGGCATTAAAATGAGTAAAACGATCAGCTCATAAAACTGTTCTTTGAGACCCCGTTCTTTTGGGAAGGACTACTTTTGATACTTTCGAAAAGTTAGAGATGAATGGCTTTAGTGATGATTAAAAAACTGCGAAAAAGGGGATAAACGATCTTTAGTTAAGCTTCTTCTGCATGGCCAGTTTTCAGGAAATTAACGATATGGTGAATATTCTGAGTACCTTGTTTGTCATATTGCTGGTTGGAGGAAGTGTGGTAAGAGATATTGTGATTCCATTTATTTTTATGAGCTTAAATTACAATTTTGTTTACCTATGAAACAGTTAGGGGGAATTTCCACTGTTGCGTAATTTTTATGTGCGCGCGCACGTAAATTTTACGCCCATAAATTAAAGGCGATGTGCGAAAGGTCGCGCGTAACCGTAAAACTCGCTCAACTTTTACGTTTTCGCGTGGCCTTCCGTCCATTGCCTCTATTTTTACGCGAGTAAAAATAACGTACGAGTGCATATAAAAACTACACGACAGTAGAAATCCATCTTTCGGACAATTTAAGAACTCATTTAAACGTGTCCGTGCGTCTAGAACGAATTGAAATTTGGAAGTGTTGTTCTTTTGAGGAGGGGGCTGAAAATTAGAGTACCCGGAGAAAATCCTCTCGGTACAAAGGAGAGAACCAACAACAAACTCAACCAGATTCAGTATTTGTCGTTGACGTCGGGATTTAGTTGGGTGCGCGAAGGGCTTTCACCACTGCCTCACCGTTGCTCCTCTTGAGACACTAAGTTCTAATCGTAGAGGCCGTCAAAAGATAGTCCATGAACACCTCTGAGGCGTGCTAATGTCTATGAGTGGCCATGGTACAACGCACTGTGTCTTTTTTCTGCTGGCATTATTTTTTCATTTGAAAGTATATTTTGATTGATTTATGCATCTGTTTGCACACGAAATAATTTTACAGGGTCTTTTAAGACTTGCGTGTGACTTACACGAGCTTGTTGACTTTAAAATGAACTCGAAATTCACCCGACCCATTCTTCCTTTGTTGACTAGTTACAACTGGGGGAATTCATAACGCTTTTCCTTTCTTCTTCATCAAAGTTTGTATTTTAAAAGGCTGATGTTTTTGCCTTTCATACTAGGTCTGCGACAGCGAACTTTTCCCTGTTTCCATGTTCAAGGATGCTACCGAGACTGCTGAGGGGGATCCGGAATGGACCTCAGATAACAAGGACACCGAACCTCCCATGGGGAAATCAGCTACCACGTATGCTATGTATCGGTGGTATTTATGACGTCCTGAACGCTGTTTAATTCCCAGTAGAGAAAGAAAGGATTTTCGCCCATCAACAAAAGGAGCTTTTTCCTCTCTGCTATCTCGTATTATCTTCCATGCTTCCCTTGGGTTAAATTTCACGGCCCCGGTTGAATCATTCATGAACGATAATTCCTGGGAAGGGAGGGTTGTACGGCTCCCGCACCACGGTGTTCAACCTCCCATCTTCTTTTTATCTCATTTCTGACAAAAGGGAACCCCTCTCTTATACCACCTATTGAAAAATGTGACCTCTTCGAGTCATACTTCCTTAACCCAAGGAATGAAATAAATGGACGCCATCACGGGAGGACTTCTAGCATTACAAGTAGAGATGTTAACCATGAAATATTTTTATTATAAGTTATTTTCAATATATGAATAACTACCTTTTTCTATGTAGTTTAAATCGTGTAGAAATCATTAACTCTTTCGTATACCTGAACGTTGAAAAAGCTAGATACTCCCTTTGGGTGGAGTCTCTATTTATACCCGGTGTTATTGTTCATCTAAATATTTTTTAAACAGCGTAAATTACTTTTTCTTTCTTTTTTTTTTAAGTTTACCAGCGTCAACTCAACAATTGAACCTGGATCCAGACATCCTCTGGATAGAGAATGGAATTGTCAAAAACTACGAGTTCAAGAAACACCCGCAAAAAGATGAGTGGGTCCAGCAACCGAGTTTTGAAAATTCCCTAATTGCAAAAACCAAAGAATTAACTGCATTTACATTACTTGCTGGAAAGGCTCAGGAATTTTTTACTCAAACAAAAAACAACGATTGGGATCGCTCCAAAAAGACTAGGAGCTGCATCAACCTCCTCTACATAACAGCTGCTAGATATCTCTTGGTAACCTATATTCTGTACGAACAGAGCGGCACACGTTTGACTGCTTGTCAAGAAGTCAGAGATGATTACGGCAAACTGATAAGCCTTGTGATCCCTGATTCTGGAGTATGTTTTCCTAAGCCTTACGGAAGCGCCACTTGTAAATCAGACTACGACGTTGGGTTAATTGGAAAAGATGCTGGTTTTCTGACGAAGAAGTTTAACGACTTTTTTGAAATTACTTTTGGAAAACCGTCAGAGCTTGTTTTTGATACAAATGTTTACGCGTTCACACTGGAGTTTGCGATGCCCTCCATATTTCAAAAGCTCCCACCTGGGTTTGCTAACTCTGTAGCACAAAAGGAGCAAACAGTGAATTTCAAAATGCAGGAATTGGCCAGTGCTTACTACAAGGTCTTCAAGTATAACAAAGGCTTCTTCGACGCCTTGAAGAGTGGAGCTATTAATGAAATGGGTCAAAAATTCAAAGACTCGCTGAACTCTTGGCTGGCGGCATTCCAGAATTTGGATAATCAAAGCCCAATGAGACACTTTGAAGGCATATCCCTCAAAGACTTTAGAAAAACTCATAACGATCAGTACCAATTGCGCGTGGAAACAATGTCAAACAATGGCGGATACAACGCAGAAAATTTAGGTAATTTTTAAAAGTCTACAGTCGAACCTCCAATAACGGCCACCTCTCTACAACGGCCCCTTCTCCTGTCCTCAAGGTTGCAGTTGTGGAGAGGTTTCCACTGTCATTGCATTCTTTTACCAATGTGCTCGTCAGGATACGTGGGGGAGGGGACGGTAGAGATTTTCCTCCCCGGTCTCGCTTCAGAGATGATTGGTGGTCCGAGTAGCAAAAATCTGTTTTCATAAGCAGGTTATTTCCTTTTTTAAAAACTCGCGGACAAGATAAACTGATTATAATAAACATAAACATAAACATAACTTTATTTAAGTGTCAATGTCTTTAGCTTATAAAAGTTAATTTATGATTCTCTAAAATTTAAAATTTATAAAAAGTTAAAAAGTAAAATATTACAGAATTATCCCCATTAAAATATACAGAAAATGCTAAAAATATTTCTAAAAATTTCCAAGAACTACATTGTACAAATAAGGCAGGAGCCACAGTTGTCACTTATAAGATCCACAAGGTTAATACGCCATACGCTGGACTTAAAGGATTGTAGCTAGGGTAGGTTTGTCCTCGATTTTGCTGTCTTATCTAGACAAAATATGTGGTCCAAAGTACCTTATAGAATGTTTCCCGTAATTAACGTACACTATTAAATCTGGGTAAATGAAAATCCATATTTCTTACGTGCTATTTGGATGACTTAACACCAAACCATATTTAACTTTATACTTAAGGTAGCAAGATCTTGTAAACGCCTATTTTGTAGGCCAGGTAGATCGGCGCAGTTAAGACGATGAGAGTTCTCTACTAAATGTGTGTTACACACAATCCTAAGGGCCCGCTCCTGCGGGCCACTATTCACCTCCCCTTCGGGGGATAATTGAATATTATTCATGAAGTTTTGTATCATAGGTTTTCTCGCTGAGGCCTTACTCTACGCAGCAGAGGCATATCACACCCGCGGCGCCATACGACATGTAGTGGGAGGAATGCAGCTAAAAGTAATGGGTAGACTTGTACAATACAACAATCCACTCTCAACTCACGACTTGTGGGTGTCAATGATTGAAAACTGGGGAGAATCCAACAAAGAATACAACCACTGCAATCAAGACCCTGTTCCCACTCTGAACAAATGCTTCCTCAAGATGAGTAAATACCTTTCAAGGATGTTCAACGCGATGAGACTGCTCCGTACCCGTGTACCACCCAACGACAGATTTACACTGTTAGATTTTGGCGATCCTAAGGACCCTGAATACGCTTCGCTCATGTGGCTGCGATACAAAAAGGAAGGAAAGACGGAGATTCCTGAAGACACAAACAACAGGATCCGACTCTTCTTGGAAAAGTTTGAATGTCAAGCAGCAGCTAAAACACAAAATTTGGGATCCATAAAACTCTCCCCGGAGTGTTTAGGCAATATACAAAAGAATGTAAATCTTTACAATGTGAAGTTGGCAGGTGCACTTACGCAAGGCTGAATTAAGGGCGACGTCACCATGCAGTCGCCGTGAAAAGGGAACAAAACCAGTCAGTTAAAATTCATTTCAAAGTCAGCAAATCAATTGGCAATAATGATGTGCCACAGAAGAAATCATTATATAGACCTATATTTAACCTTGTACGCATAAATGCATATTGTGTTGTAATGATCGTTCTACTAATGATGAGTTAATAGTATTTTAGTATCGGAATATTTACTTTTGGTCAGTGACTGTGGACACTATTTAACTAGTAGCTTAAAAAATAGAAAATGTATAAAATAAATATATATCATGTCACGAAATTGTATTTATCCGTGTTACATAATATGCAGTAAAGCTTTCAAAATGAAGACCTATTTTGTCTCGTCCATGTGTACATTAGGATAACTAGCGAAATACGCGCCCGTTGTCTCCCAAGTACCTTGAATACCCTGGTTTTGCAGCAGCCGTTTTAGGAGTAATAACCAACTGATGATTAGGTTCTACTTAGATCTTAGACTGAATTTCAGACGTTCCTTCGAATCGCTTACTCCTCTTTTGCTGAGAGGAGCATGCGACTGGAAGGAATGTCTGAAATTTAGGCTACTTACACCTGCGTCGAAATCTGCTGAGCTTATTTAAATTTTTGCGCACATCGTTATTGGCCAATTGTATGCTCAATTGATAACTGCTCTATCAGATATATTTGCATTTGCGCGCGTTAATGCTCGATCTTGACGCAGGAATTAACCATTGATTATGACTATGACATCACTTATGGACGAACAGACTGACCCAACAAAAAGATGTCGAAGAACAATTTTCTGTTGCCACTTATATTGCCTCAAAATGACGCAGTTGCAGCTTAGCTTTGTAACGCTGCTGATATTTTGCTCTTCTTCAGCGATGTCTGAAACTCACAGCGTTGATTGGCAAAAACTGCTTATGAGGTCAGACGTTCCTTTTACTTTCTAAAAGAATATTTTTCCTAGTAGAACTTATTATTTCAGACTTGTGAAGTTTAAAGCGTTTTCTAGCGTTCCCCCACGAACCCCCCTCTATAGATGCATAAAAGCATTCTTTTCCTTTCAATTGCAAATTACCGTATTTAATCGAATAGGCGCCCAACTTCGAATTAGCGCCCACCTCGAATAAGCGCCCATCCTAAAGGCAGAAAAAGTTAATAAGCGCACAGCCCAGCCCACACCCCTCCCTCTCCTACTCAAACTCAAGTAAGCGCCCCACCCCCCTTCCCCCTACCACCCCGAAAAAAAATGAATAACTACTATAAGAGACTTTCCCAGAAGACGGACTTTTCTTCAGAGTATTTTACAGAAACGTTGCCTCTTACATCTTTGCGTTTTGTTGCAAAATAAACATACTACTCTTGCTGAAAATGGTGAAAACTTAATAAGCGCCCACCTTGAATAAGCGCCCACTGGCAAGGTTCAAAAATTTAATAAGCGCTCCGGGTGGTTAATCGAATAAATACGGTATTTGTCTGCAGGGAAATCATATTGTGACTGTCAAATCTGTGAATTGATTGACTATGTAACGATCATAATATCTGTGAGTGAGACGCATCATTTATGAGAGTCGTCTTCCCGGTGGACAATTCATTTCAGTCATTTAGAAGATTAATTACTTCTCAATATTTTATGTCAAGCAGAGATTGCAATGCATTGAGCGCCATAGCAAGCGATTTATAGAGTTTATTTCATTCATTTTTATTCCGGAATATGGCCGGAATAAAATATGTTAACAGTCAGGTTTAGCCTCAACTCACTCTACAATCTTGACAAGAGCTGCGTGTGCCGAGTTTTCGATGCTAAGGGTTAACAATTTGTATAGTTTTTTGTGCCGACACAAAAAGCTACCTGGTATAGCATGAACATCTGTCCGATATGTGACTCTCCACTTTAGAAATCGGCGAGACGCAGCCTTGTCCCGTTACAAAAATCGCGCCGAAATCACCGTTCTTAGTGTGAACAGAAGCCGTAACCGGTATGGTTTTCGTGCCGGCGCAAAGCCTATCCGTTATAGTGTAAACACAACCTTAATTCCATCGTGCCACTCGTTTCAGCAAATATCATTGCGGAATAATGTTACCCACCTGATAGAGGTCAGGCCTGCATTTTAAAGAGTACCGTATTTATTCGAATAAGCGCCCAACCTCGAATTAGCGCCCACCTCGAATAAGCGCCTACCCTAAAGGCAGAAAAAGTTAATAAGCGCCCACCCTCGAATAAGCGCCCACCCCCTCCTCCTCCCAATCAAACTCAAATAAGCGCTCACCCCTACCCCACCCACTTGAGTGAATAAATTCTAATAAGAGACTTTCCCGGGGACGGAGCCTTCTTCAGACTATTTTATAGAAACCTTGCTTTGTTACTTCTTCGCGTTTTGTTATTAGCTTTCATTGTTTTGTTGCAAAAGAAACATACTTCCCTTGCTGAAAATCGTGAAAATTAATTTTAATAAGCGCCCAGCCTCGAATAAGCGCCCACTCTCAAAGTCCAAAAATTTAATAAGCGCCCAGGGCGGTTAATCGAATAAATACGGTATTATAGTATTTCGTGAAAAAGCCAGTCATAATCCGACCGGGGGTTTTCAAGCCTGACCACTTCAAGTTGTGAACAACACCGGACAATCACGGTTTTGTCATCAGAATAGCCTGGGCGCTCGATATACATAAGAAATTACGCAATTTACTATTATCATTTCTCCAACTGAATGGAACTGATTAATTCTATCGTAGTAAACATAAACATGCTGAACTACTTTGGATGACAACGAATTGCACGTTAAACTTCGAGTGCGGGTCTCCTTTACTGAGGACATATTCAGGAACAGTCGACATCTACAGCGTTGATCACCATGGATACAAAACGTGCGACGCAACCCAGGGAAAAATCCTCGCCTCTTTAAAATGTGGGGAACACCATGCAAACAAGGCTATCAGAGGTCTGGATTTTATTAGAAAGGATGTAGAAACTTATCACTTCATTGGTAAGTTTGAATTCAGGACAATTACTCTGACGCAAAACAGAAAAGCCTGGACTGGAAAATCTCAAATATTTTATATACTTGAGTAAGCGCTTCCCTCGAATAAAGAGTGCACACTTTCGTTTTTCTCATGTAGGCCATCGAGCGGCATAAGAACTGCATGTAAAATTGATATTTCAGACGAAACGCATACATTATTAGTTTTCCTTTTTGTGTTTATTAACTGAAAGCAATCCTCGGAAACCCATGGGCAGTCAGTCGGGTGAGAAAGGTCACGACAAAAGTTTTCAAGACCAGGTGAAAGAGCCCCCGTGTACCGACTCTCACCGGACCATTTCCAAATGGTAAAGAAAATGTTGGCTTATAATTGGGCACAAAAAATCCTTTGTATTATTGTTCGTTCACCAAGGTTGTGCGTGCAAGGGAAACTTTCATTTTCTACTTCCCTAACAAGAAACGAAGGAACTACCGATGACTCAGGAACACGTTTCGGATGATATCAGCAGGACCACTCCAATTTGCACCGAGAAAGTTCTGTTTCTGACCGAAGGTGTGATCGATGCAAGCTAGTTGTAAGCTCAAGTTTATATTTTTGGAAAAGCGTCTTTAAAATACCGTTACATACGTTTCCATGTTTTAGTTTTCGGCTAGACAGTATTTTGAAATGGACGGTGTCTTTATCAAACTGAAAGTTTCCTGACTGCGTGCATTTCTTTGCAAGTATGGCGAAAAAATAGCCTTCGTGTACGAACACACGAAAATAACTCGGGGGATACTGTTGGCCGATTGGGAGCAATAATACCGGCAAAGGATTTTTTTGTGCCCAGTCAGGAGCCAGCATTTGCTTGACCGTTTGGAAATGGTCTGGTGACCGAGTCGGTACCCAGGGCCTGCCTCTTCGGCCGGTGCTTGAAAACTTTTGTCGCGCCTTTTCTCCCGCACCTGGGTCTCAGAGGATGAGTATGACTGAAAGTGCGTCGCCTTAAATGACGGTGTACCCAGAAAGAATATTAAGCGGTCAGACATTTTTGGGCCTAACAGGGTTCAAGTATAAGACGGTATAACTGACAGACCAACAACATCGCGAATAAATTGACCAATAATTAATACCATCAACTGACGTGATAAAACTCACTTTGACTCTGAAGATGACCACCGCCAGGTTACTGAAACGCCAGTCATTGTCAACAACAACAGTCCTTTTCAGGACAACGTTCACCCGGACGATCATACTCAACCTACTTATAGTGTTTATATGTGTCAATTGGAAGGCAGCATTTGAAAACGAGATAAAATTTAGCTTAGCATGGTTTTTATTTTTCTTTTAGGTTTTGCTCGAATGAACACTAAACCAGAGAAACCAGTTCTAGTAGGAGGAACATGCAAGTCACATAAATCCAAGTTGAAGATTCACATTTGCGCTCTTGTTCGAAAATCACATGGAAAAGTCTGCACAATGAAATGTACGATTTAAAAAGAGGTGTAGGCCCGGGAGGGTGACTATGAAAGTCAGTCTATGAATGTAATTTACCCCCTAAATGAGGCCAAACTGATTGTGGATCAGGCTATTATCTAATGCATACAGTACAGTACGATACGCCTTTGTTGCAAAACTATTTTTCCAAAAAAATATTGAAATACGCAATTAGTGTTGTGAAATGGCTTTCTTTATAAAATTCAAGAGAGTATTAAGTCTGCAGCTGGCTTCTTCTTGTCCCCACTGCTTCCGTTTCTGACTCCGCGATCATGCGCAGAAGAGATCTGGGTCTAGCCTCCCACGCAGACGTCCTTAGGGGTTCGTCACTCGTTCCTGCACCATGTTCGTGGGGCAGGAACGAGTGACGAGCCCCTAAAAACGTCTGTGTGGGAGACTAATCTGGGTCGAGATTGGTCCCGACAGACAGTAGCTTCATAATATCAAGACAGAGACAACTTTCGCTCCGTTCAATGGTAACTTTTTTGTTTTCTTTCTGCCTTAAGTACTTCCTAAAGTCCTCGCCAGCAAGCAAACAAAACAGAAAGACAAAGAAGAGAAGCCCAAAGGTTCCTTGAAGACTTTTTACATCTCCATGATTATCGTCGGCATTCTTGGTGTGCTCATTGCTTTGGCAATGTGCATTTTCCAGCCGCTTAAGAGGTAATCCGAGAGGGGTTACATGCACACACGTTTGGGTATGAGATTGTCATTAAGGGTTCGAAATCCTGAAAACTCCGCAAGTGTGGCTCTGTATGGCAGCCGGTACCTTGCCCACGCGCGAAGTTTTATCATCGTGACCTTGGCAGACAAGGACGTAAACAAACTGTAATAAAACAAAACTCAATGCAGGGCAGGCACTACGGCAAAGGGCTGATTTATTATAGGGCAATATTTCGGCTATCAAAATTGACCTTCTCAGGGCCAGAACTATACCGAGAGAAAATATAACTACTGACTTGGAAACCGACAACGAAAGTCACTATTAATATATGTTCATGTAAAGGACTTTTGTATAGGTAATAGCATGATTTGTAGTGATATTTGGCATAAATACCACGAGTGATATTTCAAAATTGTTTTACGTAATTTCACGAGCCGTTAGGCGAGTGAAATTTGGACAATTTTGAAATATCACGAGTGGTATTTATGCCAAATATCACTAAAAATCATGCTATTATTTGTTTATACTACTACCCACAAAAGGTTTGTAATTTTCACATGTAGGTATTTCAAATTAAGCTGAATTACCACTGCTCTAAACCAATCAAATTGCAGAAATTTCTCATGTGGTAGTATAATAATCCTAATACATATCCCTACTCAACAATGCAACCAACAATGCAACCAACAGGCACGCATCCAGTTTCAAAGTATAATTCCACTACTCCTCTAAAGTCTAATTCACACATCCCCAGGTCAAATATTTTCTGTAAGTAAACTTTATTTCTTTATTTAGCCAACAGGTCAGTGGTCGAAGAAACGTGTCAAACCGAAAATCAAACAAGGACACAGCTTTCCAGCGTCTTCATGACAAGTACCGTGTTGAAGACATGGAGGAGGGAAACAAATAATTCATAGATTGCTGTAAGACCTGTGAGCACGCTACTCATTCCTACGTGTTCGTTGGTTTTCATTGACAGGAGAATGTAAAGAGAATAAATCGATCTTTGGCGATAAAATTGTATCTTGTTGGTGTGTGCAGCGAGTCAACGTAAATCAGGGCTGGAAAAAGTACCTTCCAGTTGTCCGGGACAGGTAGATTTCCTTTCTAGGCTAGTAATTAGTTTTAAAGCTTACTTACCATGGGCGCATCCGGGAATTTTTGATTGGGGGAGGAGGGGGGATCCAAACATTAAATTCTACTCGTAAAGGATGCACCCTTGAAACATCCTCCTCTTGTGCTTGGTAAAAAAGTTTGTACAGATCTCGTTAACATCAATGTTAAGATCATGAATTAAGTGCATGAGTGCAAGTCCTGACAACCGGTCATCTGAGATATGACTTGATTCGTCCTAATCCAGAGAATGAACGCTCAGCTTCGGCAGCACTAACAGGAAGGGTATAACCAATTATAAGCCGGCAAAACTTGTAATTTGGGATACATACAGTTAAGAGGCAAAATGCCACGCGCGTTTCATGAAAAAAAACCAGCCAGTTAAAAAGTGATATACCATCCCGTCGATGTACGAATTTTAGTCTCAAACAAGCGTCAGGTCTGATAAGGGGGTCAGGACCCCCCCGGACCCCTCATTACTTACTCAGTGGGCAGGGGTCCAGGCAAGTCATCCTCTGACAAATCATTAACTAAGACGAGCAAGAAGTGGCCTCGGACACGACAACAAGACAAGCCCCGGGAATCCAGGTTTATTTTTCCAGCTCTGATTTAGTGATGTTTTACTTTAGTAAGCCTTTATACTTACAAGCCACCGAGAAAACTATTCTTCTCATTACAAATTAAACTAGAGACCACCTAAGGAATGTTTGAGCCAGGAACCATGTAGTCTCCTTCGCACTCGCTCGGGCCAGAGTCACGCTTTGCTCCCTGGGAATACGCGACTGTCGAGATTGGGGTGGGTCATCACTAGTAAAATTCAGACATAATGAAGGGTAGGGATTTCACTAATTGAAGTATATGAAAGGTGAGGGAGTCTGTGATTGCGGTCTAGGTAGTAGGTACTCGTTACTATGTATGTAAGAGAGGTATCATTTTGTCAATAAAAGGTATAAAAAACGGGTACCTTCTCTGTCAAAAGTGGTGTATAAAACAGTGAGGGGTTATAGTCCGTCAGCTAGGGGGGTTGTATGGCTCACTTAAGGGGAACAAACAAAACATGTATAATCTAAATCTTTGAGTAAAAAGCGTCACAAAAATGCATGATAGCAAGGATAGAACGGTAGTTTTCACTTTGTAAATCGAATTTTAAATTTCCAACTTAAACCCTCATTTTGGTCGCCATCTTGGATTTATAAACAAACCTTTGATTCCCTCTTAATTTAAACACACAATTTTTTTAAAGCAGATTTGAACTACCAGGTATCTGAGATATTATTTTAGCATTGTTAAGGTTAGTCAAGATATGATGACGTCGTATATGACGTCACAGTGACCGCCATTTTGCTTTTGAAATTAGCCTATTCAACTGATATCTCAATCATCTAAATAAGAAAATTGCTATTAACATTAATTAAACGTTGGAAGTTCTTTTTCACATTGCAAACCTGTTTTGTACTGAAATGGGCAAATTTGACTTTTTTATGAGGAAAAAGGCCAATTTGAAACAAATTGGTAACTTTCTTTAACCCTTTGGTGACGGCTGGCGAGTAGCGAAAAAAAAGCATTTTTCACCAATTCCTTTTCTTTGGGACTGGTTTTCAACTAATTAGCACGGCTAAAAGAATAGCTAAAAATGAATTTTGCATCAAACAAAGGCATATTTTCCGACTAATCGCGTAATTAAACAGCTTTTTTGTTTTTCAGGCATACGCACAATCCAAAATTTTTGACTTTTTATTTGCGAATCTATTTCGATCTTTCTCTATCGCTCTCTTTTTTTCTTTGCCTTTCTTCTATATTAGCAGTTTTTTGCCCACTTTATCGTCTTTGTTTATAGGATTGTGGCTATCCAACTTTTAACGAAAGGAAAAAATTTAATCTTCAAAGAGTAGCAGATAAACCGGCACATTTGCAGTGGATTTTTCCTTAAAATGTTACCTTTTCTGTGAGTGTAACGTTGTTAGGATTAGTCAGAATATCCAAAACCGACGAGATATCGCTGGAAACATTTTGTGGTGTTGTTGCTAAGTAAGTCTTAAAAGAGCTGTGCCGCCTAGACCTTCAAACCTCGACACTGTTTAAGATTGTGACATTGATTTATTTTTTTTGTTTTGTTTGACATAAAGAATCAAATACTTTTTCAAACTAACATCACGGAAATAGAAACTTTAGAGAAAAATTATGGTATTGCAAATGTAAACTGCCCATCGCTAGCCTTTACAGTCTTTTCAAGGCTTCCAGCCCAAAAAGACACTGTTCACGACGCTTTTAAGCGAATTTACTATGAAAATAGAATTTTACTATTAAAATAATAAAATAAATACTTAGATTTTTACTATTAAAATAATATAATTCTACACGCTGGTTAATACTCAAGACCTTGTGTTCAGCAGCACATACCTGACCCGTATAAGCCAAATAAGGGAGTGCCTCCCTCCTCAACCACATGGAACGTAGCTCCAGCTATCGAAACTGCCGGTTATGTTCTCGGCTTCCCGGAACTGTCCCAGAAGTGCCATCCAAGCACAAGAGGAAGTACGTACTAGATCCTTGTTGCGAACCTTATGCACAGCCTTCATCTTCGTTGGCTTTCTTCACTGGATCAAAGAAAGCGGCTCATTACAAAGTCATTCGCTGGCTGCTTTCTCTTGCCGTGGAGGGCAGTCAGTCATCACTCACTTCTGTGTGGACAAGCTTACCGAGTCGCAATTCTCTCTCGTTGGTGAACTTACTTCGGCCATTACATTGATTTTGATTTTTGCGGGGAATTCATATTCAGCTGAAACCTCTGAAACTGATTCTGGTAGTTAAGGCGTGACTGGATAAGGTTCTCCACTAAGAAGTTGTTTTCAAGAAGAGCCTGACTCTATTCGTTACAATACACTTGCAATGCAAAAATATGATTCATTTACTTACTCTTTTCGGAAACAATTTTTTTTAACTCTTACATTTTTTCTAGTTGACAAATTGCGAACTGCCGGTCTTATTGAGAGACTGCAGTAACGGGCGATGTTGATTCGCATAGGACGTCAGGTAGTTATAATTTAAGCACTAAAATAAACGGAAGTCATGTTTTTAGTTCAAATTTGTTTTAAATCTACGCTAAAACAAGATTTGTTTACGTTAAAAGAATATGAGCAACTTTTCAGCCTTCCCCGAAATTCAAGATGGCGGCCAAAAGGAGATTATAAGGGGCAAATTTAAATTTCGATTTTCAAAGTGAAAGCTACCGTTTTGTCCTTGCTATCATGCATTTTTGTGATGCTTACTAGTCAAAGATTAATACGTGACATATTTCGCCTGTTCCCCTCGAGTGAGCCATAAACCCAAATTTTCGGCTCCCAGCTGATGGACTATTAGCCTTTGGGGCGGAGCCTGCCCGTATGAAACCTTTTTGACTAAACCCACCCCCCTCCCCACCCCCCGAGCGCCCAGTTCGGGTTCAGAGAAACTATCAACAGTGATGCCGAGCATAAGTAAAATTAAAGTTCAAAGAACCAGCACAAATAAAGTATAACCTTTATTTTCCTTCTACTAGCTAATACAAACTATTAATCACATTAAGAATCTGTCAACGTGTCTATAACATGCAGTTACGATATAAACTAAAAAGAGACTTTCCCCTGTTCTAATGCACACTCCCTTACAAAGGTTGAAAACTCTGAAAAACATAATGAAGGGTAGGGATTTCACTAATTGAAGTATATGAAAGGTGAGGGAGTCTGTGATTGCGGTCTAGGTAGTAGGTACTCGTTACTATGTATGTAAGAGAGGTATCATTTTGTCAATAAAAGGTATAAAAAACGGGTACCTTCTCTGTCAAAAGTGGTGTATAAAACAGTGAGGGGTTATAGTCCGTCAGCTAGGGGGGTTGTATGGCTCACTTAAGGGGAACAAACAAAACATGTATAATCTAAATCTTTGAGTAAAAAGCGTCACAAAAATGCATGATAGCAAGGATAGAACGGTAGTTTTCACTTTGTAAATCGAATTTTAAATTTCCAACTTAAACCCTCATTTTGGTCGCCATCTTGGATTTATAAACAAACCTTTGATTCCCTCTTAATTTAAACACACAATTTTTTTAAAGCAGATTTGAACTACCAGGTATCTGAGATATTATTTTAGCATTGTTAAGGTTAGTCAAGATATGATGACGTCGTATATGACGTCACAGTGACCGCCATTTTGCTTTTGAAATTAGCCTATTCAACTGATATCTCAATCATCTAAATAAGAAAATTGCTATTAACATTAATTAAACGTTGGAAGTTCTTTTTCACATTGCAAACCTGTTTTGTACTGAAATGGGCAAATTTGACTTTTTTATGAGGAAAAAGGCCAATTTGAAACAAATTGGTAACTTTCTTTAACCCTTTGGTGACGGCTGGCGAGTAGCGAAAAAAAAGCATTTTTCACCAATTCCTTTTCTTTGGGACTGGTTTTCAACTAATTAGCACGGCTAAAAGAATAGCTAAAAATGAATTTTGCATCAAACAAAGGCATATTTTCCGACTAATCGCGTAATTAAACAGCTTTTTTGTTTTTCAGGCATACGCACAATCCAAAATTTTTGACTTTTTATTTGCGAATCTATTTCGATCTTTCTCTATCGCTCTCTTTTTTTCTTTGCCTTTCTTCTATATTAGCAGTTTTTTGCCCACTTTATCGTCTTTGTTTATAGGATTGTGGCTATCCAACTTTTAACGAAAGGAAAAAATTTAATCTTCAAAGAGTAGCAGATAAACCGGCACATTTGCAGTGGATTTTTCCTTAAAATGTTACCTTTTCTGTGAGTGTAACGTTGTTAGGATTAGTCAGAATATCCAAAACCGACGAGATATCGCTGGAAACATTTTGTGGTGTTGTTGCTAAGTAAGTCTTAAAAGAGCTGTGCCGCCTAGACCTTCAAACCTCGACACTGTTTAAGATTGTGACATTGATTTATTTTTTTTGTTTTGTTTGACATAAAGAATCAAATACTTTTTCAAACTAACATCACGGAAATAGAAACTTTAGAGAAAAATTATGGTATTGCAAATGTAAACTGCCCATCGCTAGCCTTTACAGTCTTTTCAAGGCTTCCAGCCCAAAAAGACACTGTTCACGACGCTTTTAAGCGAATTTACTATGAAAATAGAATTTTACTATTAAAATAATAAAATAAATACTTAGATTTTTACTATTAAAATAATATAATTCTACACGCTGGTTAATACTCAAGACCTTGTGTTCAGCAGCACATACCTGACCCGTATAAGCCAAATAAGGGAGTGCCTCCCTCCTCAACCACATGGAACGTAGCTCCAGCTATCGAAACTGCCGGTTATGTTCTCGGCTTCCCGGAACTGTCCCAGAAGTGCCATCCAAGCACAAGAGGAAGTACGTACTAGATCCTTGTTGCGAACCTTATGCACAGCCTTCATCTTCGTTGGCTTTCTTCACTGGATCAAAGAAAGCGGCTCATTACAAAGTCATTCGCTGGCTGCTTTCTCTTGCCGTGGAGGGCAGTCAGTCATCACTCACTTCTGTGTGGACAAGCTTACCGAGTCGCAATTCTCTCTCGTTGGTGAACTTACTTCGGCCATTACATTGATTTTGATTTTTGCGGGGAATTCATATTCAGCTGAAACCTCTGAAACTGATTCTGGTAGTTAAGGCGTGACTGGATAAGGTTCTCCACTAAGAAGTTGTTTTCAAGAAGAGCCTGACTCTATTCGTTACAATACACTTGCAATGCAAAAATATGATTCATTTACTTACTCTTTTCGGAAACAATTTTTTTTAACTCTTACATTTTTTCTAGTTGACAAATTGCGAACTGCCGGTCTTATTGAGAGACTGCAGTAACGGGCGATGTTGATTCGCATAGGACGTCAGGTAGTTATAATTTAAGCACTAAAATAAACGGAAGTCATGTTTTTAGTTCAAATTTGTTTTAAATCTACGCTAAAACAAGATTTGTTTACGTTAAAAGAATATGAGCAACTTTTCAGCCTTCCCCGAAATTCAAGATGGCGGCCAAAAGGAGATTATAAGGGGCAAATTTAAATTTCGATTTTCAAAGTGAAAGCTACCGTTTTGTCCTTGCTATCATGCATTTTTGTGATGCTTACTAGTCAAAGATTAATACGTGACATATTTCGCCTGTTCCCCTCGAGTGAGCCATAAACCCAAATTTTCGGCTCCCAGCTGATGGACTATTAGCCTTTGGGGCGGAGCCTGCCCGTATGAAACCTTTTTGACTAAACCCACCCCCCTCCCCACCCCCCGAGCGCCCAGTTCGGGTTCAGAGAAACTATCAACAGTGATGCCGAGCATAAGTAAAATTAAAGTTCAAAGAACCAGCACAAATAAAGTATAACCTTTATTTTCCTTCTACTAGCTAATACAAACTATTAATCACATTAAGAATCTGTCAACGTGTCTATAACATGCAGTTACGATATAAACTAAAAAGAGACTTTCCCCTGTTCTAATGCACACTCCCTTACAAAGGTTGAAAACTCTGAAAATTTCAACTTCAGGAAGTGTCTGTTATTTTCACGTGTATTGTATAAAACGTTTAATTGTGCGCCTGTTGTCTCGGTGAAAACCAGTTTGGATCTCCGCCTGACAAACTAATAAAGACAATATTAGAAAAAATGCTAAAAATTTTTATGATTAAGTCCAAAATTTACCCTTTAAACAGGTTCATAACCCATGTTAAAATAATTGCCCGTTCTTTTTCAGATCTATACAGTGATCAAAGACACAAGCTTTGTGGCAGTAAGTAATTGTTTCATAAATAGAGCGGTTTTCATTTGAGTGTCGAAAAGTAATTGGTTTTGCACTTTCTACACGATACGATTGGCTTAAAAGATTCGCGCCACCTTTTCATCCAATCAGAAGTAAAACCAAAGTCAATTGTGACGCGCTCGCATGCATTTTCCCGCGCTTTGCGTCAGCCACATGTAATTACTTCGAGTTTTGATTGGTTCAATGTATTGTCTGTGTCCTATGTGATTGGCCAGAGTAATTACTTTGGTTTTGGTTTTACGACACTCAAACAAAAACCACTCTAAGACAGGTTATTAAAGTAAGACTACTCAAATCAAGTTATTTATAAAGTCTTTTTTCCATTAACCTCTTAGGTTGATTCGCCATAAACTGAAAAAGATTCAAGTAGGTTATCTCTAAAAAGTTCACCGTTACCCCTGTGTTCGACGACCTATGTAAACGACCACAAAACACCATAATTTTCGTGTTTAAACGTCTGTACTTGGTGCCTCTTGTAAACGACCGCGACAGTTCCATTGCTTTTTATCGCTAGTAACCACTTGTCGAGAGATCCGATCTATGTTTTCGCAGGTGATGTTACTATCACTACCTAGAGTAAGTTACAGAATGATACTGCACGTTTGTAACTTCCAAAATATTGTATTCGATAAATTGTCTTTGAAGTGTTCGGTACCTATTCCTTGAAGAGACCCTTCAGTGAAGGTTTGCGCTTTGGTTGGTCGCTTACGGAGGTTTCGACTGTATTTGGATGTCATTAATCTTTGCTTCTTGCTGAGTGGACATGCTTTGTAAAAAGAGGAAGCATCATCTAAATATCCGAGTTTCCTAGGGCTACTCAAGATGCGCAGAACGGAAGCCCCGAATCGCCGGAGTAAGCTCTCCATTTGTAGCAAGCGAAGCAAGCCGCGAAGCCGCGCGTGAATTTTCGCCACTCCTCTAACTGTGGCAAAATGGAGAGCTTGCTCACAGGCTGGCAGAACGGACGGCGCTATCTGCTTGGAAATATTCCTCTATTTTATGTTTTAGAGTTATTGAGTAGCATTTTCCTCTTTTTTCTAATGGTTTTTACTCAGCCAAGACAACAGTGAAGTACCAACGCTGATAACAGACAACAGTACGGTTTTCACCAGCTCGTCCGCAGTCCCCCTTCCATAAAACGACTGTCCCGCTAAAACTGCTGACGCAACAAGCGAGAAACCACCGCAAAAGGTAATACCACATACAATGATTTGCATGATGTCGCCTGGACTGCATTTGAAATTGCCTCCCTCAAAAATCTGGCAGAGTAGGAAAGTTAACAAGACGACAGAAAAGCAAGCTAGGAGTAAAACCGTTAGTCCCCACACTGGATTAATCATAATGCCGATCACCAGCCAACAAAAATGATGAGATGTAAAGATTAAACAAAATGTTAATATAAACACTCTTTTCGAAAGGCGTTTTTTTAGGCAAGTTAGTATCACACCTTCCAAAATAAGGATCCCAATATATATGTAAACATCAATTGGGGCATTTCCTGATACAGAAAATTTGAATATAAAGACTAATATTATAAGTTCTACACAAAGCAATAAACAACATACGCAAACTACTGCCCTTATCAGGGCGGGCTCCGAAATATTTTCTCCCGGGACCAGGGAAGTGGGAGCCTGGGACTCACGGAGTTCCATAGCACTTTGGGGACTTTGGGATCTCTGTTCTATCACACCCAAAATAATTTCCGCTAAATAAGGACCAGCCCAGAAAGAAAAAATAAATGCACACCATAAAATTGCTCTTATGTACGAACTTCGAGGTCCTGTAGCCATTATGTCTGTTTCATGTCCCTCTATAACGCACTCTGCTGTGTTAAGTCTTGGATCCCGTACTCCTGGACGCACGGCCAGATCTTGAAGCTGTGATAAAGAAATATGTTTAATGCGATCAGTATTCGCATAATACGATAGAGACCGAACTAGTTGAACAAACACTTTTTATTATCAACACATATTACAACTTTTTTTTACCAGTTAATGCAACAATAAAATATTCAACAACCAGTTTAAAATTGGAGAACAATTTATGGTCAGTCTAGACCTTAGTGGTTTCTCTAGCAACACTGATACTTTGCAAAAAACACCCTTATTTTCATTTTAATGACTGAACAAGGTGATTCATAGATTTTGTTATCATTTTGTAATAAGGGAGTTATACGACTCTTTTCTTAAATTAAAAAAAAAGTGTCAAAACTTGTTTGACTCACTTCTGAAGTGCGACATAAAATCTACATCTCTGCCTTTGTAAAACTTTTACAAGTCTAGACTGGATTTTATAAATTCTTGCTCCAACAATAATTCCTCGTGGTGTTGGTCCTAAAATGTTAGAATTTCGCGTAAGAGTATGGGTTCTTTATGACTTTGATTAATTCTCTTTTAATTGTATAATCTCGGTTTCTCTGTAACTCCAGTAATTAGTGTAAGCTATGTAACAATTATTCCTCGAGCCCAAATGGGCTCTGAGTCAATAGCACATGAGGCCGAAGGCCGAATGGGAGAGAGAGAGGAATAATTGTTTTAGTAAAATCCAACCAGTTGGTCAAAAA
Organism: Porites evermanni; assembly: GCA_942486025.1. Taxonomy (NCBI): domain Eukaryota; kingdom Metazoa; phylum Cnidaria; class Anthozoa; order Scleractinia; family Poritidae; genus Porites; species Porites evermanni. The sequence goes on from CALNXI010000146.1 coordinate 279,995, forward strand.
TATCGAGAATAAAAAAAATTTAGCTACTTAAAGCTAGACCTTAATCCTTTTTTGCCGCCAAAAAGCCCGCGCTTTTCGCTACTAGTGGGCTATAACATATAGCCTAGTAGTAGCTCAACCAATCAGAACGCAGCATTGATAATAGACCACTAGTTGGATTTTACTAAAACGGAATAGTAGGCATACAGCTGCGTACCGCAGAGAGAACACCTTTCATGAGGTCTTTCTGCTCCTTGGTCGATGAAATATTGGTCGATGAAATATTTCTACAGAAGTGGGGGATGCAGATTTTCAGCTCTTGTGTGCGTGGTGTAACAAGAACTGAGCCAAGCGACAAGAGTTGGAGGACTTCAGGGGGAATAGCAACATATAAACAGTTTAAACTCCAAGTGTAATTTTCCACCGATGTTTCATTGTGTTTGATGAACTCTACTTTGATGACAAGTGATTTTGGCGTCATTGCTGGATACAGCGCAGATTCAATGTTGAAACTGTTCTCCTCTGATGCTAGGGATTTATAAATGTCAGCATAGCTGTCAATACAAGAAGTAAACTTAGGGCAATGCCTCTTCGCAGTTACTTTGGTGTGTCGAGCAAAACCAATGAACACAGCTTGAAGGAAAAGAAGGCAGATTGACCGCATGGTAAGCACTTATAAATGGCCTACAGTTACCCCTATAAAGAAACGACAATTGAATAGTTTTAGATGACTGCAGTACGTTCAGTTGTATTCAGTAAAGAGAAACTGGGGATGAAAGCTGTTTTGTTTATTGGTTTGGTTGTTTTGTTGGAATACGGGATTTGCCTCCCTTTTGTATGGACAAATTTCAGTGATACTAGCAAGGGCTTTGTTGTCGGTGAGCGAGAAGGAAAGAGTGAAGCTGCAAAGACAATGAAAACTCCGGCATGAAACCGTGCTTACACCTAGCAAGAAGTCCTCTCCCAGGGGGACGGGGCAGCCTACTCCTACGTTACTCCTCAAAATTTTATACGGGGAAACTCCGCCCCGAGATCCAATTCTTCCCCCTTTATATACCATTTTTGACAGATTAGGATCCTACGGTGGCCCACAACTGTCACGGCAAAACCAAAAACCTCGCGACAAAACCAAAATACCTGACGGCAAAACCGAAAACCTCACGGCAAAACCGAAGACCGCACGGCAAAACCAAAATCCTCACGGCAAAGGCAAAGACCTCACGGCAAAACCAAATACTTCACAGCAAAAATCAAATACCTCACGGCAAAAGCAAATACTCACGGCAAAACCAAAGCTATTTTGCTTTTGCTGTGAAGTATTTGGTTTTGCCGTGAGGTATTTTGTTTTTGCCGTGAGGTTTTTGGTTTTGCCCTCAGGTATTTTGGTTTTGTCGCGAGGTTTTTGGTTTTGCCGTGACACTTGTGTGCCACCATAGGATCCCCTTTTTCTTACCGCTGAAAAATAGTGGTGCCTTTTCACAGTACGTTCTAACAGGAAGTCTTCTTGTCATGCTACATGTAGCATTTATTATATTAAAAGAGGGTCTCAGTGGGATTATAACCGTCAGCCGTCAAAAGGCCTAAAATTTAACGTCAACCGTCAAAAATGCAAATTGATATTAACCATAAAAAAGTTTCATGTCATTTCAAATCTTGCTTTTCTTTCAGTTTTATGTATTTCAGCTGATCTTCATGGACGTCTCGCTCCTGAAGAACCTCCAAACTAGAAAACCAGTTCCTATGTGCTCAGAAACCGCCTCCTTCTGGACATTACAAGACCTTCCCTCGTCAAAATGAATTTTCTTCCTAGTCCTTTTAACCTGAGTATCAGCAGTGACAGGAGAGGAAATTTTAGATGACGGAGCGAGGGAGTAAGAATATAGCCTCCCACGCAGACGTTCTAAGGGGTTTGAGGGGTGGGCAGGGGGCAGCAACGCGTGACGAACCCCTATTAAAAGAACGTCTGCGTGGAAGGCTAGGGGGAATAGAGACTCAATATACTGACAGAAAGGCTTTTTGTTTCGTTCCGCTCTCTTCCTTTTCACTTCTCTCTTCGTTTCCTACAGAAACACCGAATTCTCAGGTTACAGTCCTTTCCTCCAGTTAAAAATGCTATCACAGAGAGTCGTCACATTTATCATAGAAAAAACAAGTGAGACGATTGAAGCGAGATTGCCTGCTGGGGCCGACATGAACCGACCCCTAACACCACATTGGTGGGTTTAAAAATAAACATTCCCGTAAACAGGTAAATATGAGCTTATTTGATCAGCTCCAGGTAGTGTTAAGAATGATGTATAAATGCTTATCTAGTAATGTTTGATCAATTTAAAATTCTATGACCATAAAGAAGCTTCTTTTCGTCATAACGGACATATTCAGGAACTCAGATTAGCAATAAATATAAAACTAGAAGTAGAGTTTTCACTTCTTCTATAAAATTCCACCGCCTATCTGTGAGAGGAATGTTATTCTAGCAAGTATTGTCAGTTGCGAGAGTGTACTTGCATTATGTGGTTACATAAAGCTTTACTAGACCATACTTACAGAAAATCGAAGTTTCACTGAAATTCCACCCGCTCAAGCAGAGGATCGTGAATCGCTTGACTGTTTTGTTTCAAAAAAATTGCGTACGACGTATTTGGTTCTGATCCAAATACGGTGATCACCCAATCAAGCTGTTTTGCGGTCATTTTGGGCAGTCTTAGACCAAATACTACCCCTGTCTGTGCTGGTTAATCATGATGTAGAGGTGGAAGTATTTCCCAAATTTAAGAAAGGTAAGCTGAACTGTAGAACGTAACCTATAAAACATCTTTTATTATAGATTTGCTATTACAGCGGTCTTGCCCAAGCGACGATATAAGACACATACACCATGCATTCATTATCCCCCCCGGAGGGGGGGCACTTGGGTATTTTTTTGGCGGGTATGTGCCGCCCGGGAGTCCAAATTGGCACACCGTTCTAAAAAAAAAAGTCCCTTAAAATTGATAGCCCGTTCTAGAAATGGGCCAATTTTTTATACCCCGTTCTAGAAATACGCTCGCGCCAAAATACGCCCGCCCTGCACGCTAAAACACAGGGTGCAACAAGGGTACAACAGTTTGCTTGTTAACGCATTGAACCGTGTTTTCAAAAGTAATCTGTCCTTAAATAATTTCAAATGGCTGCTTACAAAACTAGAGGTTTCGTGCGTTCGAAATATTATACCCCGTTCTAGAAAACGCTTCTTCTACCTCACGGCAAAACCAAATACTTCACAGCAAAGACAAAATAGCTTTGGTTTTGCCGTCCCTTCAACTGGTGTCCGTATAAAGCGGGTTGATTTTAGAGAAAATATATGAGCTTTTTGTCGGGACAAACGAAACTGTCCGTATAAAGCAGGTGTCCGTATTAAGCGAGTGTCCGTAGAGCGGGGTTCCACTGTAATTATTATCCTTTTTACATGCGGGGATGTATGGGTCGTCCCAATGACTCCCGCCCTTAAACAATATACAGTATTACATTAATTACATAAAGTAACTAAAAGAGCTCTTGTTAATTTCACAAAGTAAGTGCTCGAATCGAATAAAGCACTATCTAGTGAATAAGTATTGGAGAAACCAATTGCTTTATCCACTGGAAACCGGCGTAAACCATTCCCTAGCTTAAAGCATTTCCTTTTGATAGATCCTGTGAGTGGCACATTCCCTGGCTTCGGTTTTTTTCCAATCTCATTGAGCGGTTCTAGCTGTGGGGTAGCAGCAGTCAGTTCTTGTTCAGTTCTCGCACTGTGTCCGCGGTTTCTTATTTCCGCATGCGGGGTTTTCAGTTTTTCCGTTTCATATGCCTATTTTGTCCTATGATGTTTAGTTTTCGTGCTTCCTAGTTTATTCATGCAGAGTCAGTGCATGAATTTGATTTACTAGCATGCTGCTATTCCCGTTGGGTTTTTTAAGGGCCTGTTTACATGGAGTGGGGGACCCCGGTCTAGTGGGGTTGGTTTCTTTTGTTTTCACGCTCTGGAGGACACAAAACAAAAGAAACCTACCCCACTAGGCCGGGGTCCCCCACTCCATGTAAACAGGGTCTAAGATACGTGTTATTATAAGTTACTGCATTCTCATGTCTGAGCTATTGTTTGGCTTATGCTTTCGTTGTTGTTTTTAGCAAAACCCACAGGTTTTTTGTTCTAAATAAATGTGTTTTGTGGCTCCAGAGCAGAAGTTGTTTTACGGCCAATTTTTGTTACCTGACTCTGTTGAGCGTGTGTTAGAACCCGGGGCTTAATTTCGCTAAAATTTTCACGCCCTGGTCTCGTTTACACTGAGTTTTGTGGCTCCAGAGCAGAAGTTGTTTTACGGCAAATTTTGTTACCTGATTCTGTCGAGCGTGTGTTAGAACCAGGGGCTTAATTTCGCTGAAATTTTCACGCCCTGGTCTTGTTTACACTGTGTTTTGTGGCTCCAGAGCAGAAGTTGTTTTACGGCAATTTTTGTTACCTGACTCTGTCGAGCGTGTGTTTAGAACCACGGGCTTAATTTCTATAAAC
>CALNXI010000146.1:293377-306075 GCA_942486025.1 Porites evermanni
GACACGGCGAAATAATCGGCAATCAGTAAAAACTAACTTACTTATATATGATTTTTACAACCATTGAAGACAAAAGAATACAATAGAAATATAAAAAAATCACTTCGAGTTAAATGACAACTAAATACAAATTCTATTTTTAACCTGAAATCTTTTGTTACTGTTGCTGTTTTAGAAAGTAAAAGTACTGAGACAAACACCTAGCCAGGTCAGCAAAACAGCGTTTATATACAAAGTGTTACAATATGAATTAAATTGCAAGTTCAGCTATCGGCTGTTTAAACAGAAGAAGCGCAGACTAATTGGAAGTTTTCACCTTAAACAAAAACCGATCTAATTTTAATATTGCAAGACCGCAAAACCTTTCATATTCAAAATTCGGTTATTCAGACCTCTCTTTAACGAACAACTTAATGAAATATATTTTCGCAAATAAATATAACTAACGTTGCAGTTAAAACGAGATGCACCTGCACGAGAGGCGTTTCTATGAATAAATGTCGCCCGGTAGTAAAATCACGAAAAATAGACTAAAGTCAAATAAACCATTATTAAGAAATTAAATATTCTTTGAAGAGTCAACATTGACGTAAAATGTATATAATTGAAAAGAGAACGAGCAATTAGTTTTGTTTGTTAAGGAACACTGTAGGCTTTTTTTATGATTATTACCTAGCGAACACAAAGCAAATGAAACAAAGGATAATAAAAATGGCACGAGCCTTTTTGCGGAGCTAAAACTTATTTATGCAAATTCAGTATGAATTTCTGAAACAACGTCAAAGCGAACATTTGAAAGCTATATACGAAATTCGAGGCAAATAAAGAATTCATGGAAAATCTCTCCTTACAGCTTTTTCCTATCACTGAAAAATAATGTTGCCTTTTCACAGTACGTTCTAACAGGGAGTCTTCTTGTCATGCTACATGTAGTATTTACTATATTAAAAGAGGGTCTCAGTGGGATTATAACCGTCAGCCGTCAAACGGCCTAAAAGTTAACCCCAAGCGTCAAAAATGCAAATTGATATTAGCCATAAAAAGGTTTCATGGTATTTGAAATCTTGCTTTTCTTCCAGTTTTATGTATTTCAGCTGATCTTCATGGACGTCTCGCTCCTGAAGAATCTCCAAACAAGAAAACCAGTTCCTATGAGCTCAGAAACCGCCTCCTTCTGGACATTACAAGACCTTCACTTGTCAAAATGAATTTTCTTCCTAGTCCTTTTAACCTGAGTATCAGGCCTACCTTAGGGGTGGGAGGAGAGGAAATTTTAGATGACGGAGCGGCGAAGTGGGAATATAGCCTCCCACGCTTCGGATGTTCTAAGGGGTTCGAGGAGGGGTAGGGGGCAGCGACGCGTGACGAACCCCTGCGTCGGAGGCTAGTGGGAATAGAGAATCAATATTGAGACAGAAAAGCTTTTTGTTTCGTTTCGCTCTCATCCTTTTCAGTCCTCTCTTCATTTCTCACAGAAACACCGAATACTCAGGCTACAGTCCCTTCCTCCAGCTAAAAATGCTATCACAGAGAGTCGTCACAGGCACAAGTGAGACGATTGAAGCGAGATTGCCTGCTCGGGCCGACATAAACAGACCACTAACACCACATTGGTGGGTTTAAATATAAACATTCCCGTAAACAGGTAAATATGAGCTTATTTGATCAGCTCCAGGTGGTGTTGAGAATGATATGGAAATGCTTTAACTAGTAATGTTTTGTCAATTTAAAATTCTATGACTATAAAGAAGCTTCTTTCGTCATAACGGACATATTCAGGAACTGATTAGCAAGAATCATAAAACCGGAAGTAGAGTTTTCACTTCTTCTGTAAAATTCCACCGCCTATCTGTGAGAGGAATGTTATTCTAGCAAGCATTATTCATAGTTGCGAGCGTGTACTTGCATTATGTGGTTACATATAGCTTCACTAGACCATACTTACAGAAAATCGAAGTTTCACTGAAATTCCACCCGCTCAAGCAGAGGATCGTGAATCGCGTGACTGTCTTGTTTCAAAAATTTGCGTCACCAATGACGTATTCGTTCCGATCCAAATACGGTGATCACCATCCTCGGAGACCCAAGGGCAGTTAGTCGGGTCGATAAAATGTTCGTGGTGAAAGTTTACTGTAAGATCGAGACGAGCCCCTGGGCACTTACTCTTACCGAACCAGTTCCAGAAGCGTTTGAATTGCCTGCTTCTGATTGGCCAGAAAAAATTTTTTCTGGCCAATCAGCGAAGAGAAGCTGCCGGGTGACTCTCGTGTTTTCTTACACGACGTAGTTTTCCTCATCGATCGCCATAGTTGCGTAGCCCGTTCAACTGGGAAAGTTTCTCGACGAAAGTTTCGGAACAAAATGTTAACAACCCGCAAAATTGCAACCTTTAGCACGGCTACAAGAAACAAACACGCTCCGATGAATTTTTAGGGCGGATCTTTCCAAGGTGTTGTAAATTTTTATTGCTGATACGATACGAGATGCATGACTTGCACTTTCCACACCTTAATTTGCTCACATTGTCTAGTATACAACACCAAGCTTACATTGTAGATGTCCATGTTCGTTGCACGACATCTGAAACTTTCTACAGTGTGAAAATTTGCGTTGCATGGGCCACGCAACTACGTCGATTGATCGTGGGAATTGCTGGCTTCCTGCAGTGCACGCACCTTCTTGCTTTCGCGCCAAACTCGATCCCTTACCGTACGTATTTTAAATACAGCCGTTGTGTTTAGTTCGAAATCTCGGTCCGGTTATGTGCTGAATCCTGACTTGTTAAGTGAGGTCGATTTTTGCAGGTTGTGTGGGTTTATTTTTACGGATAAGTGAGGAAAAAAAAGTAAAGGTGAGTTTGCCAAAATGTTTGAAAGTGGTTGGTGTGAAAGTTTTGGAGGGCGATAAACGCGCAGTGTGTGACACGTTTAGGTACAGAGTTGAGAAATCGTGGAAGGATGGGATGTCTATCTAGATATTTTTGTAGTCACTAAAGCTTTACAAGAAGTGAACGCTCTTATGGAAATTCCAGGGAGAAGAGACCAAGCAATAGGGACACTTTCCAAAGATCAAACTTCAGCTCTTGATTTCAAGGACCTGGGTTAATCTTCACTGTGATTAGAATTATGGCTAATATAGAAGAAATGAATTTTTATTATAAGAAACATGTATAAGAGTAATTTCACATAATATGTGGTTTTTTGCCAAACTATTTATCTATGATTGACTTGATGTTTCCCCTTACTGACCCCCTCAAACATCCACAGTGCCATTGTTTTAACTCCCTTGGAATAATTCCAATTGATGGTACAAGATTGGACTTATTTTGAGAAAATAATGCTGCAATATTAACAATTTTCCTTTGGTGCATTTGTTTGATATTTTATAACTTCCCGATCATAATTTTCCTCATCTGACAATAATATTCTTCATTGATAATTATTTTTAAATCTTTAAACACCCTCTTCAGAAAAATAAAAAAACTTCATTGCATGGTCACCGTTCCACACAGTGTCTTTAAAATACTTTCCACAGAACATAACTTATTACAACTATCAATTATTGTTTCCTATAGAAGACAATCAGAGAATACAAATTCTAGAATACAAGCGGTGAAGATTTGATTCTTGAAATTCCTGTCACAGATCATTGATTTTCTTTAAGCAGACTAACAGTCTTTGGCACTGATGTCGCAACATAAGTGGCTTGGAATGATTCTGCTGTTTTCATTACTGTCATCAAAAAAGGAAGGAGTTTTTTCTCTTCTACAAGTTGTACACTTAATGAAATCTAAAAGAAGAAAGACTTTAAGAATTATCGAAAACAGTAAGAGACAATTTCAGCACAGTTCCCTTTTTTCCAGAGAGTGTTGGAAAACAGTTTTTGTATGTCATATGTAGGTATACCATATTTACTTGTGTATAATGTGCACCCGAATATAATGCACACCCCATTTTTCTAGACAGTTTTCAAATAATATACTCAAGTATACTTGTTGGCCACCTAAAATAAAATATTACAGCTCCCTGGTATATACATTACTCAAGCAGTATTATAAGTAGATATGTGAACTCCACTAAAAAAGTTAAAAAAAAAATTTCAACAGCTTAAAAATAAAATTAATGTAATGGAATCTGTAGTTCTGTATTATGGGGCGTTTTTCCATTTATAATATGTAAATGTTCAATAAAAAAATTGCACTATTATCTTAATTAAGCAGTCGCAAGGCTTACTTCATCACCTTTCAATTGTCAATAAATGGTGACAAAAAAACATGATAATTCTTGTGAAGTGTCTGTCAGCTTTTAGACATAAGATTACTGAGCATCCTTGAATAAAAGCCAGATCTACTGTTAAGTATAACGAGTGTCCTGAAAGGGGGACATCAATCCCATTGAAACTGTTTAACCCTCAATTCCCATTTTTTACATTTTCTTCCCATTCTCAATGATAGAATCCCCCTGCCAGTGACTTAAATCCCATTTTTCCAGAGCAACAACATCCCATTTTACCCCTTCAGAACTCCCCACAATGAATTCAGTGTAGCAACCTTCCTAGTAAACAAATCAGCATACTTACCAATGAACAGCTGTATGTACCTGCAACGGGATTCTTCTGGTAAAACTCCTTAAAGAACATTGCCCTGAATTTCTTGTCCCCCAGTTAATGATTCCAGGCTTCCATACAACAAAGAAAACACTCCCTATCCATTCAATATTTCTGATCTTTTGTTTTGCTTTCCCCTAAGAAAGCGGCCTGAATTTCTAGTGACCTCGAGAACTTAACCTGGTCCACCACAATTCACATGAGAGGTGAAATCACTATGACCAATGGATTACTAGGGAATTCATAACCTTTAGCATCTAACGATTTTTAAACCCCCTAGCTTATAGGCAACATTTGGAAGGTTAGACTCTTCTATCAATTGCCCAAAAACATCCCTTCTTTCCACAATCTTCTCAATAATAAATCTTTGCTTCGCTTTGAACTGTACCACTGTACCACAGGAAACAAAGACAAGTCTTCTAATTCTTCAAGCGCTTGCTGGAGGTCTCCCTCGAATCTAAAGTTAACACTACTATCAACTTCGGCACAATTCGTACGGTCAACTGCTGTAAGCTTTTAAGCTTAAAAGTTTCGAAAGGAGTTTGGAGCGAAAGCACAAAGGCACTGCAGTTAGCCGGCATTTTCCACAATCAATCGACGTAGTTGCGTGGCCCGTGCAACGGAAATTTTCACGCTGTAGAAAGTTTCAGAAGTCGTGCAACGATCATGATCATCTAAAATGTAAGGTTGGCGTTGTATACTAGACAATGTGAGGAAATTAAGGTGTGGAAATTAAAAGTGAAAGTCATGCATCGCGTATCGTATCAGCAATAAAAATTTACGATACCTTGGAAAGATCCGCACTAAAAATTCATCGGAGAGTGTTTGTTTCTTGTAGCCGTGCTAAAGGTTGCAATTTTGCGGGTTGTTAACATTTTGTTCTGAAACTTTCGTCGAGAAACTTTCCCAGTTGAACGGGCTACGCAACTATGGCGATCGATGAGGAAAACTACGTCGTGTAAGAAAACACGAGAGTCACCCGGCAGCTTCTCTTCGCTGATTGTTTTTTCTGGCCAATCAGAAGCAGGCAATTCAAACGCTTCTGGAACTGGTTCGGTAAGAGTAAGTGCCCAGGGGCTCGTCTCGATCTTACAGTAAACTTTCACCACGAACATTTTATCGACCCGACTAACTGCCCCTGGGTCTCCGAGGATGGGTGATCACACAATCAAGCTGTTTACATCTCTGGGAGACTATTCATGATGTAGAGGTAGCGGTTGAAGTATTTTCTAAATTTAAGAAAGGTAAGCTGAACTGTAGAACGTAACCTATGAAACATCTTTTATTATAGATTCCCTGTTTGAGGGTGGACCCAGTTAAAACAGATGTACTCGTCTCGCAGTTGTAAGTGTGGTTTTGGCAGAGCGTGGTGTCCATGATCACCTCAAATTCAGATCAGACCGTTTTTGGTATTGTTAGGTTTTAAGTCTCTGTGTTGCTGGCCTTTTATTTGAGAAAGTGTTGAAGTGAATTTATTATGTCCTACTTCCCTCTTCCAATCATGACAGCTGGGAGTTGCCTTTGTTGTCGAGGATGACCATTTTCTTTTCCTAGTTGGTCTTGGAAGGTTCTCGACAGTGACATATCCCATAATATTATTTTGCATCTTGTAGAGCTCATAATCTTTCCAAACTGCTGTAACGCAGCAAGGAAAATTTAGGGGCCTACAATATATGAATTTGCTTTATCCATAGCTTAATACAAAATTATTCACAGGATATTTTCACGGGCCCTTTGAGGAATTAGCAAAAAGGAGTAAATCATTCAATTTATTCAGTTTCTTAGTGGATTTACAAGGGTTTATGTATTGTATCTTGTGCAAAGTCAAGTTCAGAGTAAGAATAAACTAACTTAATGGCAGCACAATGACCCTGAGTAAGAATTCTGACATCAATTTTGACACTGGATTCTCTGGATGGCTAAAACATGACAGACATATTGATTGACGAAATGGATATTCCACTATTTATAAACTCTCTTGATAATTATTGTTGCTTAAAGCTTCAGTTATTTTTGGTTGAGCTTGTTACAGTTATGAGGATAAACACCTTTCACTTTCAAACACCTCCTATCTTTTAAATGCTTTCTCATGAACCCCTAAAATAATTTTTAAAAAAAATGCCCTGGGCGATCTATTGGATCATTTACGGTCATTTACACATACATGCCAAGTCTCCCAGATATGACACCGCCAATCTCCCGCTCTTCCATACAGGTCACCATATCTCTCAGATAAAATCATCAAAAAGATGATTGTGATTTTTGATAGTATGTTCTTCATGTAAGACTTCATGTAATGTCCTAAGCCATTCCAGGGTTCACACGGTCTTGAAAAGTCCTTGAGTTTTCTTCAACTTTTGAATGTAGTAGCCTGGAAAGAGTTTTTTGATGTTTTTTGGTTGTTCAAAACAGAATATAAAATATTAATCATAGCTCAGAGAATTTAAAGGTTATTTACATAAAGACTGCTCTGTATTTTGTGCATGAATTAACTATCAATTTACGACAAGTGAACTGAAAAATGTAGAGAAGTTGGTGAAGCAAACAGTTAAAGCCTTAAAGTCTTATTAGAATGGACTGGGAATGTGCATTTTTGTACAGTCTGTGAAATTATATTCCTAGTAAGTTGTCCTTGAAAATCTAATGTGGTCCTTGAAAAGTCCTTGAAAAATGGTTGCAATTTTTTGTATGAACCCTGCATTCCCATTGGGGGCTGGATCAATTTGTTGGGAGGGGGGTAGGTTGGTCTGGTGAAAATGAGAGAGTCTCCAGGTTTAAGATCTCCAGAAGTTGGCATCTCCGTTTACAGTACAGACTGTTCCACCATTCCGATTTCATCGGGATTCTCCTGATTTTGCCTGAAAATCCTGAATTCAGACCAACATGCGATCGGGATGGGAAAAATCCCAATTTTGACATCTGTTTTGATTTTTTCAAATGAATTCTTATGATATTTATACAAGAACACAATATAACAGAGTATACTAGCTTACTTATAACTGATATGCAGAAAACTTATTTATAAACCAAACAAAATATAAAATTAATTCGAGTACTTGTACATAAAAATAAGCATATAAATTACAATCGATTAGTAAGTATTAGTAATCGATTTAGTCAAAAATTGTCCTCTCAGAACACTAGAAATGGCATTTCAGCGGATCAAGATTTCAAATTTTTGTGGAGGAGCATGCCCCCAGATCTCCTCTGGTGGCTCTCCCCTTCGGTACTTGCCTGAAACCTTGGTTATAAAATTATCCTAATTTTACTTACTTGTACTCAAAAGGTTGGACAGTATGACAGTACCTAAAACCCTGTATCAAATTAAAGTGTATTGAACTGCCTAAAATATTCAAATTATTAATTACTGTGACTGTCTGAATCAACCTCACATTTTTGTTCCTTTAAATGTTTTTGTTGTTTTTAAAAATAATTCTTGTTCTGTAACTTTTCATCAAAATATTGACAAAACTCTGACAGGTTTTTTTGTTTTATGGCTTAATGACGTTAGAGACAAGAAAAAATCAAATTGGTGAAAACAAAGATTGCTTTGATTTTTATCTTTTAAACGCTGACTTGAGTAATTGCATCAATTAAAATAATTGCCAAAAGATCAGCAGTATAGCCAGTAAATAAGCTGTAATTGGATGTAGGGTTAGGTATCTGCAGTTTAACTGGAATGCGTGACATCAGTTATACTGCACAGACTAGACCAAGTTCATACGCCCGGAGGAGGTGCACTAGACTCAAGGAGTTGTCGTATCTGCCCACAGGTTTCCCCAGCTACGGCTTAAAAATACAAGTTTGAAACTTTAAATCATTTGTTGTCTGGATGTCCTATAGATTTATTTTGAGTTTCTTGCTCCTCTAGCAACAATGACATTTAAAAAGTATTAAATTCCTATTTTTATTCTCGCTGATTTCTATTGCAATATGCCTCGACCAGATGAAAAGGAGGCAAAAGTGCTTCAATGATTTATGTGATTCCTTTAATCTCACATAGGCTATAAACAAGCCTACATATACTAAAATAACTCGACAGTTCTCCTTGAGTCCTTTATTGTTGTTATTATTACTAACAATTCAAACTTGATAAAAAAATTAAGCGAGTTATCCCACACTCAATTAAAGCAACCATACAACTCAATAAATTGCTCTGCACTTGGAAATTCTGGGCTGCAGGTTTGCAGCTGGATCGTAACCGCATTCATGAGCAGGCTGTTTGATTTTTTTATTCATTGTTTCTCCAGCCGAAATAAAAAGTTGATTTAATCTATCTGCAATAGTTTTATCATCATCGCTGTTAAACCGTTACACTCCCCAATTTCTTTGTCTTCCACATCACATTAGTGTCATTTGAATTTTGTGATAATACATGTACATTCTTGGATGAAATTCCTTTCAACCTTTCTACATGAAGCTCTCAGTTTGAAAGTTTTGTAGCCAGACCATGGCTGAGGCGGCAGGATCGTTTATTTGCGTAGCTAACTTCTGCCAATGATCTCTTGTTTTCATTAATTGAGGCAATATATTATATTATTGATGAATGGAGTTGGCCGTGTTCAGAGTTTAACAGTTTTCAGAGACACATGTTGATCTAAAATCTGAGTAAACGGGGTATTGTAATAATATACATATAGTTTATCTTCCACATAATCAAAAGTGTCTAGAATGAACCAGGGAACATTGAAAATGTCCTTGAGGTAGACATCTTTGTTGTAATAGACCAGTCTCCTGCAGTCTCCTGGTTTAACAGCTACTTTTCTCAAAGATGTCAAGTGGTTTGCATTAATACTGGCTGTCTGACGTTCTACCAGTGGTGTGTGGAGTGTCACAAAGTAGCGTACTGGCATAGAACCCTGTTATTTAGTATCTGCGTAAACAACGTACCAGCAGTCATTGAGACATCCTCAACCATACGTGTGAGCTGCTACCTTGATGGCACGAAAAAAACTCTCTCCTTTATGAGGGTTGTCCAATACTCCAACAAATTTATGCATGGCATAATGTATTGAATTGTATTTACAGTACTGTACAAAAGACAAAAAAAAAGAACAAAGCAAAACAATGAGAAATTTAATGATGCCATGCATAAATTTGTTGGAGTATTGGACAAGTATGTCCTTTACAGTAGACTAGGAATCTCATGCTACTGAGGATATAAATTGATGATAACCTAACTACAACAAATCCATGATTGGTGTTTGAGAACTATCTCCTCATTGTTTTCGGCAGTCGACAGATGATTTGTAAACCACTGAACTTTAAAGTTTTCATTCCTGGGCAGGGAACCTTCACCTATGGACTCTGTTAAGGACTTAGGGAGGGGTGATATGATCAAATTTTGATCCTATACCACAGGGGGCCCACACAATCTCTTTGTGTATAGCCGATTGTTATTTTATAGTAAATGTACTGGATTTACCATTTGCTTCACCTATAGCGATATATCGCTAACTATGTATATAAATCAATGATAAATAAACGTTGAATTACCTTACCTGTGGTATATAGTCGTCCTTTTGCCTCAAAAGCAGTTTTGTGAGCGATTTTGAATGACTTTGAGTTCACTGTTGACTGTTCCATATAATAGAAGGACAAGGGAGGAATCCTTGTTTTGAAAGGGTTCCAGCGCCGGAGCGATTTTTCCCTCCAAAAGCGCATCGCTCCGCTTTCAAACTTCGCAGCATAAAAATCAAAAGATTCACGATTCTTCTCGTACCTTCCAATTGAAAATCCATCCAAACGGCCCGGAGCTAGCCCTCGAAGAAAATCAAAATCGCACAATATTCGAGCGACTGGAATGTGTAGCAAGATTCATACGTGCCAGCCACAAACCGCCCCGCTGATTGCCTTTTTTTTTATTGGATGTTGTTAAATGAATGGTTAAATAATAACTGATGAAGAAGACTTGGTAAGCGTTTGTTGTTTAACGACATCCAATCAAAAAGAGGCAATCAGCGGGACGTTTTTTTTTTTCTTTTTCCAGTTCTCTGAGAATTGTGCTTGTTACCTGTAAGACAGCATTATTATATTGAAGGGACACTCAGTTTTTGCATTAAAATACATCGATGACGGTTTTTAATGTGTCAACATCCAAGCTATAGTCACCGTACCAGAGGCCATGTCTCTGGCCACGTAGCATGTAATTTACAACAACTAAATATCCCTTTATTTAAAGCATCTGCTGGTCAGCGATCATTTGTTGTCAGTTTGTGCACTGGAAAAGCCTAGATAAAGACCTGAAATTAAGTAAGGCATAAAACTAAAGGCAAATATTGTTACATAAATTTCTTGATCCTACAAGCATTTTAATGTAGGTTTTAACATGTTATTGTACCAGAGAAATATTTAACCAAAACTTAGGTACTTTTTTTTCCTCTTTTTCAGTTAGATATATATTTCTTAAAACCTTTATGATACATTACACCTTTGTCTTGTATCACTAAAAAGGGGAGTGTACAATGAACTTCTTACTTCTCACTTATTAATTGCACAATTTATTGAGACAGGCCTGAAGTTATCTGGTAACCATAATAATGTTTATAAGGGAAGTAAACAGTATTCCTCAAGGAGCCAATTACAGTTTATTTTAAGGTATCAAAGGCAACTTTGCAAAAATTGAGTTTGGAGCATTAGCTTGAATATAATATTGCAAAAAATTTACCAGGGGTTTATTACATTAATGTTTTCTGATGATTATATTGAAGCTTGGTTAAGTTGCTGAATGGAAAATCGTCACCCTAAGAAGCAAGTAAATACTCTTGGAAAGCAAATAAGAAGAAGTGCATCAAACATCTTCCAAAAATGGAGAAAGGAACCAAAAACATCAGGTATCAATAATGTTGTTTAACTGTTCCCTAATCAGCAGCCTGCTGTTGTGTCTATTTGCTGCTTTGCAATGTCTTACTATATTTTGCATTTGACTCATTTCGTCATTTACAAGCATAATTAAGTAACCTAATAGAACAATGGTCACACCCAAGACAGTGTATAAAAATTTAATACTTATTAATTGAGTGTTTGTTCTGATAACTAAAGGTCAATCTGGTGGAGTTGGGCAAGTTGGTACAAGCACAAGTTTTAATACTGGTGAGCAAATTAGTATCAAATATTAACTTCTGCCAAAGTGGCCTGTAATGTTTACACTTGGTTCAATTAAGACTGTTTATTTATTCTTGAAGGTTCTGAGCAGAAAGTAGAGAGTGTTATTTCTGATGATCATGGAACGTCAGCTGGTGCAAGTAGCCTGGACCAAGGTACATCAATTGTTTAGTTAAACATTTTAGAGAAGAGAAGTAATGATGTCACAAATTAAATCTGTGAAGTTATGGGATTGGTTAGCACAAATTTTTCAGAAAGAACAAATCATTTACATCATATATAGAGGAGAGTAGTGAGGATGTCAGAAAAACTAAATTTGTGAAATTTTGGGATTGGTTAAACTAGCATATCAAGAAAGAACAACTTGAAAAAAGTTGACTTGCTTAAAATCATTCTGTTGGTGTAAATTGATCCATTCATTGAAAATTTCAGTTTTTGTGACTTCACAGTTCTTAGCTCTTCATATTCTCTACTTGTATTGCTGATACTGATCAGTGGCAGATCCAGACCTTCAGGAAAGGTGGGGGGGGGGGCAGTCTGGAAAAAAAAATTACCATGCGGGCCCAGAGGAGGAGCGAATAGTATCCCATGATGCATTTTTCCAGATGCATTACGCAATATCGCAGTCATGGCAGATTCCATCGTGAAATAAGGTCGTTTTCTCGTCGCCTTTTTTCTCATTTGTGTTCCAGTAAAAGTAAGAAAATTGCATTATTTTGTTATTTGACATGACTTCTCCGATTTGCAATGGCTTAAGAGCGAAATTACAACATAGAAACATTTATTTTCATTGTTTCACTTAGTCTTCTTATCACAAAGTGTTCAGTGACCCACAACAAGGTCATGAATATTTACGATTTTTTGGATTATATGTTGAAGTCTTCCAAATGTGGTCCTCACGCCGGCAAATTGAGGTCCTGAATATTGTACAGGCTAAGAAGTACCCAGAAGTACCCACATTTTGAAGACTTTTTTATCGAGCAAAGATG
>CALNXI010000146.1:309274-335517 GCA_942486025.1 Porites evermanni
TCTTTCTTTTTTTTTCTAACTCTCTTAACTTTTGGGAAAAGTTTTTTAAAAGTGAGTGGGGCTAAATTGGGGGGACAAAATCCCTTTTCTTTTTTGTATTTCTTATAAAAAATTTTTTCCAAAAACCCCCCCCCCCCCCCCCCCCCCTCACTAGAATTGTAGATAGGCTTTTGTACATTATGCTTTTGCTTCCCTACTAAAATTCTCCACCTTAATGCTCCATTTTTCCTACTAAAATGCTCGGTCTCCCCGAAAAAGTCACTAAAATGCTCGGTTAATGCTCATTATACAAACGGTTTTTTTAAAATTAATTTCAAAGTTTGCACTTACAAAAACGTGCAAGTGTTGCAAGTCACGACGACAACGTGTACAAGTTCATAAATACAGCCAAAGAAAACAGCTGTATTAGGTTTTTTGTGAATTTTGAGTTTTAGTCTTCATTTTGTTTAAAAAAGCAGGAGCTCATGGGACATGGGCTCCTGAAAAAAGTTAATTTCTATTTTATTTTCTCGGAAAAAATAATTTTCCGGGAAAAATGCCACTAAAATGCTCGAATAATGCTCAATGCTTTTGCCTCACTTATGCTCGAAAAAATGCTAGCATAATGTACAAAAGCCTAATTGTAGATCATGCTCACCACAGCATTTAATAAGTATCGTTTATTTTTAGCGAAGCCCTGTCGCGCGCAAAGCGCCCTCTGTAGGGCCGTAGTAGTCACATGACCGTCCTTACGTCCGCCTTTTCATGTAAGCGAGGGAAAAGTGTCGAATTCAAGCACCCGCGTGTTTTGGCGGTTAATGGCCACCTGCTCTTTTAGAGAGAAAAAGCAAAGACAACAAAGAAGAGTCTTGTTTTCTACAAAATTTCAATTACATCTAACTTCCATTGTTCTAATAGTTACAGATCTTTTTTCTCCCAAAATGAATGGTCCACTGTACGTAATGTTATAAGCGCAGATTTGAGAGATTTCTTTGTAGTAGTTTCAAGTTTATGTTTTGTTTGATTGCATTTATAAGTGCAACAACGAGAGCTTCGCCTTAAGCCTTGGCTAAATCTGTATAATATTTTAGATGCAGATCCCATTTGTTGGTAGCTTGGCTCAAACGTCGAATTTCACATGCGCCGACTTCAATGCTAATGACGAAAATGTATTGCTTCCCGCTCATTTACATCGGATTCGGCAAGTGTGGAATGTGACGTTGGAACCGGGTGTAAGATTTATTTCTACAGCTTAGAAATAAATTGAATTTCAGGTGTCCGTTATTGGTTGGTAAAGGGGACAGCCGGCTTTTCCCTTCAGCGACATATTTACCCACATCGAAAAGGTTGTCATCGTCTTTTGGTTTTTGTTTTCCGTGGAGGCAAAGGTTGGGAATTAAATCCTCGCGCTTTTCAATTGTATCGGCTGAAGTATTTTAGATTTTTGACCGACCATTTTTGATCATTTTTTTGGTAATATTTTGTTGTTAATAACTTTGTAGCTCCAAGTGGCCTTGAGCAAGACTCAAGTAGGTGGAATGACACTGGAGCAGAGAGTGGAGCATCAGGTCCAAGGCTTCCAGTTCTTCATGAAAACGGTATTATTATGGTTAACAGAACTTTTAAGTAAATAAATAAATCATTTATTATTAAAAGATCTCCTATATTTATGAAACGTCTTTCGCATACGACCTGGAATTCATCATTTTTATTATTCTATCGCTACAGAAGCACGCTATCATTTTCTTACCAATTACGTTAGTACTCAATTTTTCGAAAGTTTGGAAGCGGTATTTCGCGAAGATTTAGATTTTAGGAGCACAAATTATGCAAAGCACAGTATACATATTCGGGATTTCCTCATTAGTGTAATCACATAAAAGTGAGACCGAACTAATTCTAAGAGACCGACAGGCAAAGTTCGATGCCCTGATTGTACCCCCCAGAAGTTTTTGAAAGATAAATATTAATATTGCCCTTTTTTTCTCAATTAGAGCCATGTTCCGTACACGGCGGTTTCGATGTAAAAACCTGCCGAAGTAAATTAGCTGAGTATTACAAGAACTCAGCAACTGTGCCCACATCCGTCTGGTCCACGTTAGATCCTGTTGACATCCATGAAATCTACACCAGATTGTCGTGGGTAAAACAGGAACAACACGCAGCTGGATCATCACAAACCGAGCGGAATCATTACTGCGATCTTTTCACTGCGAACAAGAGCGGTACGTTTCCCAAAAGAATACTCGTGCAAGGACAAACGGGAATTGGGAAAACCACGTTTGTTAAGAAGCTGGCTCTAGACTGGGCTGAACTCATTCTGGAAGATGAAACGGCGGATGACAAAAAGACCATTGCCTTGAAGAAGTTCGCACTTCTCGTTGCCGTTAATCTAAAAGAAGTATCAAAACATCAAAGCCTCAAAGATGTTTTAAGCTGTTCCAACATTTTTGCCGAGGAGGATAAATCCATGACAGACGGCCTTCTCAAATATATCACCGACAACCAGGATAAAGTTTTACTTGTGTTCGACGGCTACGACGAGTATCGATGCGGACGCGACTCTGACATCTTCAAGATATTCAAAGGTGACAAACTGAGAGACTGTTACGTATTGATAACCAGCAGAATTTCCAAAGCGGATGACTTGCGAGAAAGTAGAGTCCTAAAAGTCCTTCGTGCTGAGATTTTTGGCTTTAGCTTCCGTGACATTTCGTCTTACATGAGAAGAAAGCTTGGGAGCGATAAAGATAGAGAAAATCTACTCGATCATTTGCGAAAGAAAAACCTGTTAGCTCTAGCAAAAAGTCCATTACTTCTCTTATTTTTGTGCATTCTGTGGAAAGAAGGTAACCTGGAGAGCTGGCCCAAAACAAAAACAGATTTGTATGTGCAAATGGTCCAGAGCGTTCTAGATCACAACCAAGCGCAACATTCTGCTTCTGCCTCTTGTGACTTTCCTGAGGTACTAGATTTCAAGGAGATTCTTTGTGAAATCGGAAAGGTGGCGTTAGATAGTCTTCTCATCGACGATCACGTGTTTGATTACAAACAGCTGCCTCCTTCCATTTTCTGCGAAGAAAGTTCTTTTATTGGCTTACTTCAAGTAACGAAGCACATAGGAAACAGAAGACCAGCAAGAATGGTTTCCTTTATGCATAAGAGTATTCAAGAATTTCTGTCAGCATGGTTCATCACCTACCGATGTGTTATCCCTGAAGGAAATCTTGGTCCAGTTGAAAAGCACGCTCGCACCTTTGAGGGTTGTATTGCCTTAGAGAACGTTTTCAAGTTTGTTTGTGGCTTATCTGACCAAGGTGCCGCGAAAGTTTTTAAGCATTTGGAGTTGGTGAGAATGTCTGATCCTTCATTGGATTTAACCGCAACTGTACCAGATGTAGAGGAAACAGACAAACCGTTATCCCAGGTCACTGAGAGGCATCGCACTTTCTTCAGATTGGTTTGGAACTCGTTTGAAGAAGTTCAGTCAAGAGGTGAATTGTCAAGGAACTGTTTCGATTGCGTTGGTGGCGTCTTCCTTGATGGAAACTTTCCTTTTGAGCTGCTTCAGTTAAAGGATTGCAATTCTTGTTGGTCTATTCATTTCGATTTCACTTCCCATTTACCTTTTCCCATTCCTCAGTTTCGACTCACGCTTGAAACACTCGAACGTCTAAAGAATGTAAATACTGAAATTCCGAAAATGTGTGACTTTGTTAAAAGGTTCTTGGATTGTTATTGTTTTCCTGATGTTATACCAAAAGATATTTCATGTGGATTCGTCACCATTCTTAGTTATAATTCTGGCAAAGTACGTTTTTTTCTCAGAGATTTACACCTGCATTGTTTCAGCCATGCCAAGCTATTTATTGAAGCGGGTGGAATCACTAATGTAACCGACTTTTCGACGTTGCGTTCAGGGTTATTTAGTCTGAAATTTCTGACGCGCTTACAATATTATCACAATTTTCTTGACAATTGTAACGCCGAAGAGCCTCTTGCAATTATACGAAACTGTGGCAAAAGTTTAAACAGTATTGAACTTAGCAACAGAAAATCTGCTTTTGATTGGATGGTTCGCGTCCTACAAGAAATGCCTACGCTAACAGAGAAGTGCTCGTGGAAGGTGGGAAGTTCGGTTGAAGGCAATTCAGATCTAAGAATCTTTACACCTTCTTTTTTGACATGTGTGCTGACACCAAAGGGAGCGGCACAGCTTACCTCTCTGCTTCCACATTTTAGAAACACGATCACACTCTGTCTTCGGTTAGAACATTGCACGTCATCGGCGGAGACAAAGTTAGTTGAAAGTATCACACACGAGCAACTTCAGCACCTGGCACTCCTTGAGCTCACTATGACACCAAACCTTGTTGCAGCACTTGGTAGATCACTGCCGAAGTTGACATCGTTACGATTACTTAAATTAAAAGGGGCGACAACGCAAAGCAGTGAGGAGCTCGTAGATGTTAAGTTATCATTCAGTTTAGACAAACTAGAGAGACTTTATTTAGGTCGTTTTATCATGAGAAAGAACTTTACAACATTCATAGAAAGCCTTCAATTTTCTCCCAACTTGTCGGTATTACAACTTCGGAAGCTGAATCTTAATGGTAATGACGTGTGTTCTCTACTGGAAAGTGTTTCACGTCATAATCCCAGACTGAGTGCTTTGGGCCTGCGGGGTAATCCCCTCGGTGATTCAGTAACGTCTATTATACCGTACATCAGGAATCTACCAAGACTTGATCAACTATTGATTGACAAAAACGATTGTTCCGAAGAAGGCTGGAGAAATCTCATGGACATTGAGCAAGAAAAAGGTGGACTTTTTGTCTTTTAATCCTACCAGCGCACGACATGTTACTCTGACCACGGACAATTTCATACTGGATAGAACAATGATACCAATGGCACAAAACAACAGCCAAAATATCAATATTTTGTATATTAGAACTTTGACCCAATGCATTTTTTATTTTTTATTCCTATCCATTCAACGTTTAATTATTTTACGAAAAACTAATATTTATTTGTAAACAAATTAGTGCAGATACAACAATTCATCCTCCTTCTCGTCCCCTGGAGCAAGTAGACGGGAACAA
Source organism: Porites evermanni (assembly GCA_942486025.1). NCBI lineage: Eukaryota > Metazoa > Cnidaria > Anthozoa > Scleractinia > Poritidae > Porites > Porites evermanni. The sequence continues at coordinate 314,359 of CALNXI010000146.1, forward strand.
GAGAGAGACTGGGAATAAGGGTGACAAAACTTGGTAAAAAAGGAAGACAAAACCTTTAAAAATGCAGGATCATTTCGTTAGGGAAGGCCTGAGTTATATTTCGTAAGGCTGGATGCTCCTTGGTTTCTAGAATAATAAACAAGTTGTACAAACAACTCTTCCTTTTGGTTACGCATTTCATGCCTGACATATTTATGTGTCAAAATTAGAAGCAGGAAATATGGCAGTAAATCGGATAAAACTAAACCCAATTACCTTGTTAATCATTCTTATCAAGAGGGACAGGAAAGGCTCTCCCTCGTACTCAGTCGTCTCCACCACTAATTAAGGTCGGTACACACTAGGCGACAAGTTGCTGCAACGCGTCGCGGTGACAGATCACTCCGTGTGTACAGGTCGGGCGACTAGTTGCAGCAACAAGGTGAGGCTACACGTCGCAGCGACAAATCGCTTCGTGTGTACTGGAGAATTTTTGTGAAAATCTTTGTCTCCGCAGCAGAATTTTGTCGCTGCAACAAGGCGCAGAAAACCAAATAAGACTGAATCTGTGCGACTTGTTGCGGCGACAAATTCTGTTGCAGCGACAAAGATTTTCACAAAAATTCTCCGGTACACACGGAGCGATTTGTCGCGGCAATGCGTCGCCGCGACATGTTGTTGCAACTTGTCGCCTAGTGTGTACCGACCTTAAGGGCTATATCAACATCGTGAAGTATTCACGCATAATTATGAATACTGAAAACGAGTATTGGTCACAACTGCGAACTGTTATAACCAAGCTGGAAATTTTTAATGGCAGTTTCGGTCGATTTTCAGTTCGGTTATTACAGTTTGCGGCTGCATTAAATGTGACGACTTTTTCTTCACAATTATTTTTTTTTCTGTCAAACTAGCACATTTCAGCTTCCTTAGTCCGCCAAGTTACTTTATTCAACAGTGACAGCCTTTGTTAACATGTAACTTTTATCCTTGCGGCTTTGCGTTTTTTTTGTTTTGTTTTGTTTGTTTGTTTGTTTTTCCTGGAAACGTGTATTTTGTTAGACAAGCTTTCCTTCTCTCAGGATCTTGTTTACCGCTGCTGCCTTCCAAACCTACCACGTTAACACTTTAGAAAATCTCTGGAAAATTTCACTGCTATAACATTAATGTAGCGCCGTCGGTCATACCATATTTATCTAGCAAACGTTTGGCATCACGAGAGTAATAATAATGTAGAATCAGAAGCGACACTGGTTATCCTTTTTTTTATTTTAACAACAAGGACGTAAGCAGTCAAAAATCCTCGATGTGAGTGGCAGACTTCTCACAACGTGAACTGACTGGACTCCACAAGGCACGCTAACTGAGTATCCTCGATCGTGCTGGGCGTGTCTGTGAAGGAAAAAAGAACATGCTGTTCATGAAAAGTTCATTCGGAAAAGTTATAAAGCAGACCCACCGATCAATAATGGTAATGTTTTTTTTTTTTAAAGCTGTTAAACCCCGGGTGTCTAACTGACAGGCTACTGACTTATCTAATCAATCACATCAGTAGGTAGCTTTGACCCAGGCCTCTTTTTCCAAAAGCGAGGGAAGAGGTAGACTCGTTTACCCAGGTCCGGATATATTTTTTTACGGACGATTTTTTTTACCTGTGCGACCTTTAACTCGGAACCTTGCAAATTTTATTATTACAGATAACCGTACTGTTTACTCGACTCCGTATGAATTCTTGCACAGGTTCAGCAGTAAAATGACTTTTCTGAAACTCTTCAGCGATTAATTGAAGCTGTTGTTTCCCTAAGTAGTTGCACTAAATAGACGGATAAAATAGACTTACTCATTGCAAAATATTCGCTTCCTTTACCAATCTCACTTCGCGCCTCTTCCACAGCGTGCTTCACAGCAAACAGACTCGTACAGGACATGCACAAAGGAGGCTCTCCCACAGCTAATAATAAATAAAAACACAAACCATAAACGAAATACACGTATAAACTACAATAGAACCCGGTAACTCGTACTCTGAAGGGAAACGAAAAACAGTTCGATTTAGCGAGGAATTCGAGTTATCGGGGTAAATTTGGGTGAAATTTTGAACATTGGAAATGAAATTTAGTTCGCGTTAGCGGGGAATTCGAGTTATCCGAGTTCGAGTTTTCGAGATTCTACTGTATACTATATAGAGACGCTGTACCGGTGACTTTCTTAGGATAAGGGGGTTGACTCATCACGAGGAGATTGTTCCTACAGTTGGAACTCTTTTGGTCGTATTAGTTATCTTAGTTGCAAATGAAATTTTTATAAATAAATAAATGAACGAATGAATGAATAAATAAATAAGTAAATTAATAACTAAATGAATGGAGTGTAAACTTTCATTAGGTATTCTTTCTACAAAGGAAAAGTGTCAGCGATAAATTAAAAAGACCGGACTGGAGCATTTCAATGTAATCATCAAGACCCCATAAAGAACCACCGCTATTAATTACCTGCCGCACGCGCGCAGCGGAGCACCATGGGTAAGAAAATTTGTTTACTTGTACTCCACTTGCACATCTCCCATAATGCACCTTATTTGCCCCCCACCCGCCCCCGCCAAAAAAAAAAAAAATTCCGTAACCTTTGTTTTCATTTCTCCTGGGTATTACAGCCGTCCCAAGAGAAATTGAAAACAATGCTTCTGCAAAATTTTGAAGTGTCAAATAAGGTAGCCTGAATTTCATCCGATTACTTCGAGTCGTTATTACTCCCTCAGTAACGTCTGAATCGACCGGCCGTTAATGCCGTCCAGTGACGTCACTAGTCCTTGACCTTTGCTTTAATTCATGCAAAAAGTAAAACACGATTTTCAAGTGGCAAACCGAGAAGTATCGTTTGGAAATGTCTGCATGATACAGAACTGCTTTATTTTTTTGGATTGTAATTCATGTTTAACGTTCAAACTATCAACTGCATGCAATACAACTCTGAACCGGTTGTACTATCTATAAATATCAAACTCGGTCGCAATCACGCAAATGAAATAAACACACACACGGAACACTTAGTTCAAAAACACAATGATTTGCTTTAATTAACGAAGAAAAAAAACAAGGAGACAAGAAAGAAAAGCTAACAGAATCATTACACTTGACGGTAAAAATAGCAAGAAGGTCGAATTATAACATTGATCTCAGAAAACTTCGCGTAAACAAAATCACCGGCCGCTGAAACCACAAAGCGGCTCTAAATGAAAAACCTACCCACTCTCCGCAATGATTCTTCATTCGCAGTTCAATTTAGCACTTCAGTTTCGAAGACAAGGGCAATTTTGCTTTTTAAGATAAAGATTAAGCTTATCGAAATGTTTGAACTAAACGAAAGAATGCCGGGGATGCGATCCACTGAATATCAAGCGACAATCCCGCTAAAATTTTTCATAATTATACATAATTATGCGAATGTTTAGACAATCAACCAATCAAAATCACTACCCGGTTTTCGGGTAGTGAATGACGTCACTGGACGGCATTAACGGCCCGTCGATTCAGACGTTGTTGAGAGGAGAAAACGACTCGAAGCAATCGGATGAATTTCAGGCTACAAATAAGGTGCATTATGGGAGATGTGCGAGTGGCCTATGCATCCGAAAAATTCTGATAGTCACGTGACCGTACGTTCGCCTGTCCGTCCGCACCACAGGTACACCAATGTAAAATAATTCAATCAACAGGTATGGCAAACCAAAAGCAACTTGAGGTTTTTTTGGCGGGAAATCCAGGACCACCCGGACTTTTACAGAGAAAAAATAACAACAAAGTCGAGTATTTTCGGCGTTATTTTTGATGTCTTCGCTCACGTGGATAACAGAGAAAGAGCTAGGGCGAGTGAATAAAAACAAAGGAGGCGAATGAACCATGTAGTTCCCATGTAGGGAACCATGTAGTCTCCTTCGCACGCGCTCGGGCCAGAGTCACGCAATGCTCCCTGAGAATACGCGACTGTCGAGATTGGGGTGGGTCATCACTAGTAAAATTCAGACATAATGAAGGGTAGGGATTTCACTAATTGAAGTATATGAAAGGTGAGGGAGTCTGTCATTGCGGTCTAGGTAGTAGGTACTCTTTATTAAGTATGTAAGAGAGGTATCATTTTGTCAATAAAAGGTATACAAAACGGGTACCTTTTCTGTCAAAAATGGTGTATAAAACGGTAAGGGGTTAGACTTTGGGGCGGAGCCTCCCCGTTAGGCATGAATAGATTGTGCAAGTAAATCCAGCAAAAGTTGCTTGACAATACACCCAAAAGTTGCTCTAAAGTTGCTAAAAAATTTAAAAGTTGCTTACTTTTGAGAGTCATTTTGTTCTAGATTACTATTCAAAACATGACGTTGTATGTTTAATTTAACATCATTTGTTGTGATCAATGTAATCTTTAAGCTCAACGTAACTAATAATAGAAACTATTTTCTAATGACGTTCCTAATGAGTAAACATTACCATGTTTGCTTAAGACATCATAGTGCTGACTATACACTTTAGACAGTGATCAAGTTTAACACCTTTATCTTATCTTATCATGTTAAGATACAACAATGCAAAGAGGTTGTAAACTTTAAATTTACAGCCCGTTTGCATTGTTGTATCTTATTGTAACTGAAGCTTCAAGGTAGTCCTTTAGAGCATTGTCTTGTTGATCGTTAAAAGCATTGTTCAGAAGGATGAAGACTCTCTCAGCAGATGCTGAACTTGGCTGGATGACCAACAACTTCTTTACTACACCTGCCCAATGTGGAAGTGTGTCACTGTGGGCTGCCCACCATGCCAGCTTTTCTCCTTCATTTGCCATGACAACACCATCAGCTGCAGCAAGATAGTCAGGTAGCTTTCAGGCCAAGTTGGCAATAATATTGTCATTGCCACCACTGTTATTTTATAAATTATTTGTAAGAACTTACGACATCTTAGTTTTGACCAGTTTTAATAAAAACCCTTTATTAAAGACCTTTTTTATGGTTTGGTCAGTTTTTAACTATTTGTTGACTCAAAAGTTGCCAAGGAAGGCAAAAGTTACTCTAGGTGCCTGCAGTACGAAAAGTTGCTGAAAACGCTAAAAGCTGCTCAACAGTTGCCGCGCATAATCTATTTATGCCTACTCCCCGTATGAAATCTTTTTGACTAAGCCCTCCCCCCCCGCCCCGAGAGCCCAGTTCCGTTCAGAGAAACTATCAACAGTGACACCGAGCATAAGTGAAATTAAAGTTCAAAGAACCAACACAAATAAAGTATAACCTTTATTTTCCTTCTACAAGCTAATACAAACTATTGATCACATTAAGAAACTGCCAACGTCCATAATATGCAGTTACGATATAAACTAAAAAACTGACTTTCCTCTGTTCTAATACACACCCCCTTACAAATGTAGCTAAATGTTGAAAACTCTGAAAATTTCAACTTCTGAAAGTGTCTGCTATTTTCACATGTTATAGTATAAAACGTTTAATTGTGCGTTTGTTGTCTCGGGGAAGACCAGTTTGGATCTCCGCCTGACAAACTAATAAAGACAATATTAGAAAAAATGCTGAAAATTTTTCTGATTAAGTCCAAAATTTACCCTTTAAACAAGGTCATAAGCCATGTTAAACTAATTGCCCGTCCTTATTCAGATCTATACAGTGATCAAAGAAACAAGCTTTGTTGCAGTAAGTTATTGTTTCGTAAATAAGACATGTTATTGAAGTAAGACTGCTCAAATCAAGTTATTTATCAAGTCTTTTTTCCATCAACTTGTTAGGTTGAAGCCGCCATAAACTGAAAAAGATTCAAGTAGGTTACCTCTAAACAGTTCGCCGTTACCCCTCTGTAAACGACCACAAAACACCAAAATTTTCGCCTTTAAAGGTCTGTACTTGGTGCCTCTTGTAAACGACCGCGAGTGTTCCATTGCTTTTTATCGCTAGTAACCACTTGTACATGTCAAGAGGTCTTATCTATGTTTTCGCAGTTGATGTTACTATCACTACCTACAGTAAGTGACAGAATGGTACTGCACGGATTGTAACTTCCAAAATATTCTATTCGATAAATTGTCTTTGAAGTGTCCGGTACCTATTCCTTGAAGAGACCCTCCAGTGAAGGTTTGCATTTTGCTTGGTCGCTTACAGTGGTTTCGACTGTATTTGGATGTCATTAATCTTTGCTTCTTGCTGAGTGAACATGCTTTGTAAAAAGTGGAGGCATCATCTAAATATCCGAGTTTCCAAGGCGTACTCAAGATGCGCAGAACGGACGCCCCGAATCGAGTAAGCTCTCCATTTGTAGTAAGCGAAGCGAGCCGCGAAGCCGCGCGTGAATTTTTGCGACTTCCCAAATAACAAATGGAGAGCTTTCTCGCAGGCTGGCAGAACGGAATGCGCTATCTGCTTGGAAATATTCCTCTATTTTATGTTTTAGAGTTATCAGGCAGCATTTTCCCCGTTTTTTTTTTCGCTTTTTCACTCAGCCAAGACAACAGTGAAGGAACACCGCTGATAACATACAAAAGTACGGTTTTCAACAGCTCGTCCGCAGTCTCCCTTCCATAAAACGACTGTCCCGCTAAAACTGCCATCGCAACAAAAGAGCAACCACCGCAAAAGGTAACACCTAATACTATGATTTGTATGATGTCGCCTTGACTGCATTGGAAATTGCCTTGCCATAAAAACTGGTAGAGTAGGAAAGTTAACAGGACGACAGAAACGCAAACTATGAGTAAAACCGTTAGTCCCCACACTGGATTTATCATAATGCCGATCACCAGCCAACAAAAATGATAGGATGTAAAGATTAAACAAAATGTTAATATAAAGACTCTTTTTGAAGGGCATTTTTTGAGGCAAGTTAATATCACACCTTCCAAAATAAGGATCCCAATAGCTATGTAAACATCAATTGGGGCATTTCCGGATACAGAAAATATGACTATTAAGACTAATATTATAGTTTCCATACACAACAATAAACAACATACGCAAACTACCGAGCTTATTAAGGGCTCCGAAGTATTTTCTCCTGGGCCCGAGGTAGCAGTTGGCTGCGGAGAAGAGGGATATTGGGAACCAGGGGGTTCGGGTTCGGGCTCCGAATTATTTTCTCCCACGCCCGGGGAAGTGGAAGCCTGGGGAACAAGTGATCTCATTTCAATGTCGTTTCCTGAAACTTGCCCCGTCCCGGCGGATGAGGTTGCAGTTGGACTTTGAGGACAAGGTGATCTCTGTTTTATCACATCTAGAATAATTTCTGCTAAAAAAGGACCAGCCCAGAATGAAAAAATAAAAGCGCACCATAAAATTGCTCTTATGTACGAACTTCGCGGTCCTGTAGCCAGTATGTCTGTTTCATGTCCCTCTATAACGCACTCTGCAGTGTTTAGTCTTGGATCCCGTATTCCTGGACTTACGGCCAGATCTTGAAGCTGAGGAAAAGAAACATGTTTAATGTAATCAATATTCGCATAATGCAATAGACACCGGACTGGGATCAGTCGATATTGCCACTTTTTTAATAGTTAATGCTACAATAAAATGTTCAACGCCCAGTTTAAAGTTAAACAAACATTCACGGTCATTTTCTGGACCTTAGTGGTTTCTATAGCAACACTGATACTCTGCAATAAAAACACCCTTATTTTCAGTTTAAGTACTTGGCTCCAAAATGTTAGAATTGCGTGTAAGAGTACGAATTCTTTATGACCCCGATTATTCTTCTTTTAATTGTATAATCTCGGTTTCTCTGTAACTCCTGTAGTTAGTGTAAACTGTAAGGGAATAGTAGGTGTACAGTTGCGTACCGCAGCGAGGACACCTTTCATGAGGTCTTTCTGCTCCTTGCAATTGGTCGATGCAATATTTCTACAGAAATCCGGGATGCAGATTTTCAGCTCCTGTGTGCGTGGTGTAACAAGAACTGAGCCAAGCGACAAGAGCTGGAGGACTTGAGGAGGAATAGCAACAAATAAACAGTTTAAACTCCAAGTGTAATTTGCCACCGATGTTTCATTGTGTGTAATGAACTCTACCTTGATGACAAGTGATGACGGCATCATTGCTGGAAACAGCGCAGATTCAATGTTGAAACTGTTCTCCTCTGATGCTAGGGATTTATAAATGTCAGCATAGCTGTCAATACAAGAAGTAAACTTGGGGCAATGCCTGGTCGCAGTTGCTTTGGTGTGTTGGGCAAAACCAATGAACACAGCTTGAAGAAAGAGAGGGTGGATTATCCGCATGGTAAGCTCTTACCAATGGGTTACAATTTCCCCTATTAAGAAATGCAAAATTTAGAATTGTTTTAGATGACGGATGTATTTATGTAAGGAAAACTGATTTGGTTGTTTTGTTGGAATACGGGAATTGTCCTCCCTTTGTATGAAGGAATTTCAGTGATACCCAGCAAGCAAGCAAGCCTGGAGCCTTTGTTACTGTCGGGGAACGAGAGTGAGAGAGGGAAGCTGCGGAGACAATGAAAGCTTCGGCACGAAACTCTGCTCACACCTAGCATTAAGCACCCTCCCAAGGGGACGGGGCAGCCTACTCCATAAAGTTTTATACAGTGAGGCTCCGCTCCGAGATCCAACTCCTTGCCCTCTCATTTACCATTTTTGACAGATTTGGTTTCCCCTTTTTCCTCCCACTGAAAAATAATGGTGTCTTTTCACATACGTACTAACAGGAAGTCTTCTTGTCATGCTACATGTAGCATTTATTATATTAAAAGGGGGTCTCAGTGGGATTATAACCGTCAGCCGTCAAACGGCCTAAAATTTAACTTAAACCGTCAAGAATGCAAATTGACATTAACCATAAAAAAGTTTCAAGGCATTTCAAATCTTGTTTTTCTTTCAGTTTTAAGTATTTCAGCTGATCTTCATGGACTTCTGGCTTCTGAAGAATCTCTAACTGAAACTAGAAAACCAGTTCCTATGTGCTCACAAACCGACTTAATTCTTTTAGACATTTCAAGACTTTCCTTGTCAAAATGAATTTTCTTTCTAGCCCTTTTAATCTGAGTAACAGGCCTGTCTTAGGGGTAAGGGGAGAGGAAGTTTTAGATGACGGAGCGGGGGAGAAGAATAGAGACTTAAGAGTGATTTTCTGTAAAATTCGAATTTCGGCCTGACACGGTACCTCATCGATTTGGCTGATTTTTGGCATGTAGTCTTAGAATGGTGTCCTAAATACTGAATGAATATTCTAAGGTTCGAATTCTCTTTGGTTTCAAAGATACAGGAATGACAGTTTTGACGAGGCCTCGAGGCGCCGCCATGTTGGTGAACTGAAGGAAGTTTACAATAATTAATTCTAGCCTTATCTTTAAAATAACTTAATCATGACTCATACAGTTGAAAAGAACTATCCTTCCTCCTTTCATTTACCTACTCTAATCTGAAAATGGTTAAGCCTGAGCTACGAACGGCTATAACTTCTCACAGCACTTTTTCGGTACCTAAAATATACACAAATTTGGTAGAAATTGGAAGGTCAATATTGTACGGGGCCGGGGGGGGGGAGGGAGGCTGCAGCCCCCCCCAAATTTTGGGCAACTCAGATTTTTTGGCAGCAAGAGAAATTTGGGCAAAGCCAGTTTTTAAAGAGGTTTCCATGTTTCTTTTTTATTATTTCGAAGAGATAGATATTTTCTATATTTTAACCTGAACCAGTTAAATTCACACGAGACAGTAGTCTGAGGGAAGTTTCAACAGCGTATGGCAGATAGCATCAGCAATGGGTCTGAAAATGAAGAAGTGACTGACCAATTCTCAGTTAAAGTTAAGAGAAGCTAGGGCACTTAGACAGTCGCCATCGCGCTGCCTTCATGCCCTTGTAGGCGAACACGCGCAAAGACAAGCGCAGCTGACACCTGAATCGCACCACCGTATAGCCCGCGTCACAGGCGTAATTTAACCTCCGTTAGTATTAGGTCTGCGAAGCGGCGCCGATATCCTTAATCTGCCGGCCCCCCAACGGACTCAAGGAATTGTCGGAAGTTGGTTTCATATTTCCTTTCGTCTTGATTGGCAAATCGACAATGGGTTTTTTAGAAAGCCAATCATGACGCGTACTTAAATCCTGGCACACAAGTGGAGGCCCAAGGCTGTTTCGAAGACGAACTTAACCAGACTTGAGTTTCGTCTGTGGCGCAGGCTAACCACCGTATTACCATTGGCTACGCGTCCATCGACAAGGTGCTCTCTGAGCTTGAGCTCAGGTTTAGCGGAAATGATCGCTCTGTGCTTTGGAAAGGTCACAGTTAAACACCTGATAAACAAAACTTCTCCAACGTTGCTAAATTTTACAAAATCGACAGCGACACCATATCGACAGCATATCTCGGTGAGCATTCGGAAGTCAGCCAAGCGTGGTCATTGCAAGCGTGCTGAACAAGAATGCTGTATAACGACAGACTAGAAACAATAGACAACTCCCAAACAAACTCAGCCGAAACGCTAAAAATCTTCAATGTTACTCAAGTTTGGGCTTATAGAAGATAATGTCACAGTTTTTCAATGACCATGAAATTCAGAATCCGGGTAGTTAATTAATCAATTGTGGCCCTGAAAAAATTTGAAGGAAAAAAAACTACGAATTTTTAAGAAAATGCTTTTTTCGTGAGAAGGACTCTTGAACGCTGACAAACGTCAACAACTAGCTAAAACTATAATTTGTATATGTTTGCTTTGCTCGAAATCGCGAGCATTTACAAGGCCCTAAAGCTTTTTGCTCACTTGCAAGGACCCATCTGTTATAACGATCCCCAAAATAATTATTATATATATATACTGAGAAAAATGATACGTCCAATAGGCCATTTGCACTAAGAGGCATGTGACACCGTTTTTGTGAAAATGAAAGTTATATAATTTTGCCTTCGAAAAACGATTAGTGGGTCATATCTTAAACAAAATAATGGTGATTTGGTCTTTCAAACCCGCACCATTTTCTTAAAATAAATAAGTTCGTAAATGGTCACGTGACCAAAATGTGATTTTTAAAATTATGAATTACCTCTCTCTGAACACAAATTTTGCACTTAAACTTCTAGGAAAATGTTGAAAAGATAATGTGATAACGTTTACAGCACATTTGAGCGTAACTATGAAACGTTGAACAAGATATAAGCAACAAGTAGTTTTGTCCGCCATGTTGGAGGGCAAGAGCATGCCCTCCAATATGGCGGCCAATACAAATCATACTACTTTGCTTAAAGATCAAAGTGCCACAAAATATCTCCCTTAAATGCGTTTCCTCTCAAATTTCGGGGGTAAGATAATTTTTGTGTGCTCTAATCAGCAAGATTCCAAGTCATTGTTTAAAGGAAGCATTGGTCACGTGACCTCTTAGTGCAAGTGGCCTATCAGAAGCCACAGAGGTGTGTGAGTTTCGCGCCAAAATTCCCGCCTTTTATTGCAGCTTGCAGAGCCGCTTTGCACACATTCAACGAGAAAGGTTTTACTCAAAGAGTTTTTCTCGCTAAAAAAGTGAAAAACATTTCGGAAATGGAGTGGAATAGTTTCGTTTGTTTCACTGTCGATGAAGAAAACGGTAGAGAGCCGGCGAAATTAACAACAGCGGAAAGAGAAAACAGAACGAGACGTAAGCTTTTGTTGTGCTTTTTATCGGAGCTACTTTGCCTTTCATTTAAGCTTAAGCTTATATTGAAACCGGCCATTTTACTTAAATTTACTCATTTTCAATTGTGCATTGAGAACAAACAGTTAAGATTAATTATAGTTCTTGGATTACCTCATATCCTTACGGTCATATATGTTTTTAACAAACGTTTTTTTTAAGAAGCTGATACTTCGTTTTCGTTGTCATTTTGCGGTAAGTGTGTAGCGGCAAATTTCAACATTTTTGAAAGATTTAAAATAAAAAGGCGGCCAAAATAATGAATGTCTCAGTATGTATGTAATAAGCAAAATGCCACATGGAAAGTGCTTTGTACGATATTTACGCACTCGTTGTTTTTGTATCAGAAATCTTACTCGTTCGCTGCGCTCACTCGTTCGATTTCTGATACGTTAACAACTCGTGCGTAAATACCGTACGCCAGCACTCTCCATGAAGTATTCTTTATTTAAGGGATGAATCTCATAGTTTATTACATATAATCGTGTAAAGTTTGCTTATCATTTTCGCACAAATTATGACCTAAATTTGGAAACCGCTGAATTTCTCGAATTGGGTCTTTGCGATTTTGGTGAAACTCTGTTCAGCGCAAGGCACTAATGCGCACTATGTGTAGCCAAGAGATTTCCACGAAAAAATGCCGGCAACAGCAGATTTTCGATTTTCGACTCAGACCTCAAGGGGGCGTGGCATTATAACCACGTAACATTTACTCCGATTGCCGAAAATTTTATGTTATATTGTAGACTGATCTATATGTTATCCATTCTATGAGTTAGACTTACGATAAAAGTAAAGGTGGGGATACCAGAGAGCTTCAAAGAAGGATGGTACCCCCCAAAAAAATCTGGGTCGAGTCACCTTAAATTTAGAATATCTCCTCGCGAAGCGCCGAGCGAAGTGAGTTTATAATCTGGTCGCGCGCGAAGCGCGCGCTCAGTGCGTGAACCGCGGAGGGGCCTAGCGAGCTGCAAACTCGCTGTCCGCATGACGTCATACAGTAGTTTGAGGTCACCGGGCAAAAAGATTTCGAATTCCCATCAATTGACCAAAGTATTCACGAGGAGCTGTCTTTTCATCGTCTGCAAAACAATGTTTACTATCGGTGAATCTCAAACCATTTCTCATACAAACAGAACAGCAAGCACAAGAACGCCGAATTGTCAATCCTCGCAGGGGAAGATTTGACACACTGAAAAATCCTCTGGAGCGAGAACGCCAACTTGAAATTCAACGGCACAAGCAACAAAGAACAAAGATGGAGACGGCATCAACGAACAGCGGAGCAGAGGGAACATCACTTAATGAATTTCAAATGCTAAAGTACTGTAAGAGCAAATGGAAGCGATTCTGGATAAATTGCCTTAACATATGAGCGAACATCGCGGTAACAAAAGACGTTTTGCTCGCAGACGAGTTTATACCGTATCGGCCTAGACTGTTGGGCTTCCATTTTTTACATGAAAATGCGATGAAATGCATTTACGTTGGGTTTTCACTGTCGAAACTGCAGTCATTCTAATTCGCAATTCACATCACGGTAACAAAAGACGTTTTGCTCGCAGACGAGTTTATACCGTATCGGCCAACCTCGTCCCCAGGGCTTTTCCCTCAAAAAATGGGTGGGGCTGGAAAAGGCCCTGGCATCGGCTGGTCACGTGTCTCCTCGTACACCCTAAAATCCCGGGTGTAATAAATTAGCGCCATGTGAAAAGCTAAAATTATGCGTAACCTCACAGGGAGCGATCTTGGTCGACCTTTTATATCTCTTAACGATAAACGAAAAGTTTTACAAGGTTTCCTCTTTGTCACAGACACTGGTTATGGTAATTTTTTCCGTTCCTCCGATTGCTACGAAGGGGACAGCGAGTAACATTTGTAAAACTTCTCTTTACACAGCGGTATAAATGACAAACAAGCTAGCGAACATGCATAAAGGTTGTACTAGAAAATTTAGCCTGCGTGGCAGGCGTTCTAAAGGGAAGGGGAAGGGAATTACGGCGCGAGGGGAAGGAAATTAGGGCGCGACTAAAACTCCCTTTCCCAAAACTCCCTTTCCCTTCCCTTTCAAACGCCTGCCACGCAGGCTATAGCAAATTCCTCTTTCTCGACTCTTCAGATATTTTATTTCATTTCTTGCAAAGTGGGCCGCCGTACACAGCCTAGTTCTATTCACCCTAACTCTCAGCCATATCATAGCGACACGCGTTGGTTTAGACTTATCCTGTATGACCCGTATTTTTGAAAAAATTCATTGACCTTTGCGATCAAAAGACTGGCAACAAAGAAAGATCTAATCTCCTTCGCAGCCGTTATTAGGGTCGTCACTCGTCACGCAACGCTCCTCCCCACTAGTGGGGAGGAGCGTTGCGTGACGAGTGACGACCCTAATAACGGCTGCGAGGGAGACTAAGAAAGATCTGGGTCCATTTAAAATCGACAGAGCTGTAGTTTTTTCCAATCGATCAGTCGATCTTCTCTTTAATATAAAGAAAATACTTTGTACTTGTCCTCGGAAGAGAAAAGACATAAGGGACTGGTCAAAAAGTATAGGGGGGGGGGGGGGGCCGGAGCATTTTGAAATGTGGTTGATAAAAAACACATGACCCACCCCCTCCCTTCGGCACAAAAATGACTGACCCACCCCTAAAGCAAGGTTGGAAATTGCATGACCCACCCCCTAGTTAAAACATGGATGTTCGGTTTCCTCTTAATAATCCAATAAAACCTCGTTCTGTGCTTGACAAAATTTGTTCATACACTGCTACAACCAATATCAAAATCACAGAAATAATACCTTTCACTGAAAAGACAAATGTGAAAAATCAAAAATTTCTTGTTTCGATGGACGTTATGAGTCTTGACACAAATATACAGCAAAACGAGGGTATATTAAAATTGTCTGTCACAAAGCATATGAAAATTTCTACAAAGACAACCTATTCCTACACATTACTTGCCGGAAATGCTTAGATTAATCCTCAAAGAAAATTTCTTCCACTTCAGTGAAAGGACTACCTACAAAACCATGGAACTGCAATGGGCACAAAGACAGCAGTTTTGATTCCTTTGCCAATATTTTCATGACATATATTGAAACAACAACTCTAAGTAAAACTGTCTTTAGAACAACAGTTTGCAAATGCTACATACACGTTATCTTTTCCCTATGGGACATGAGTAAACCAGACATCGAAGCCTTCATTGAAAAAGCAAACTTCCATGACCCAACTACCGTGAATTCATGGCCGAAACCTTTGACACTGAGACTGCGTTTTTAGACATGGTTGTATACAAAGGCACAAGATTCAAGGAAAAATCTGTCCTTGATGCATAGACACATTTTAAACAAACGGAAACCTTCTTGCACACACATTTCACCACGTGTCACCTTCCAAACGTTAAAAAAGGATTTGTCAAAGGAGACGCCTTGAGAATCCTACGAAAATACTCCTCAGAAACAAACTTTGAGGAAAATAATTCAAATAAAAAAAAAAAAAAACGCTTGATGGACGGAGGCTACCCACAGTCTTTGATAGAAAACCTTCTACCAGAAATAAAATTCACAAAAGGGAGTCTGAACTCCTTAAACAAAACAACAAGGAGGAAAAAGAAATATTGCCATTCGTGACACAATACCAGCCCTCGGTGTCTACTATAAAGGAAGCTTGAATGAAAAAATGGAATCTTATACAAAACCAACTATAACTTCAATAAATTTTTAAAAAACCACCAATCATTTCCTTACAAATAAAGGAAAATCATTAAAGGACATGCTCGTTAGAGCCAAAAAAAAAAAGGTTAACAGAGGGTTCCACGCGCGTATAGATGTGCAGCCTGTCACCCTTTGTATTTTCTTGCACAACAGGTTTCTGAGTATTTTAGCAATAATTCCAGCTGGCTGTGTTTTATATAACAAGTGTAGTCAACTGTCTCGTTAGTAGTTAGTGCCTATCTATGTAATAAAATAGGGTGACCCACCCCCTAAGGGAAGCTAAAAATTGCACGACCCACCCCTTGGACAAGGCTCAAAACCTGATGACCCACCCCCTCTCTGCTCCGGCCCACCCCCCCTATACTTTTTGACCAGTCCCTAAGAGGTCTTCAAATGTTTCAGATCGGCGACCTGTCATCGTTCTTGGCTGGAGGCTGACTTGCATCCGGCGCGGAGATTTGTTTGTTTCATGGTTGGGTTGTAGAGAAGACCAGACTCCATAAAGCATTTTGATGAACAATTCTATTTCAATTAAATTCAATTTATTTAAATTCACCGCAGATCCTGGAGGCAAAGGCCCGCATTTTTGTTTGACATTGGACTAGCCTGCGTAACAGGGGTTTGAAAGGGAAGGGAAAGGGAGCTTTGGGAAAGGGAGTTTTAGGCGCGAGAGAAACGCGAGGGGCGCGCGAGGAAGGAGGGAGGGAGACGCCTGCCAGGAAACCATTGTTTTTCTCGTTTTTAATATCTACCAGGCGAATGTTAAAATCCTGATTGGTCAAAATTTGATAAGATCTTAATAGCTTGTTCTAATTGGTCACCTACATGTCATTTAGTAACTTGAGTGTTACCATTCACAACTAAACATATGTCGTTAGTGAAGCGTGTTGAGATTTCTCTACGGGAATTCATCGTTAGAAGGCATCAATGTCAAGCAGTGAAAGAACCGTATGAAGGAAAAGGCCTGTCAGCAGATGAGTTTTACTGACTGACCTGACTGGTTCTGAAAAGTATTATCTCCCAACGGCTTGTCGGTTTTACTCGCCAGAAGAAAGAAACGAAAAATCATGCTGCCTGTGTGTTTGTTATCTGCTGTTTGACTCGTGTTATCAACGGCAAGATAATTGAAGACGAAGCTATCTGTAACTTTTCAGTTGACTTTTGGCGATTTTTGGTCGAGGACTTCTTCTTGCTGGTTATAAAACCGCCAGGAACTTACTTTCATAATAAACTGTTGCCTTCTTGCAGATCTTCGAAGTTCAGCTCTTCTTTCCCCGCCACTAGCGTTCTTTTGTGTGCTCCGCTGGATCCAGTTCGTCTTGTTAGAAATTCAAAGACTGCCTGACGGCAAAGTGTTTTAATTTTTCTCAGACAAACATTGCCTTGAAAGTTGCGAAGAGCCGCTACATTTCTTATTAAATAGTTTTCCAGCCCGATTGCGGATTCCTTCAGCAACAACTTGAATAGATTTATGCTGGATTTTATGTAACTCGGCACGCGTCGCTGCAATTTTCATGGAAGATTCCTTCGATGGACGACCGCATTTGAACTTTTTCTGTATAGTACCTTTACTTTAGATTTCTTTAGGAAAACAAAAGAAAAACAGTGCGAGGAATACGACTAGAATACCGTATTTATTCGATTAACCGCCCTGGGCGTTTATTAAATTTTTGGACCTTGAGAGTGGGCGCTTATTCGAGGTGGGCGCTTATTCGAGGCTCGGTGCTTATTAAATTTTCACCATTTTCAGCCAGTGAAGTATGTTTATTTTGCAACAAAACAATAAATGCTAATAACAAAACGCGAACAAGTAACAAAGCAAGGTTTCTGTAAAATACTCTGAAGAAAACTGCGTCCTCGGGCAAGTCTCTTATTAGTATTTATTCACTCGAGTGGGTGGGGTGGGGGTGAGCACTTATTTGAGTTTGATTGGGAGGAGGAGGGGATGGGCGCTTATTCGAGGGTGGGCGCTTATTAACTTTTTCTGCCTTTAGGATGGGTGCTTATTCGAGGTGGGCGCTAATTCGAGGTTGGGCGCTTATCCGAATAAATACGGTACGTGCATCGCGGTCAGACTTATTTGACAGCTAGTCATTCACAGTTGCGTTATTTTTGTTATTTTTTAATTAGTAGGCGGGATGGCGAAAACAATGGCTTCCTTGCAGGCGTTCCCCTCCTCCCTCCTCCCTCGCGCGTGGTCTCGCGCCCTAATTCCCTTCCCCTTCCCTTTCGAACGCCTGCCACGCAGGCTAACATTGGACAAAATCACTTTCCGCTTGATCGTACAGTAATTCCACAGTCACGATGAAGTTTAGTTGAAGTACTAGTCGATAACAGCTTATCGTGAACGATGAAGCATTTTAAATATCTTGTACGTGACAACGTAGAGCCGGTACGCCCTTTCATAAACTTCTGGCATTTGAATGATGCGCAATTATTAAAATGGATCTTAAGCTTTTGAATCGCACACACGCAAATATATTGACATAGTTCGCGATGTTATTATTTTCCATTGTTACTCCCTTCTGTCAGCGCAAAACCAGCGGGTTGCATATAAATTAGCTTCAATATTTAGGCTGTACACGTCAACCTCGTCCCCAGGGCTTTTCCTTGAGGGAAAAGCCCTGGGGACGAGGTTGTGTACACGTGACCAGCCGATGCCAGGGCCTTTTCCCGCCCCACCCATTTTTTGAGGGAAAAGCCCTGGGGACGAGGTTGCGTATCGGCCTAGACTGTTGGGCTTCCATACTTTACATGTAAATGCGATGAAATGCATTTACGTTTGGTTTTCACTGTTGAAACTGCAGTCATTCAATTCACGTTTAATAAGGCTCGAAGGTTTTAATAATAAAATTTCGACGAATATTTTTGGGTGTGCCACGTGGCCACGTGGACTAGAGGTTCGCTAAAAGTCTGGGAAAATCATCAGTGGGCAAGACTGCGGGCAATGCTTCAATGAAAAATGCTTGGGAATGATTGCAGAATTGCAAAGTAACATTGACCAGACTTTGATGAGGGCAGAGGCCCAAAAAGAAAAGCACAAGAGAATGTATCCTTTTGCAAAAGAGACATTCGTCTCGAAAAAGAGAAGAGTGAAAGAAAATAAAGCAAAAGCTAGGAAGGGACACCGTGAAAGAGCAGAGAAAAATTGTGAGAGAGTGTTCTCCGCAATTAGTCACTCATCATCTTATGGTGAATTTATACCTCCGGTCATTGTAGTGCGATAGGCCTTAACAGCTTAACAAAGAGAGATGGTAGGTGGTTAAAACTATTAATAAGTAAAGGCAAATTTACAGTGGATGCTATTGAAACAATCAGAGCAAACTTGTCACCAGTTGTGGGCTCCTGGTGCTATAGATGATAGTGATGATGATGATGATAATGAGAAGAAGGAGGGGGAGGAGGAGGATGGTAATGCTTCTAAGGGTGATGGTAATGGTGAAGATGACTAAAGATGATTAGAAGAAGATATTAAAAAAGATGTTAACATAAGTTAGGTTTATGAACACACAGTAAAGCTTTGTTCTAGATTTTATACTATAAAAAGTTTCCCTCGTGACTACTCTTCAGATTTAAAGACTGTACATAAATAGAAACAAAATATTTAATATGTGAATTCCTGTTGTCATATAAAGTTGGATTAATGTGGAAAATTAGATATTGTTAAAAAAGATTTTACCAACGTTTGTAGTGATATGTGAATAATTTAACATGACCCACTCCTAATGCAGTGAATTATTTTCCTGACCCACCCTTTCTAACGTGTTAAAAAATAGTGACCCACCCCCAATTTTTCATAGCCCACCCCCCTGTACTTTATGACCCGTCTCTAAGTTAGAAATTGGCATCTTTGCCGTCGAGTAAGGTAATACATTTCAATTTTCATTATAATGGTTAATTTTAAAAGCTCTGGTTTCGATAAAGGGACTGGAGAAAAATCTGGAAAATTCCCGTTCGACGGTGCCTTTTGTTTACGCGTCGTAGCATAAATATAACAAATTCATTTTCCTTTTCCTCATACAATCGAGTCCACTGTTGGTAACGTTACCTTGCATATAGGGGCACGTTACATATAGGGGCGAGATATCAGTCACAAGTGCGTGAATGAAAGGAGTTATGTCACGCTAATTGCTATCTTTTAAAAAAGGCTAAAACTTGTCTTTACATCAATTGAATTCCAAAATAACTTTCCATTTCTTTTATTTATGACTATATTTAGGCGCATTGAAACTGATTTCTGTTGTTTTTTGCTACGGACGCCAAGGATGGACGGATTGAAAAAGGCTGGGCCTTTGATTTTTTGCGAGGTTTAGACATTCCTGTTAACATCACCCAAAAAAATGATTATGCTTAGTTCTTCAATTCCTGATTAAAGTTGTTTGCTATCTTTTCATAACTCTACAGAAAAATGATGTGTCTAAGCACTAAGTGTAAAGACTTCAGTGCAGAATTGACCTTGAAAACGTTTTAGCCTTTAAATTCATTTCAGTTTTCCTTGTAGAATGAACTCACGCCCACCAGTATCGCAATGCTGCAAAATGTTAAAAATAGTAGCGAATAGTGAAAATGCACCAAAAAGACGCATTCACTTTTACATGTCATGATTTTTTAAATTTATCCATTTACACTTGTCCTAATTATATCTATCAGTCTTTTTGACGGTCGAGAGTATGGTCAAAGGCAACATAATTTCTCAATTGGTTTCTTTATTTTTTAAGTAAAGGTCAAGATATCATATATATTATAGCACTATCCTTTTGCTTTGCCACTGTTTTCCATCTTAGTTACAAGGTTTAACTTCATTTCGGTGAGTTCTGTAATGCGATATTTTGGCGTCACCACGCGAATATAAAAGCGGGGCTAGCGTCCTTTTTTACTTAGTTGCTTGGACAAGTGCACACTTCAGATGTAGTTCTTACAGTTGTCGGATTAAGCCAAGAGAGAGTAACTCCTACTGAAGCAGGACCGATAGGTAAGTAAGTTTTTGTTGTTGTTCTATTTTGTAGTGGTTTTCCGTAAGCAGGGCCGTAGCCAGGAAGAAACCACAACCGAGGCGAACACACGGTCCGTTGTACGAAATCAGCCGTATGAAATCTTCTAATATTATCAGTCTGATAAAAAAAAAAATAGACAGTATTTGGTAAAATTTTACCGAGGCGAGTGCCTCGGTTCGCCTCATACTGGCTACGGCGGTGGTAAGTAGTTCTTCACGCCTACCTTTATACTTGCTTAGTAATTGCCTGACCGAATAGAAAAGCGGATTAAATGATCAGAGGTCAAACACCTTACAAAGTTAGCCTAGTTGTTTTTACTCCCACTGTGTAGGAGTAAATGTTATATTATTTCTACTGTTGCAACTGAACTGTGCGAATAGCGTTTTCCCTGGTTTGAAGGCGGGGCTCTAAGAACCCATACCTAGAACCAGCGATCTTGCGTTCGGCAAAAAAATATATATTATATACATACTGAGAAATACTCACCAAAAAGCTATGTCGTAAATTTTCGTACGCAAATTAGTTCTAGCCAATCAGAGGAGCGAACGATGGTTTTCACACGTGAAAAAAATGATACGTCCAATCAGAATCGCGAACGATGTTTTTTCACGTGTGAGAAAAATGATACGTCCAATCAGAGGCCACAGAGGTGTGTGAGTTTCGCGCCAAAATTCCCGCCTTTTATTGCAGCTTGCAGCGCCGCTTCGCACACATTCAACGAGAAAAGTTTTACTCAAAGAGTTTTTCTCGCTAAAAAAGTGAAAAACATTTCGGAAATGGAGTGGAATAGTTTCGTTTGTTTCACTGTCGATAAAGAA
>CALNXI010000146.1:336157-338657 GCA_942486025.1 Porites evermanni
ACGATGGTTTTCACACGTGAAAAAAATGATACGTCCAATCAGAATCGCGAACGATGTTTTTTCACGTGTGAGAAAAATGATACGTCCAATCAGAGGCCACAGAGGTGTGTGAGTTTCGCGCCAAAATTCCCGCCTTTTATTGCAGCTTGCAGCGCCGCTTCGCACACATTCAACGAGAAAAGTTTTACTCAAAGAGTTTTTCTCGCTAAAAAAGTGAAAAACATTTCGGAAATGGAGTGGAATAGTTTCGTTTGTTTCACTGTCGATAAAGAAGACGGTAGAGAGCCGGCGAAACAACAGCGGAAAGGGAAAAACAGAACGAGACATAAGCTTTTGTTGTGCTTTTTGTCGGAGCTACTTTGCCTTTCATTTAAGCTTAAGCTTATATTGAAACCGGACATTTTACTTAAATTCACTCATTTTCAATTGTGCATTGACAACAAACAGTTAAGATTACTTATAGTTCTTGGATTACCTCATATCCTTACCGTCATTTATGTTTTTAACAAACGTTTTTACTAAAAAGCTGATACTTCGTTTTCGTTGTCATTTTGCGGCAAGTGTGTAGCGGCAAATAAGATTTAAAATAAAAAGGCCGCCAAAATGATGAATGTCTCGGTATGTATATAATAAACACAATACCACATGGAAAGTGCTTTGTACGGTATTTTTTTTGTATCAGAAATCTTACTCGTTCGCTGCGCCCACCCGTTCGGTTTCTGATACGTCAACAACTCGTGCGTAAATACCGTACGCCAGCACTTTCCATGAAGTATTCTCTATCTATGTATTAATATATTCTATATGTATGTGGAGACGTTTGCAGTCAGGAATTACCCTTTCTTTACTCGTGCTTGCCACCGAAACCAACGATACCCTACCAATTTCAGGAAAGTTTTTTTTTAGTTTGAGAATCCATATCGATGCAAGCGCCGTCCCTTACATAATTTGAGGGTCCAATGAACTAAGTCGATGGTAAATTCCGAGAGTAACAATAACTCACCCCTTTTTACATTTATGTAACGTAAACAACAATGAGAAACCAATTAACTTTTTCCACGAATACGTGATATCTTCCAAAGAGAAAACGTCGTTATAGTTACATACTAAACAGCGCTTGAAGTGATTGAGTATGTTATTGGCTCTTTATATACCGTATTTATTCGATTAAACGCAGTTATTAGAATTTTTACCTTTTCCAAGGCGGCGCTTATTCAAGGGCGGCGTTTATTTGGAAATTACTTTTTTAAATCACTGGCAACAGTTATTGTAAAGTGTTTGTTAATACATGTATTATGTAATTTAAAGGTTCCCATGTGTCTCATTTTGCTGAGATAGAATCATAAATGTCTCGATGGTGTAAAGTACCAAGTTGCACCGAGGTTTTCCTTATTATCATCGACTAAACGCCGTATTCTTCGGATTAGGTGCAGCGTTTATTCTAGGGGGGGGGGGGGGGGGGTTTTTTTTAATTTTTTTTCCTATGTGCGCCCCGTGTGGGGGGGCGGGGGATAATCATAAAAAAAGGTGGAAAAAAAAAAATTTTATGGTGCTCCTTCACATAAAGATTTTCGATGTCCCGTTTTTTTATTTATATATTGTGGGGGGGGGGGGGGGGGGGCGTTTATTGTCAATTTTGCTCGCATATGCGGCCCTTGATCGAGGACTGCGTTTAATCGAATAAATATGGTAGTAAATAGAACATTGCATGGCTGCACTTACATGAAAGGTTTCGAGTTCTCCCATTTTAATTTAACTATAGTGACCCCAATTGCGGTTCGCATCTTAAAGGGGCCATATCATAACCTTTCTTCACCTGCATCCTTTTTCAAACAAGCGGGATATTTTTTAGTCCTTCTGTAAATTTGCACCTATATGTAAGGCACCCCTATATGAAAGGATGTTTGGCAACTTTTTGTATAAACACAGGAAGGCCTTTGCATTATTCCTTTAAGATGTTATTTCAATGGTTTTATAATCGTTGTGTGTATTTCAGTGCATCCAGTTTCAAACAGGCGGGATATTTCCTCGTACTTCTGTAAATTCTCTCCTATATGAAGGGCGCCCCTATATGCCGGGATGTTTGGTAACCTTTTCCATCAACACAAGAAGGCCTTTACATCACCGGTAAAAAATATATTTTCAATGGTTTTATACTCTTTGTGTGTATTTCAGTGTCCTTCTGTAAATTCGCCCCTATATGAAGGGCGCCCCTATATGCAGGGATGTTTAGTAACCTTTTGCATCAACACAAGAAGGCCTTTAGATTACCGATAAAAAATATATTTTCAATGGTTTTAAACTCTTTGTGTGTATTGCAGTGCATTCACTTTCCACCAGGCTGGATATTTCTTCGTACTTCTGTAAATTCGCCCCTATATGTAAGGCACCCGTATATGCAAGAATGTTTGGTAAATTTGCCCTGCTCGCGAATAAGAACTGCCGATGTACGGAGCTCGGAAAATGAACTTTAATTTCTAACCTGCCGTTTTCTATGTTC
>CALNXI010000146.1:343657-368972 GCA_942486025.1 Porites evermanni
AAAGGCATACATATTGCCACTGACCCTGCTTTCCAGCAGTCAAATCGAATGTTTGATGCTAAGCTAAAAAATATGAAGCAACAGGGAGAGGAAAGCATAAAGCACAAACTTTGTATTGAGAACGAAGATCTGAAAGAGAGCGCTGTTATGAGCCCCTTATGCCTCAGGGTCTCCTGAACAATGTGTGGTTCCACATAACCCTTTACTTCTGCTGTCCAGGACGTGAAGGGCAAAGGAACCTGAAGAAAAGCAGCTTTGATTTTCTCCAAGATGAAAATGGAAAGCGCTACGCAACAATGGCGCACGACGAGGCAAGTAAAAATCATCAAGGAGGTTTGAGCGACAACACCGTAAGCTTTGAAAAGCTCCACAGAATGTACCAAACAGAGCATCCAAACGACGGACATAATGCCCTTCCTCTTTATTTGGAGAAGCTAAATCCTGAATGCAGCGCTTTCTTTCAATATCCGAAGCGTTCTTGGAAGAGACCACAAGAAGGAGTGTGGTTTGAGAATCAATGCCTTGGGGTAAACAAGCTTGGAGATATGATGAAAATTCTCAGCAAAGCGGCCAACCTGTCAAAGATCTACACTAACCATAGTGTAAGGGCAACAGCGATTACACTGTGGTCGGATGCTGGCCTGTCTAATTGTCATATAATGTCATTATCTGGCCACAGGAATGAAATGTGATATAAGGTTAGGTATCTGGAGTGTAACTATTAAAATGGGTGACATCAGTACTTATATAGTTGCACTGCACAGACCAGACCGAACTCATAATAATAATAATGATAATAATAATAATAATAATAATAATAATAATAATAATAATAATGATAATAATATAATAATGGTTTATTAACAGTGTATCCACCTAGTGGCCCTTCACCTGTTAACAAACTACCATATAAAAAAAAAAGAAAAACTATAATATACTACAAGAAAAAATTGAATTGAAATCTACAATATAAAAAGCAATAGTATTGGACCATAAAAGGATATTGTATAAAAAATAAAAATGTTTTAAAGATTGGTAATAGTTATACAACCCTATATGCAATTTACAAACTATTTACAAATTAAGAAATGGTAAACATGCAGCGTGCAACCGTGGAGTTATGGATGCATGCGGAAGGTTGCTAAGCACGAAAGAAGCATAAGAGTCGCACAAGGCAATAGCCCATTGCGATTCTAGCCTGAGGACAGACAAGCTAATCTCCTCAGTACTCCCGTTAATCCTTTCTTGCTAAGCTCAAACACTTACGGGTCTTTAGCCGCTGTTAACATACCAAGCTGATATTAATACTTTTTGTTTTTTGGTTCATAGATATGTCCTAAAGTGCATCCATAACTCCATGGTTGCACAGCTGCAACGTTTACCATTTCTTTTATAACATAATCAAAAGAGAAAAACATTATTTTCCATTTGCCTTCGGTTGAGTCATCGGTCCGAGTTCATGTATGCTGCTATCTGCCCACGTGTAAACAAATCATGTTCTATGTTTTTCAAAAACTTACCTTTGAGTTTTTCTTTTGTTGAATCAACCGTTCTCTGATTGCAAAACGTTCTTCGTTGTTATTCTGCATGGCATCTGTCTTCTTGCTCTTAATATTAGGATAAAAACTTTGAGGGAAAACTATAGCTGCAACTATAAACACCAACTAAAAAGACTCTAAAAAAATAAGCTAAAACTAAATAAATGAAATAATTATCAAGCTTATTTATGTGACAATTTTTGAAATAAACGTAAAGTAGAAATGAGAAAATTGGACTGTAATTCCTTTAGAATAACAGGTAGCACTAATTTTAAAAAGAAATTAACTAGCTTTGTATCAAAATCTTTCTGGGGAAATCCAGTTATGAAAGTCAAAGTTGAACCTGAAATTTGCCGACACACAGCCAGCGCTGAAGCTGTTGTTTTTCGACCGTTCCCTGAACAACTGTTATGAATGAACACTGAGGAACAAAATAATACACACAGAAGTTATTTTTGAAAAATTCATTTGAAAACCCAAATGTTTCTGTACTCAAATGAAATTCACTTATTCCAGTGTAATGTGTCCGTTTAAACTCAACTAAAATTTTTAATCGATGTGATGAAAACTTAACAACAAAGCTGTCACGAATTTGAGTGTGTTTCCTAAAATATTTGCTTGAATTTAGCGTCAGTTTGAGCAAAAAGTCAATAACACCATGCTAATTGATAAATTTACATTTCAAACAGACTTTCTCTTCTATGAAAAACACACAAAACGTACCTTCAATCTTTGCTCACTCGATTTTCCTTCAGCCAATTCTAGCCACGAGGAAAACAGTGATTAATTCATCCAGGGCAAATTTGTCGCTCGATCTTTTGTCTTTTTTCCTTCAAAACGACAGCTTAGTATTTTCTTTAACTTCCACTTTTCATCTGTGCATTTCATCGGTGTATTTTACCGTCAGAAGAGGAGATTTGTTGAATTTGCCTAAATTTTACCGCGCTAGCTCAGTTTCTTGGCGTGCACCCACGGGCAAATGGTAGTGGCCAACTGACCAATCAGAGTGCGCGATTTACTTTTGTTACATTATGATGTTATTTAATAGATAGGCATTAACTTCCCTACAGTATACTTTGAGATCGCTACAGTTTCTAATATTTGCCAGAAGGACATTAAATAACTTGGCATAAGCCTGGAGGAGGTGTTTGCGCTTTTGTAAACAACAGTTTCAAGTGCGATATACTCGAGGAGTTGTTATACAAATCTGACTACTGTTTTCACCAGCTTTGGCTTAAGATACAAATTCGAAAGTTTAAATCATTTGTTATCTGCACGACCTATAGTACTGCCGACATTCCTCTGTCCTGTTTCAAAAATGATTTGTGTTCCTCACTCAACTCTGCAATGTCATTAAATATTCCTATCTTTGATTTTGCTGATGTCAATTGCAACATGCTTTGACCCAAGGAAAAGGAGGCAAAAGCACTGCATGATTTCTGTGACTCCTTCAATCTCACACAGGTTATAAACAAGCCTAAAAATAACTCAGTTCTCCAAGTCCATTATTAACAATATTAGTCTCGCTTGCATAAGCGGGGTTTTTCACCCCAGGGGTAGTCCCTTATATAGGTTATAAAGGTATTTGCCGCGCTGAAGGGTATGTTTTTTTAGCCATTTTGGTCTGAAATAGGGTATCAATTTCAAACATTTTGGTCTGAAATAGGGTATGGTTTGTGCACTCTAGGCTTGAATTGGGTATGTGTTTTAGAAAAATTAGCTACTTCTTCATCATTTGGCGATAAGACCATTTCCCTTTTAATGTTTATGCCAACTACAGCTTGTCATGCACTCCGGTCACATGCTCGGCTCCAGGGCTTCAGGTCTGAAATAGGGTTGGGAAAATCACAGATTTTGGTCTGAAATAGGGAAACACTACTAAGAGTATGTATGTGAAACACCATGTGAAAAACGTGTGAAAAATGGCCTATTTTCACACTCTTTTCATATGTTTTTCACACACTTTTCACATGCATTTCACACACATATTTCACATACATGTGAAATTTTGCATAGTGAAATATATGTGAAAAGGGTGTGAAGTGATGTCAACCCTTTCACACATATTTTCACATACACTTCGCATGGGGTTTCACACAGGCTTTCACATGTAAATCCTCATTTAACACACATTTTAATACACTTCACATGGGGTTTCAGATGGGTTTTCACATGTATTTAATCCTCATTGAATGGCAAAACATCTAGAATTTCACATGCTAGCAATTCACGCATTATTTTCACATACTCTTCTCGTAGGGTTTTACATGAGCTTTCACATGCAAATCCTCAGTGATCGGAGATCATGATCTGGCAATAGAATTTCACTACCCTGCTAGCTGAGGTTTGTTTACACATAGACAAACTAACTACCCGACAGACAAGCCACGCAAACAACTTTGTAAACGCTAAAAGCCATGGAAGAGAAACTCTGCTTGAGGGTAGAGTTTCCCATGCCACTTCACACAAATTGGGTATGTTGTGTCACAAGCAAATATTCAGTTAATAATCAACTATCTTGGATCAATTTTCACACAAATTTACATTTGCACTTTCCACTTGCAATAAATTTGTCTGAAGTACTGGCAACTGCATGCATGGTTGTGTATACTTATAGTCACAAACAACTTCAGGTTTATAGCCTGATCTGTTGGTTTATTTATATGGTATTTTCAGAAGAACTTGGTTTATATAGAACTGGCAAAAAGTGAAAAGCAAACTGGATAGAACTGTTTGGCAAAGGAAATTGGTTTCATAATATCAACACGGTGTAACTCAGTTCAACTGACTCACATGTCCCAAAATGAACTTGAATGTAAATTTATAAGTTACTCAAAAAAGGCACATAAGGCTGATCAAAGAAACATCAATGTCCAATCCTGTTCATTTGTCAATATTGATTTCCTGGGGGATAATAATAAAAACAAAACTTTCTATCATGCTTAGTTTTTTATATCTATAATTTCTACATCAATAAAATAACTAATAATATATTATACTAATTTTTGGTTAGAAATATTTCTTATAAATAACTAATAATTATGATAGTAAATGACATAGTGGCCAATTTTTAATTTCCACTTATTAAGGCATATCAAATTACAGAAAAGCAATCTAGCACTCAATGTCAGTGAACAGACAAAGTAGATCAACATCTTTGAATAATACAAGCATGTATATGGAAAAAAATAATGCTAAGTGACTGCTTCTTTCAAAGTCCCTGGACAGCTTTCTGAACTGAAGGTCCACACATCAGGCTAGATAGAGCTTAAGCTAATGCAAAGTTATTAGAAAACCAAAGTAAGCTTATATTAACGAACCACGATATCAAGAAGAACCAGTACTGTTGCAGCTATCCTAAGGTCTACTGTACTGTGATTATAGCCTGCGATCACAGACGTATTTCCGGTCATCGCTAATACGTGTACTAAATCAATTCAGAAACAAGTAGAAAGTATTGATGTCGATAGAGTAGGAAGTAAAAAACCTTTAGCGAAATTTCGTGTAGAATTAATTGCCTGCTCATTTCTTGATCTAATCTCCAAGTAGAGCGAGACTGAATGCAGCTGTAAGCATGTTCTTGTTATTACTAAAACAGCAGCAAACTTGATAAAGGAAACACAAGTTATTCCACACTCAATCAGTACTCAATCAGTGACCATGAACTGATTATTGCAACTCTACAACTCAAGAAACCTCGTCCCAAACCTGTATACATTCAGTACCACGAGGAGCTTCAAGAATTACATCAAAGATGCCTTCCTCAAGGACATTTCCAACATTCCCTGGAGATTGGAAGATTGCTGAAGCGTCACCACTTGAAAGAGGGTGATTTAGAAGAACCAGGCAACAATAGGTCAATTTCTTTGTTGCCTATCTTATCTGAGCTGTGCAAAAAGGCGGTCCTGAATCAGCTAACACCCTACCTAAAACAAACAAATGGCTGGCGGTGGAACAGAGCCGAAAAAAAAGTGGCACTCCACTGAAACTTCTCTTACTGTCTCTATGAACGCTATACTTGAGGTGGTCGACAAGAGAAACTAACAGCTATTGTATTTATGTGGATATGTCAGCAAGCATTCAATAGCATCAATAATCACAGCATTTTATCACGAAAACTAAAAACAGATGGGGCTGGCCCCATCTGCAGTCTCCTGGTTTAACAGCTACTTGTCCCAAAGATCTCAAGTGGTTTGCATTAATGCTGTGCTGTCTGATGCTCTACCAGCATGGTGTGTGGAGTGTCACAAAACAAGCAAAGCTTTCATCTCAAAGTTTTTTAATTCAGGTAGTTTTCAATGTGGTGCAGTGGATATAAAGCGACTTTATGAAAAGCATGTTTTACATAAATACGGAAATACTGATCCTTCACAAAGTGAATTTTAATATGCAACAGTCTACAGGTCGCAGAGGTGAAAAACTGTTTGCGTGTTAGTCATGGTAAAGCACCATTGATTCTTGAAATTGCTCAAGATTTTTGGCCATGATATAAATGTACTTACAGTTTTTAGGCCATCACGCACTACGCGTATGGTTTCCTGCGCTACAGTAATCACTTAGCGCGACGAAAATCGTTTAGCACGCAACTCGATTCGCGTCTTGCAAGAGGGTGGTAACTTACTTTTGAGCGGTACTGTACTGTGCTTGGAGCCCTCACTAGGCCTGTTATTCAGCAGCTACATAAACGACCTACCAGCAGTCAGTGAAATGTGCTCAACCGCGTGTAACATTGACGACACAACAAAATTCTCTCCTTTACAGTAGAGGAATCTCGCACCTTCAACGATAAAATCATTGATGACCTACAATGAATCCATGATTCATGCTTTGAGAGCTATCTCCTGTTGAACCCAGATGAGTCAAAGCTCATGGTTTTTAGCAGTCGACAGATGATTTGTAAACCACTGATCTTTAAACTTTCATATTTCCTGGGCAAGGATCTTTTACCTATGGACTCTGTTAGGGACTAATGGGTGATATTTGATCCTATACCTTGACATTTGATTCCCATATCTCAGCTGTCACTGCTTTTTTGCATTTATAAACTAGCTCAGATAAATAGTGCAAAACACGCTTTTAATTCCGACCTTCTAGCGATTTTAATCAACAAGCTCATTTTCAATAAATTATTTTACCTCTTTAGCAGTCTGATATAAATATACATAAACTGCAACATGCACAGAACTTTGCCGCCCAGATAATTAGTGGAGTGAAAAAATATTTGGTCATATATTTCTCCAGTTCTCTGAGAATTGTGCCAGTTACCTGTAAGATACATGTAGCAATTGTATCTAAGGGACACTGTTTTTGCATTTATATAATTATGTGTCAACATCCAAGCTAGTTACTAGAGGTCATGTCTCTGGCTCTGTAACACATAATTCACAACAATTAAATATCCCTAAGTAATTATTTAAAGCATCTGCTGGTCAGTGATCATTTCAGTACAGAGTTGTCAGTTTGTGGAAAAAATTAGATGAAGGCCTCAAATTGAGTAATTAATATAAGGAAAAAATACTAAGGGAAATATTGTTACAGAAATTTCTTGATCCTGCGAGCGTTTTGTAGGTTAATATTTTGACATTTTATTGTAATATGTCAAAAGGAATTTTTGACAGAAACTTAGATATTTTTTTTCCCTCTTTTTCAGTTAGATATATTCTTAAAATCTTTATAATACATATTTATACCTTTGTCTTGTATCACCTAAAAGCCTTGCAGGTGAACATACAAAAATTGTTTATAATTATTATAAACTTCTTACTTCTCACTTCTTGAACAATTGAGCACAGCCCTGAAGTTATATCTGGTAACTTAAATACATGTCATGTTTAGAAAGGAAGTAAGTAGTATTCCTCAAGAGGCCAATTAGAGATTATTTTGAGGTTTCAAAGGCAACTTTGAAAAAAACTGAGATTGAGCATTAGCTTGATTATAGTATTGCAAAAAATTTACTTGGAGTTTAAATTATATTAATGTTTTCTGATGATTAATTGAAGCTTGGTTAAGCTGAATGGAAGGTCGTCAACCTAAGAAGCAAGTAAATACTCTTGGGGAGCAAATAGGAGAAAGTTTTTTAAATGTCTTTCAAAAATGGAGAAAGAAACCAAAAACTTCAGGTAATCCTGAAATTTGTTCTTGTGTGTCTGTGTGTTTTTTTTTATGACAATCATGTTCTAACTATATTATATAATTCATTAAACATATGTTGTAGTTGATTTTTTGTCTCACATAGTTTTTATTTTTCCTTTGTTTCAACTTCATTAGCATATTACATTGCCAAACCCAGAAACAAAAGAATGACAAAAATGACCTGAGATGAAAAATTAACTACAACATATACACGTACATGTGCATTGAAAAGAAAGGTGCATACCGTAATATTATATTAATTAAAGCCAAAGGAGAATTGATTAGCCAAACAACATTAGTTGAACAGAAACATTAGATGTGTCCTTTCACTGGTAATTGGTCGTTAATAGAGGAACCTGGACACTGATTTCAAGGGGTGAAATTTCTTCTTGTTTGTTTGTATTTTTTTTTATGACAATTATGTTAAATCTGTAGAATTTGTTAATGAACACATAAACTGACACTTTTGTCAAAGAAGGACATCAAGAGGGTGTGTGTGTGTGGGGGGGGTACCTTCCCATAGCCAGTTTTGTGTATTATATCAATATTGAAAGGTGTTCTTAGACAAGCTATGAAAGAGAGGTAAGAATTTGGTAGTTACAGTTTAAGAGAAACTAATCCAAAATGGACTCTTGTACTGGGTGGGGTGGACATGAAAGTGTGGAGGTAAACTCACAAAGCCACGGATAGGCTGGGATGTTTTTTGGAACAAATAGAACGTTAATGGAGGTTACATGTGTATGTATTTATTGAGGTCCCGCCAGGGTAAACTCCAACAAGTGACATGACACAAAAAGTAGTGACAGAGCGTAAAATGAAATTGCGGCAAGAGACAACCTCCCTCAGTCAAATTGCGTCAGGGATGGCAAAGCCAAGAATAAGCGACAAAGAACGGTGGTTTGGCTAATTTATCACCAACTGGTCTGAATGCCAAGAAAAAGTAATGTTCGTCAATTTTCCTTGCGCTTCAGAGAACATCTCTTGTTAGTGAACTTCAGGGGACCAGGTAGCTCCTATGAATTGTGAATGGCGATGTATCATGTCCGATATGCCGAATGTTAACTGAGAAATTGCCTTGTAATGGTTCCTTCACAGCACATCATTATCCCCTTTTATCTAAAATTCCGACAAGGACAAAGAATTTTTGTTCAATTTCCGACACCGACATGAAACATTTATAAACACCGACATGAGACTTTTTAAATTCAGATGAGCGATAGGGCACCCCCCCCCCCCCCCCCCCCCCCCCGCCCCCTTCCTCTCTGTTTTTTTTTTTTTTTTGTTTGTGGGTTTGTTGTTTTTTTTTTTTTTTGGTTTTTTTTTTTTTTTTTTTTAATACTAAACCAAAATTTAATACTTTTTTTATTTTTTTTTTTTTTTTTTTTTTTTTTTTTTTTTTTTTTTTTTTTCTTCTTCTCATTTTTTTTCTTTATTCTTTTTTTTGTCTTTTTCTTGTTTTTTTTTTTTTTTATTTTCTCTTTTACTTATTCTTTCGTCTGTTTTATCCCCATTTATTTTTTTTAATCTTTTGGGCGGGAATGCCACCCCCTCCCTCACATAGGGCCCCCCCCCCCCCCCACCCCCTGGCAGGGCTTCTTTACTGTGTATTATTGGTTGTGTATGATAGGCTTGTTTGTCATTTTGTCTTATGGTAGCCATTTTTTATTGATTGTAAGAAACCTAGACCCAATTTTAGCAGCTTTCATACATTCTTTCTTATGTGATGTAGACTTTTTAGCAATGTTGTTGTAAGAAACTGTTCTCTCAGCAGCTTATGGTATCTATTTGCTGCTTTGTAATGTCTTTCTGCATTTGGCATTAATTTGACTCATTTCGTTGTTTACAAACATAATTAACCAATCCCATAGAACAATGGTCACACTCAAGACGGTGTATAAAAATTTAATGGTTATTGAGTGCTTGTTGTTATACGTAGCTGAAGGTCAATTATCTGGAGGAGTTGGGCAAGCTGGCACAAGCACAAGTTTTGATGCTGGTGAGCAGAGTATCAAATATTATTACTTCTGCCAAACTGAGTAGCCTGCAACAGTCACACTTGGTTCACTGTTTATTTTATTCTTGAAGGTTCTGAGCAGAAAGTAGAGAGTGCTGATGATCATGGAACATCAGCTGGTGGAAGCTGCCTTGATCAAGGTACATTAATTGTTTAGTTAAACATTATAGGGAAGAGAAGTAATGATGTCACAAATTAAATCTGTGAAATTATGGGATTGGTTAGCATATTCAGAAGGAGAAAGATGAAAAAAGCCCCCTGGCCAAAAACATTAACATTATAGAGGAGAGAAGTGATGATGTCACAAAAACTAAATTTTGGGATTGGTTAGCATATCAAGAACGAGATGAAAAGTGTCCAGTTTCTAAAAATCAGCCTGTTGGTGCAAATTGTTGAGGAGATGAAAGTAATATTATGCTCTGAAGACTCCATAATGTGATATTAAATCTTTCTAAAGTTGGTCGGGATTGTCAATGAAGTGCTGGATCCAGACTTTGAGATAAAGGGGGGTGGAATGGGGTCAGTCATCCAGACCCTGAGATAATAAGGGGGGCCCGGTCTCAAAAAACTTTTTTGGTGGTCCTTTGGGCCTCAGTTTGGTTTAAAATAAGGGGGCCCCAGGCCCCCAAGGCCCCTCCACTGTATCCGCCACTGCTATATAGGTGTTGCTAGAACATAGCTTGGTATGTGACTACATAGTAGAAGTTTATCTCTGCGGGAGTCACAGCACTCCATGTTACGTTTATTTATGTAAAAATAG
Organism: Porites evermanni; assembly: GCA_942486025.1. Classification (NCBI taxonomy): domain Eukaryota; kingdom Metazoa; phylum Cnidaria; class Anthozoa; order Scleractinia; family Poritidae; genus Porites; species Porites evermanni. The sequence continues at coordinate 354,102 of CALNXI010000146.1, forward strand.
TGATAGCATGGTTTTTCCATGTTGGTACATTGCACTTAAAAAAAAAAGTTATTAACGATTTTCAGTTTCAGAAGCCTGAGACTCGGCCAGTGTACACGTAATTTAATTTGTGCTACTCAGCTGAGAAGAGTGGAAAATAGAGATTGAATTAATCCCTTGTGCACTCACATTTTATGTAATGCTTCTAAGGATTGAGCTAAATGGAGTGAGAAGTAGTAGGGCAAGTACAGAATACATATAGTGATGCATGTATTATTTTTCATCAGTGTGTATATGTAGCATATTAAATTAGTTTGTTAATCCATTCACTCTAAGAAAGTTTGCTGAAAGACTTCCTTTGAAGCTAGTTATGCCATTTTCTGGCTGAAACTGCTCAAAAGACAGTTTTTAAATCATTAGCACCATGCCTGCAGCCTTTATCAGCTTCTTTGCTCATGACAAGTTTTGAAGTGCAAAATATTGTTATGCAAATTAGCTGGCTGCACATTCAATGTGCAGGCAGCTACTTAGCAAAGTCATTCAAAGCCAGTAGCTCCGAGGGAGAAGTTTTTAAGAAAACGTTCAGGATCATAGGATAGAATAAAGTGCGGGTGGAAAGTGGAACAAGATTTTCCACTGTTTAATTATTTTTAAGGTACATCTAATGTTGTGCAAGGTGCAAGCAATGATCATGGTACTTGGGGTGACGTTTCAGGTTCAGTTGGAGGGGTTTCTCAGGATCAAGGTTCAGTACCATCATGATAATATGTTTATTAGGAAATAAAGCTGTAGTTAATAATTAATAAATAAAAAATATCATTTTAGTGGTAACATCAATGCCGGAATGCCTAGGCTTTTGTCTACCACAAAATTCCAGCATGAGATCATTCACAATAGGAATGTATGGTGCTCAATGATGCTGTATCATGAAGAGAGGCAAAAACCAGAGTACCTTCACAAAATCTGTTGGAACAAAAACGTGAACCAGTAACAAGTTGGTTTCCCCACTGCACCGCCCTTGTTCTCAAAATATAATAGCAAAACAGTTATGTTATTTTTCATTCAGCACTTCACTTGTGCTGGTAAGCATGTTAATGTTAAAACTGTTCCTTACCAACATACATTAGTTAGAACCAATTTATACAGCATAATAAATAGTATCATGTGAAAACAGTACTGGAGAGGAATTAGTTAGGACTTGTACCAGTCACTGTTGGAATGCTGGCTGATATCTTGTCTCATTTTTCAGGTGCATCTTATAATGCTGTGCAAGGTGCTGATCCTGGTGCTGGGGGTGAAGTTTTAAATTCAAGCAATGAAGTTCATTATGACCAAGGTACTGTACAGAAATATGATATGTTACTAAAAATAAAATGAAAAATTGGTTAATATGTTTTTGAAATTTAGCGATTCCTTCAGGTGCAGTTATGATGTGACACTAATCTATAAACTTGAAAACGTAAATGGTGTAATCTCAATTGTGGTATGTTTCTGATTGATATTTTCTTCATTCTCAAGGTGCATCAGCTAGTGCTCATGTGTACAAGGCAAGTAAAAATGTTGGTGCTGCAGGGAGTGAAGCTTCAGATTCAGGCAAAGTAGTTCCCCATGATAAAGGTACAACAACAATATCTTTATTTAGTAATATATCACATACTTATAAAATAAGACAAATATATATAAATAAATAGTATTGCTATAACTTTATGTAGCTACTTTTCATTTTGTGGACATATAGTTTTTAATGAAAGAAAATAGATAAATGTGTATAACATATATGCCTGCTTTCCATAGAGCCATGCCTGTAACTTAAAACAAAAACTTAACTATTAGATTAAAATTGGCTGCCCACTTTAAAACTGTGCACACAGTATCTCCCTGCTGCAACTCAACAGGCCATTTTCACGATGATGACATTTGACTACAACTACCAGAATTCATTTTGTTTTTGCTTTCTTATTTAATTTGTCAATCCTACTGATTGTTAAAAAACAATAGCCTTGATTTGCATAAGAAAACAACACACTAAAGGAGTTTGGGAGTTGTAGTAAAATGACGTTATCGTGCTATAGGGAAGCTATTTCACATCACCGCATCCTTATAGCCAAAGCTATTTTTTAGGTAGCTTGTGTTGAGCTGAGGAACAGCCAGTTTGCTCTCAGTGTCTCTTAGTGAATAGAAGGTGACACTAAGTAATAAGTAATGACACCTAAACCAATTGCTCGCAGACCTTCCAAAACCGTAAGCATCGAGTTTTGATAGCAGGATCTCGTGTTCAACCGTATCCAGGGGTTTCTTTAAAACTAGAAAAACTACTGCATTAACCTTGCAGAGGTCGATATTATATGCCCTGTTATTGGTGGCCTCAAGGAGAGCAGTCACAGTAGAGTGAAGACTTTGAAACCACGATTGACTACAAGATAGCAAATTGTTCTCCATATAAGATACACTGTAATTGTAGGCTTCGTTATGCACTATTCTGTTGAACGCTTTGGTTGTCACTGGGATAATTGAAATCGGCGATAATTACGTGCACCTTGTTTGAACGAAGAAATAATTTTCATGCATCTCCATTAGTTGAAGATCACACACACAGATTCCGATATCAAATTGGGTCAAATACAGAAAAGCCTAGCAGAGATTTTGTCTAAGCCTGTTGCTTTAGATTTGAAAAGCTTTGACACGTGGGAAAATAGTACGTTCAGAGTTGTACAGTCTAGTGTTATCACTGTATCAGAAAGGGGAAAATGAACAAACAGCAACATATTCAAAATATTTTTTGTAGCTAGATGTTAAGAATATGACGCTACAGCTATCCACTTTCGGTATTTATTTATACTGATAAAATTTAATGTTGAATGGTAATCACTTGTTGGTATTGTCTCATAAAATAAATTTGATAAGTTAAAATAAATACCAATAGGTAGCACATCAACAAATTTTAATTTAAAAAGTGGTTCTTATTCTACCATTTCTGGAGGAAATTGTAATTTGAAATGTTGGCGTTTGAGGAGAGGGGAAAAACAGAGTACCCAGAGAAAACCTCTCGGACCAAGGGTGAGAACAAGCAGCAAACTCGACGTTCAGTCATGTATGTCGGCACTTCTGGGTCACAAACCTGGACCATGTTTGACATAAACTTCACAAGGATAGTTTTTACCACAGACGAAACTAAACCTCTGAAGTCTAGAGGCAGGCCCAAAAGGGGGAGGGAGAGGGGGAGGGAGAAAAGCACGAAAGAGGGGAAAGGGAAGGGTCCCTTCCCCTCTCTCCCCTACCCCCCTCCCTTTTCCCCTTTTTTCCTATCCCCTACCCCTTTCGACGCCTCCTACGCAGGCTACTGAAGTCCGTCTGCAAGCCAGCGCCAAAATCCTTGTTCTGGGCGCCCACCCGTTTGAGTACCCAGCATGATTGGCCTGTCAAAAAAATATATTGTTCGATAGGCTAATCAGGTTGAAGAGAAATTCGAAACGCACTTCCGGTAATTCGTCGAGTCTGTAGGGGCCCAGAACAAGGACCTTGGCGCTGCTTCGTAGACGTTACTAGCTGACGTTAGATAACGTGGCTACGCAGGCTAATCGTTCGTTTGTTGTTGGTTCTCTTCTTTGCTCCGAGAAGTTTTTCTCCGGGTGCTCCGGTTTTCCCTCTCCTCAAAAACCAAAATTTCCAAATTCCAATTCGACCAGGATTCAGGTAGACGAAGAACCACTTTGTGGATGTGCTACCTCCAAATTATTATTATTTATTTATCGTTCCTAAACCCTCAAAAAATTGAAGAAAGGATATAAAACTTATTTTGATCAGCGCAATTTCGTATGTATTAACTTACTAATGTTTTTCTGTCCATTACCAGAAGTCAGTCATGTGAAAACGTCTGATATGGAAGCCTGTCGCAGTAAGCTTGCTGATTACTACAAGCGGACAGCCAAGGTCCCCACATCTGTTTGGTCTTCGGTTTGTCAGGTGAAACTTGACCAGATCTATACTCGACTGTCATGGGTGAAAAAAGAACAAACCCCAACTGGGACATCACAGTCTAAACTGACAGATTACGGTGAACTATTCACAGCAGACGAGAACGGTGTTGTGCCTAAGAGAATACTCGTGCAAGGGGAGACGGGAATCGGAAAGAGCACATTTGTTAAAAAGCTAGCGTTGGATTGGGCTAAAATCGTTGGAGGTAAGGACGTTGTAAACGAAGAAATGGCTGCTTCAAGTAAGTGCGGAGGGGGTGAGAAGCCATCACGTGAAGATCACATGGGCTTCAGCCAGGCCGAGAGCAACGAAACAAGAAAACAGGGTGATGGCCGGGACAGTCGTTTTGATGCCCTGGAGAAGTTCCAGCTTGTTATTGTTGTTCCTTTGAAACATGTTTCTAAATGCCAAACATTCAGGGAAGTTTTAAGCTGTGCTCGTCTGATTCCCAGGGACGAGGAATCTTTAACAGATGATCTCTTGACGTACGTTTGTAACAACCAAGAGAAAGTTCTATTGGTATTTGATGGCTACGACGAGTATCGCACTGGAAGCGTAGCAGAAACCCAGTTTGGACCAAGAAGCACCTCTCCTATTTGTGAAATTTTCCGCGGAAATGAGCTTAGAGACTGTTCTGTCTTAGTAACCACGAGATCTTCAAGAGCCGGTGAACTACAAGAATTCGGTGCCGACAAACACGCTGAGGTCACCGGGTTTGATAGAGGAGACCAACTGGCTTTCATGGAGAAGATGCTAGATAGGGACAGCTCGGTGATGTCTGAACTACAAAGGTTCTTGCAGGTTAAGGAAGTGTTGGACCTTGCAAGAGTGCCACTTCTAAATCTCTTTTTTTGCTTGTTGTTCAGACAAGAAAAGGAGAAACTGATGGAACTTGGCAAGAGAAAAACTCCATTATATCGAGCTATCATCCAATACATCTTGCAGTACAGCAACAAGAGGCTTTCTCCTGCAAAAGTCTCCAAAGTAAAAGAGGAAGATTACCGAGAGATTCTTGCTGAAATAGGAAAAGTGGCATTGGAAAGTCTTCTGAAGGGCAGTCAGGTGTTTGAATATGGTCAGCTGTCTGAGGAAGTACGTGGTGAAGAAAGTGTTATGGTGGGCCTCTTACAATTATCTGAGAACGAAGGAAGTCTGGAACCAACGGAGATAGTGTCCTTTATACACAAATCAATTCAAGAGTATTTAGCAGCGTGGTTTATCGCTTACAGATGTGTTCCCCAGGGTACTCTCGGGGGACTTGAAAAGCATTTCGCCACTTTAGAGGATTGTGAGTCAATGGTAAATGTTTTCCAGTTCGTGTGCGGTTTGTCCAAGGATGGAGCGGTAAAAGTGCTGACGCATTTATCTATTGTTCCTGCCAATAACACTTCAGTAGACTTATCAGTGTTAATGCCAGTTGAAGACATCGAAACAGACCTACCGTTTACTGGCATCACCAAGGAGCATATACGATTCAGTGACCTTGTCCTAACTTGCTATCAAGAAAGTTCACTGGAGCCCGAACTTATAAAGTATGTCTTTGGTTGCACCAGAGGAATCATCCTCCTGAATAGGAGAGCAGTTAATCTTGATCTACTACTCAAGCCGCAAATTTTGACTCAGGAACCAACTTTCCCTTGGGCTTTCTTTTTTTGTGGTGATCGTATCGGGGATGGTAAATACATGTTTGTGTTGTTAAAGGGTGTCACGGGGGTAAAGGACACAGTAGTTTGTCTATATGAATCGGTTAAATTTCTTCATCTTTTGAATATCCCCCTGAGACTTGTTAGGAATTCGAAAGTGATGAAACTAGGAGACTTTTTAGCAAGGTTTCTGAATTGTGGGTGTAACAAGCGGTGCACTTTCAATTCCATTCTTTGTTGCCGCGATGGTAGAGTGACGTTATACATCACATACTTGAGACTTAAATGTGATACGCATATCAGTATGTTTACTGAAGCCGTGGCTGCCGAATCTGATCAATCTCCTTCTCCAAATTTGTGTTCAAGCCTATCACGTTTAGAATTTATATCAGTTCTAAGCGGTGTTTCCCTTGAGAACAGAGAATTGCTTCAAGAATTTGGTGCCGTGGTTAGAAATAGTAAACGCTTGCAAGAAATTCGCTATAAGGGAAATTGTGGCTACATAGTTGATTTTCTGGTACAAATGGTGTTTCCCGGGAAGTTGTCCTTGACCATCACGAAAGATGCAAATGCGGAAGATGTGAATGTTGCTTATGACGTCTTAGGAGGTGAAAAAAACCTGTGTCTTAAAATTAACTTGCCTTTTATAACTACTGAAACAGTGATGGCAATTATAGAAAGTATCTCGCCCGAGAGTCTGGGCGAAGTGTCGTTGAACAATATCGCCCTCACCGAATCAGACGCTGCTGCTCTCGATGAAGCACTACCAAAAATGACTTCCTTCAAAAGCTCACTGGAGAAAAGACACTGGAGGATTTAACAAAGTATTGCCTTTAGAGAAATTTGTTTCGTACGTTTGTGAGTGGTTAGTTCTTTTGCTCTACTAACCGAGAGCTTTCGCTTCTTCCATTTGAAAACGCGTATTCTTCATGACATGACCAAGGATGGATATGGTTTGCGTCTTCCTCTGGAAAGATTTCGATTTTACTCGTAATTTCAAGAACAGGATCTGTCGTACAATTCACTTGGTCGCGCAGTAAGAGCTATCCTTTCCTACGTAGACAAACTACCTATAAATAGTAAACTATGGAATCGTCGGATTTGTTTTCCACTGGATTCGTCAAAGGATGACCTGAAAAACGTTATGGAAGCCGCTGCAGAAAAAGGTGATGGCTGGAAACCGTCCTTTCCTCCACTCCTCGCATCTTTGCAGCTCGCTGGCGCATCTTCCCATGAAACGTTTTGCTCACGACGTCTTAGATCTTACTAGAAACCCGTAGTAAAAATTCTTTTATGTAACTTGCATAGCACTTCTTAGCCTTAATCTCGTGTTTGCCTTGACATTTTTTTTGTTTACTGTCAAGTTTTTCTGTCTTTGAGATACACTCCGCTTAACTGAACGCTTTCAAAAGCGTCTTGTCCATAACGTTCTCAAAATGTGATGACATTTTAACAGTTTAATATAAAACAGTCATTCAATAGCGAAATTTAAACCAAGAAAAACTTTTTACTGTTGAAGAAAACTAAAATAGAAGGAATTGAGCTACCACTTTTACATTTAACTGATTTTTTATTGAATTCTAATCTCAAGAAAAAGGAATCAATTCCGCCAATTTTTCTTAAAATTTGCCTGACATTCTTGCTCATCTAATGAAACGTTGCTTCTGTAAAAGAACATTTTGATGTTCCGGTTAGATAGATAGGTAGGTAGATGTTAGCTTGTTTAAGTTGCTCGAAGTCGGTAGTGAAGTCATTCGGTATATCTCTGCAACCTACAGGCTTGTATACCTGGCAGTTTATGTGAAATTAAAGTTCAAAGAAACAACTGAAATAAAGTAGAACCTTTATTTTCCATCTACGAGCTAATACAAACTATTAATCACATTAAGAAACTGCCAGCGTCTATAACATACAGTTACGATATAAACTAAAAAAGGCCTTCCTCTGTTCTAATGAACACCCCCTTGCAAAGGTTGAAAACTCTGAAAATTCCAACTTCCCCGATCTGAAAGTGTCTGTTATTTTCACATGTATAGTATAAAACGTTTTAGTAAAATCCAGCTAGTGGTCTATTATCAATGCTGCGTTCTGATTGGTTGAGCTACTTCTAGGCTATATGTTACAGCCCACTAGTAGCGAAAAGCGCGGGCTTTTTGGCGGCAAAAAAGGATTAAAGTCCAGCTTTAACTAGCTAAAATGTTTTTATTCTCGATATTTTTGACCAACTAGTTAGATTTTGCTAAAACAATTATTCCTCTCGCCCTCATGGCCTCTGAGTCAATAGCCCATTCGGCCTTCGGCCTCATGCGCTATTGACTCAGAGCCCATTCGGGCTCGAGGAATAATTGTTAATAATTGTGCATTTGTTGTCTCAGTGAAAACCAGTTTGGATCTTCACCTGACAAACTAATAAAGACAATATTAGAAAAAATGCTGAAAATTTTTATGGTTAACTCCAGAATTTACTCTTTAAACAAGGTCATAAGCCATGTTAAAATAATTGCCCGTTCTCATTCAGATCTATACAGTGATCGAATAGAAACAAGCTCTGTTGCAGTAAGTTATTGTTTCGTAAATAAGATAGGTTATTGAATTAAGACTGCTCAAACCAAGTTATTTATCATTAACAAGTCTTTTTTCCATCAACTTGTTAGGTTGAATCGCCATAAACTGAAAAAGATTCAAGTAGGTTATCTCTAAACAGTTCGCCGTTACCCCTCTGTAAGCGACCACAAAACACCAAAATTTTCGTTTTAAGGCTTTATACTTGTTGCCTCTTGTAAACGACCGCGACAGTTCCATTGCTTTTTATCGCTAGTAACCACTTGTCAAGAGGTCCCATCTATGTTTTCGCAGTTGATGTTACTATCACTAACTAGAGTAAGTGACAGAATGGTACTGCACGGATTGTAACTTCCAAAATATTGTATTCGATAAATTGCCTTTGAAGTGTTCGGTACCTATTCCTTGAAGAGACCCTTCGGTGAAGGTTTGCGCTTTGGTTGGTCGCTTACGGAGGTTTCGACTGTGTTTAGATGTCATTAACCTTTGCTTCTTGCCGAGTGGACATGCTTTGTAAAAAGAGGAGGCATCATTTAAATATCCGAGTTTCCTAGGGCTACTCAAAATGCGCAGAACGGAAGCCCCGAGTCGAATAAGCTCTCCACTTGTAGCAAGCAAAGCGAGCCGCGAAGCCGCGCGTGAATTTTCACGACTCATCCCATGGCAAATGGAGAGCTTGCTCGCAGGCTGGCAGAACGGACGGCGCTATCTGCTTGGAAATATTCCTCTATTTTATGTTTTAGAGTTATTGAGCAGCATTTTCCTCTTTTTCCTAACGTTTTTTACTCAGCCAAGACAACAGTGAAGTACCAAGGCTGATAACAGACAACACTACAGTTTTCACCAGCTCGTCCGCAGTCCCCCTTCCATAACACGACTGTCCCGCTAAAACTGCTGACGCAACAAGCGAGAGACCACCACAAAAGGTAGCACCACATACCATGATTTGCATGATGTCGTCTCGACTGCATTTGAAATTGCCTCCCCCAAAAAACCGGCAGAGTAGGAAAGTTAACAAGACGACAGAAAAGCAAGCTAGGAGTAAAACCGTTAGTCCCCACACTGGATTTATCATAATGCCGATCACCAGCCAACAAAAATGATGGGATGTAAAGATTAGACAAAATGTTGATATAAACACTCTTTTCGAAGGGCATTTTTTTAAGCAAGTTAATATCACACCTTCCAAAATAAGGATCCCAATATATATGTAAACATCAATTGGGGCATTTCCTGATACAGAAAATTTGAATATAAAGCCTAATATTATAATTTCTACACAAAGCAATAAACAACATACGCAAACTACTGCCCTTATCAGGGGCTCCGAAATATTTTCTCCCGGGCCCGGGGAAGTGGGAGCCTGGGAATCAAGGAGTTCCATATCAATTTCAACTTGCCCCGTCCCGGCGGATGAGGTTGCAGTTGGACTTTGGGGACCTTGGGATCTCTGATCTATTACACCTAAAATAATTTCCGCTAAATAAGGACCAGCCCAGAATGAAAAAATAAAAGCGCACCATAAAATTGCCCTTATGTACGAACTCTGTCCTGTAGCCAAGATGTCTGTTTCATGTCCCTCTATAACGCACTCTACTGTGTTAAGTCTTGGATCCCGCACTCCTGGACGCACGGCCAGATCTTGAAGCTGAGGAAAAGAAACATGTTTAATATGATCAATATTTGCATAATACGATAGAGACCGGACTGGGTGAACAAACACTTTTTAGTATCAACACATTGCCACTTTTTTACTAGTTAATGCAACAATAAAATATTCAACACCCAGTTTCAAATTGGAGAACAATTTATGGTCAGTCTAGACCTTAGTGGTTTGTATAGCAACACTGATACTCTGCAGAAAACACCCTTATTTTCATTTTAATGACTGAACAAGGTGATTCATAGATTTGGTCATCATTTTGTAATAAAGGAGTTACACGACTCTTTTCTTAAATTGAAAAAAAAAGTGTCAAAACTTGTTTGACACTTCCGAAATGCGACATAAAATCTACGTCTCTGCCTTTTTAAAACTTTTACAAGACTGGATTTGACAAATTCTTGCTCCAACAATAATTCCTCTTGGTGTTGGCTCCTAAAGTGTAAGAATTTTTTGTAAGAGTATGGATTCTTTATGACTTTGATTAATCCTCTTTAAATTGTATAATCTCGGTTTCTCTGTCACTCCTGTAATTAGTGTAAACTATTACAGAATAGTAGACATACAGTTGCGTACCGCAGAGAGAACACCTGTCATGAGGTCTTTCTGCTCCTTGGTCGATGTAATATTTCTACAGAAATCGGGGATGCAGATTTTCAGCTCTTGTGTGCGTGGTGTAACAAGAACGGACCCAAGCGACAAGAGCAGGAGGACTTGAGGAGGAATAGCAACATATAAACAGTTTAAATTCCAAGTGTAATTTGCCACTGATGTTTCATTGTGTGTAATGAACTCTACTTTAACTACAAGTGATGATGGCGTCATTGCTGGATGCAGCGCAGATTCAATGTTGAAACTGTTGTCCTCTGATGCTAGGGATTTATAAATGTCAGCATAGGTGTCAATACAAGAAGTAAACTTGGGGCAATGCCTCTTCGCAGTTACTTTGGTGTGTCGGGCAAAACCAATGAACACAGCTTGAAGGAAAAGAAGGCAGATTGACCGCATGGTAAGCACTTATAAATGGCCTAGAGTTACCCCTATAAAGAAACGACAATTGAATGGTTTTAGATGACTGTAGAACGTTCAGTTGTATTCAGTAAAGAAAAACTGGGGATGAAAGCTGTTTTTTTTTATTGGTTTGGTTGTTTTGTTGGAAAACAGGATTTGCCTCCCTTTTGTATGGACAAATTTCAGTGATTCATAAACTGTACCAGCAAGGGCTTTGTTGTCGGGGAGCGAGAAGGAAAGAGTGAAGGTGCGAAGACAACGAAAACTCCGGCATGAAACCCTGCTTACACGTAGCAAGAAGCCCTCTCCCAGGGGACGGGGCAGCCTACTCCTCAAAGTTTTATGCGGGTAAGCTCCGCCCCGAGATCCAACCCCTTACCCCTTTATATACCATTTTTGACAGATTAGGATCCCCTTTGTGACGGAAGGCTTTTCCACTTTGAAACGAATTTAAGGCTCAACAGGAACTCAGTGCTTGACTCATGATAAAACTGGGGAAAACTAGACTCAAATGGCGACTCGCTTGCGGGGAAGAGTCGTCACTTCTCTGTAGGACCGGAATCTGATCACTAACTGGTACAGCAGTAGATAAAACAGAACTAAACTAGGTTCCAACAGCGTTTATTCTTCAGCGGATCAAACAGCAATAACTCGGCTAGGACACGGCGAAATAATCGGTAATCAGTAAAAACTAACTTACTTATATATGATTTTTACAACCATTGAAGACAAAAGAATACACTGATAGAAATATAAAAAAAAATCACTTACGGTCAAATGAAAACTAAATACAAATTCTATTTTTAACCTGAAATCTTTTGTTACTGTTGCTATTTTAGAAAGTAAAAGTACTGAGACAAAGACCTAGCCAAGGCAGCAAAACAGCGTATTATGTACAAAGTGTTACAATATGAATTAAATTGCAAGTTCAGCTATCGGCTGTTTAAACAGAAGAAGCGCAGACTAGTTTTCACCTTAAACAAAAACCGATCTAATTTTAAAATTGCAAGACCGCAAAACCTTTCATATTCAAAATTCGGTTATTCAGACCTCTCTTTAACTAACAACTTAATGAAATACGTTTTCGCAAATAAATATAACTAAGTTGCAGTTAAAATGAGATGCACCTGCACAAAAGGCGTTTCTATGAATAAATGTCGCCTGGTAGTAAAATCACGAAAAATAGACTAAAGTCAAATAAACCATTATTAAGAAATTAAATATTCTTTCAAGAGTCAACATTGACGTAAAATGTATATAATTGAAAAGAGAACGAGCAATTAGTTTTGTTTGTTAAGGAACACTACGTAACACTTTTGGCTTTTCTATGATTATTACCTAGCGAACACAAAGCAAATGAAACAAAGGATAATATAATAAAAATGGCACGAGCCTTTTTGCGGAGCTAAAACTAATTTATGTAAATTCAATATGAATTACTGAAAACAACGTCAAAGCGAACATTTGAAAGCTATATACGAAATTCAAGGCAAATAAAGAATTCATGGAAAATCTCTCGGCTTACACCTTTTTCCTATCACTGAAAAATAATGGTGCCTTTTCACATACGTACTAACAGGAAGTCTTCTCGCCATGCTACATCCTACATGTAGCATTTATAATATTAAAAGAGGGTCTCAGTGGGATTATAACCGTCAGCCGTCAAACGGCCTAAAATTTAACGTCAACCGTCAAAAATGCAAATTGATATTAGCCATAAAAAGGTTTCATGGTATTTGAAATCTTGCTTTTCTTTCAGTTTTATGTATTTCAGCTGACCTTCATGGACTTCTCGCTCCTGAAGAATCTCCAAACTAGAAAATCAGTTCCTATGAGCTCAGAAACCGACTTCTTCTGGACATTACAAGACCTTCCCTCGTCAAAATGAATTTTCTTCCTAGTCCTTTTAACCTGAGCATCAGGCCTGCCTTAGGCAGTGAGGGGAGAGGAAATTTTAGATGAGCGGGAGCGGGGGAGTAAGAATATAGCCTCCCACGCAGACGTTCTAAGGGATTTGAGAGGGGTAGGGGGCAGCAACGCGTGACGAACCCCTAAGAACGTCTGCGTGGAAGGCTAGGGGGAATAGAGACTCAATATACTGACAGAAAGGCTTTTTGTTTCGTTCCGCTCTCTTCCTTTTCACTTCTCTCTTCATTTCCCACAGAAACACCGAATACTCAGGCTACAGTCCTTTCCTCCAGCTGAAAAGGCTATCACAGAGAGTCCTCACTTTTATCTCCAACATGGAAAAGTCAAGTGAGACGATTGAAGCGAGATTGCCTGCTGGGGTCGACATGAACCGACCACTAACACCACATTGGTGGGTTTAAAAATAAACATTCCCGTAAACAGGTAAATATGAGCTTATTTGATCAGCTCCAGGTAGTGTTAAGAATGATGTGGAAATGCTTATCTAGTAATGTTTGATCAATTTAAAATTTTATGACCATAAAGAAGCTTCTTTTCGTCATAACGGACATATTCAGGAACTCAGATTAGCAATAATCATAAAACCGGAGGTAGAGTTTTCACTTCTTCTATAAAATTCCACCGCCTATCTGTGAGAGGAATGTTGTTCTAGCAAGTATTATCAGTTGTGAGGATGTATCTCATTATGTGGTTACATAAAGCTTCACTAGACCATGCTTACAGAAAATCGAAGTTTCACTGAAATTCCACCCGCTCAAACAGGGGATCGTGAATCGCGTGACTGTTTTGTTTCAAAAATTTGCGTCACCAATGACGTATTTGGTTCCGATCCAAATACGGTGATCACCCAATCAAGCTGTTTTGCGGTCATTTTGGGCAGTCTTAGACCAAATACTACCCCTGTCTGTGCTGGTTAATCATGATGTAGAGGTGGAAGTATTTCCTAAATTTAAGAAAGGTAAGCTGAACTGTAGAACGTAACCTCTAAAACATCTTTTATTATAGATTTGCTATTACAGCGGTCTTGCCCAAGCGACTATATAAGACACATACACCATGCATTCATTATCATCTTCGAGACAAGACACACAGGTTGTTGTTATGGCCAGGCACCTCGCCTTGCCCGCTCTCCACTTCATGGCACCTCTTTTGGATGGTTTGTTTTTCTTTATTCCCACCCCATCCCAGCCCATAGTTTCTCGGGCCTGTATCTGACACTCGGAAGAGGCCGCCAGATTTCTCCATTACTTAGCATAGGAGCGCAGGCAAGATAAATGTAAATATATTCAATTAATGATGTAAAGTATATATGAAATAATTCATTTTTTTTCATATATATACTTTACATCATTTCACTCCTCACGGGAGATACGAACTCAATAAATTGACCTCGCTCCCATTGTGTGGCTTCATAGCTCAGTTGGTAGAGCAACGCACCGGCAACGGGGAGGTCACGGGTTCGAATCCCGTTGAAGCCCTAATTTTTTTTTTTCAGGCTTCTTCTTTCCAATTGCTTAAATTGGAAAGTTTAATGCGATGATCATTCTTCACTTTCATATTCAATTAAGATATTAATATATGTTCAAGTTAAGGACTTTTTAATCTTAATACATATCGCCGTAGTCAAACAACCGACAATGCAACCAACAGTTTCGAAATGAAATTCCACTACTCCTCTAAAGTCTAATTCACACATCCCCAGGTCAAATATTTTCTGTAAGTAAACTTTATTTCTTTATTTAGCCAACAGGTCAGTGGTCGAAGAAACGTGGGAAACTGAAAATCAAACAAGGACACAGTTTTCCAGCGTCTTCATGACAAGTACCGTGTTGAAGACATGGAGGAGGGAAACAAATAATTCATAGATTGCTGTGAGACCTGTGAGCACGCTACTCATTCCTACATTTTCCTTGGTTTTTATTGACAGGAGAATATATAGATAATAAATCGATCTTTGGCGATAAAAATGTGTCTTGTTGGTGTGTGCAGAGAATCAATGTAAATCAGGGCTTGAAAAAAGTGCCTTTTAGTAGTCCGGGACAAGTAGATTTCCTTGCTAGGCCAGTAACTAGTTGTAAAGCTTACTTACCATGGGCGGATCCAGGAATTTTT
>CALNXI010000146.1:370794-382692 GCA_942486025.1 Porites evermanni
TAACTTCCAAAATATTGTATTCGATAAATTGTCTTTGAAGTGTTCGGAAGAGACCCTTCAGTGAAGGTTTGAGCGTTGGTTGGTCGCTTACGGAGGTTTCGACTGTATTTGGATGCCATTAATCTTTGCTTCTTGCTGAGTGGACATGCTTTGTAAAAAGAGGAGGCATCATCTAAATATCCGAGTTTCCTAGGGCTACTCAAGATGCGCAGAACGGAAGCCCCGAATCGAGTAAGCTCCCCATTTATAGCAAGCGCAGCGAGCCGCGAAGCCGCGCGTGAATTTTCGCGACTCATCCAATGGCAAATGGAGAGCTGCTCGCAGGCTGGCAGAACGGACGGCGCTATCTGCTTGGAAATATTCCTCTATTTTATGTTTTAGAGTTATTGAGCAGCATTTTCCTCTTTTTTCTAACGTTTTTTACTCAGCCAAGACAACAGTGAAGTACCAAGGCTGATAACAGACAACAATACGGTTTTCACCAGCTCGTCCGCAGTCCCCGTTCCATAAAACGACTGTCCCGCTAAAACTGCTGACGCAACAAGCGAGAAACCACCGCAAAAGGTAATACCACATACAACGATTTGCATGATGTCGTCTCGACTGCATTTGAAATTGCCTCCCTCAAAAATCTGGCAGAGCAGGAAAGTTAACAAGTTGACAGAAAAGCAAGCTAGGAGCAAAACCGTTAGTCCCCACACTGGATTAATCATAATGCCGGTCACCAGCCAACAAAAATGATGGGATGTAAAGATTAAACAAAATGTTGATATAAAGACTCTTTTGGAATGGCATTTTTTTATGCAAGTTAATACCACACCTTCCAAAATAAGGATCCCAATATATATGTAAACATCAATTGGGGCATTTCCTGATTCAGAAAATTTGAATATAAAGCCTAATATTATAATTTCTACACAAAGCAATAAACGACATACCCAATCTATTGCCCTTATCAGGGGCTCCGAAATATTTTCTCCCGGGCCCGGGGAAGTGGGAGCCTGGGGATCAAGGAGTTCTATAGCAACTTCAACTTGCCCCGTCCCGGCGGATGAGGTTGCAGTTGGACTTTGATTACCTTGGGATCTCTGTTCTATCACACCTAAAATAATTTCCGCTAAATAAGGACCAGCCCAGAATGAAAAAATAAAAGCGCACCATAAAATTGCTCTTATGTACGAACTCTGTCCTGTAGCCATTATGTCTGTTTCATGTCCCTCTATAACGCAATCTACTGTGTTAAGTCTTGGATCCCGTACTCCTGGACTCACGGCCATGCAGATCTTGAAGCTGTGAAAAAGAAATATGTTTAATATGATCAATATTTGTATAATACGATAGAGACCCAACTGGTTGAACAAACACACAACACATATTGCCACTTTTTTTACCAGTTAATGCAACAATAAAATATTCAACACCCAGTTTAAAATTGGAGAACAATTTATGGTCTAGACCTTAGTGGCTTCTATAGCAACACTGATACTCCGCAGAAAACAACCTTATTTTCATTTTAATGACTAAACAAGGTGATTCATAGATTTTGTTATGATTTTGTAATAAAGGAGTTACGCGACGCTTTTCTTAAATTGAAAAAAAAAGTGTCAAAACTTGTTTGACACTTCCGAAATGCGACATAAAATCTACATCTCTGCCTTTTTAAAACTTTTACAAGACTGGATTTGATAAATTCTTGCTCCAACAATAATTCCTCTTGGTGTTGGCTCCTAAAGTGTAAGAATTTTGTGTAAGAGTATGGATTCTTTATGACTTTGATTAATCCTCTTTTAATTGTATAATCTCGGTTTCTCTGTCACTCCTGTAATTAGTGTAAACTATTACAGAAAAGTAGACATACAGTTGCGTACCGCAGAGAGAACACCTTTCATGAGGTCTTTCTGCTCCTTGGTCGATGCAATATTTCTACAGAAATCGGGGATACAGATTTTCAGCTCTTGTGTGCGTGGTGTAACAAGAACGGACCCAAGCGACAAGAGCTGGAGGACTTGAGGAGGAATAGCAACATATAAACAGTTTAAACTCCAAGTGTAATTTGCCACTGATGTTTCATTGTTTATAATGAACTCTACTTTAACTACAAGTGATGATGGTGTCATTGCTGGATACAGCGTAGATTCAATGTTGAAACTGTTCTCCTCTGATGCTAGGGATTTATAAATGTCAGCATAGCTGTCAATACAAGAAGTAAACTTGGGGCAATGCCTCTTCGCAGTTACTTTGGTGTGTCGGGCAAAACCAATGAACACAGCATGAAGGAAAAGAAGGTAGATTGACCGCATGGTAAGCACTTATAAATGGCCTACAGTTACCCCTATAAAGAAACGACAATTGAATGGTTTTAGATAACTGTAGTACGTTCAGTTGTCTTCAGTAAAGAAAAACTGGGGATAAAAGCTGTTATTGGTTTGGTTGTTTTGTTGGAAAACAGGATTTGCCTCCCTTTTGTAGGGACAAATTTCAGTGATTCATAAACTGTACCAGCAAGGGCTTTGTTGTCGGGGAGCGAGAAGGAAAGAGTGAAGCTACGAATACAATGAAAACTCCGGCATGAAACCCTGCTTACACGTAGCAAGAAGCCCTCTCCCAGGGGACGGGGCAGCCTACTCCTCAAAGTTTTATGCGGGTAAGCTCCGCCCCGAGATCCAACCCCTTACCCTTTACATACCATTTTTGACAGATTAGGATCCCCTTTGTGANGATTAATCCTCTTTTAATTGTATAATCTCGGTTTCTCTGTCACTCCTGTAATTAGTGTAAACTATTACAGAAAAGTAGACATACAGTTGCGTACCGCAGAGAGAACACCTTTCATGAGGTCTTTCTGCTCCTTGGTCGATGCAATATTTCTACAGAAATCGGGGATACAGATTTTCAGCTCTTGTGTGCGTGGTGTAACAAGAACGGACCCAAGCGACAAGAGCTGGAGGACTTGAGGAGGAATAGCAACATATAAACAGTTTAAACTCCAAGTGTAATTTGCCACTGATGTTTCATTGTTTATAATGAACTCTACTTTAACTACAAGTGATGATGGCGTCATTGCTGGATACAGCGCAGATTCAATGTTGAAACTGTTCTCCTCTGATGCTAGGGATTTATAAATGTCAGCATAGCTGTCAATACAAGAAGTAAACTTGGGGCAATGCCTCTTCGCAGTTACTTTGGTGTGTCGGGCAAAACCAATGAACACAGCATGAAGGAAAAGAAGGTAGATTGACCGCATGGTAAGCACTTATAAATGGCCTACAGTTACCCCTATAAAGAAACGACAATTGAATGGTTTTAGATAACTGTAGTACGTTCAGTTGTCTTCAGTAAAGAAAAACTGGGGATAAAAGCTGTTATTGGTTTGGTTGTTTTGTTGGAAAACAGGATTTGCCTCCCTTTTGTAGGGACAAATTTCAGTGATTCATAAACTGTACCAGCAAGGGCTTTGTTGTCGGGGAGCGAGAAGGAAAGAGTGAAGCTACGAATACAATGAAAACTCCGGCATGAAACCCTGCTTACACGTAGCAAGAAGCCCTCTCCCAGGGGACGGGGCAGCCTACTCCTCAAAGTTTTATGCGGGTAAGCTCCGCCCCGAGATCCAACCCCTTACCCTTTACATACCATTTTTGACAGATTAGGATCCCCTTTGTGACGGAAGGTTTTTCCACTTTGAAACCAATTTAAGGCTCAACGGGAACTCGGTGCTTGACTCACGATAAAACTGGGGAAAACTAGACTCAAATGGCACCTCGCTTGCGGGGAAGAGCCGTCACTTCTCTGTAGGACCGGAATCTGATCACTAACTGGTACAGCAGTGGATAAAACAGAACTAAACTAGGTTCCAACAGCGTTTATTCTTCAGCGGATCAAACAGCAATAACTCGGCTAGGGCACGGCGAAATAATCGGCAATCAGTAAAAACTAACTTACTTATATATGATTTTTACAACCATTGAAGACAAAAGAATACAATAGAAATATAAAAAAATCACTTAGAGTTAAATGAAAACTAGATACAAATTCTATTTTTAACCTGAAATCTGTTGTTACTGTTGCTATTTTAGAAAGTAAAAGTACTGAGACAAACACCTAGCCAGGTCAGCAAAACAGAGTTTATATACAAAGTGTTACAATATGAATTAAATTGCAAGTTCAGCTATCGGCTGTTTAAACAGAAGAAGCGCAGACTAATTGGAAGTTTTCACCTTAAACAAAAACCGATCTAATTTTAAAATTGCAAGACCGCAAATCCTTTCATATTCAAAATTCGGTTATTCAGACCTCTCTTTAACGAACAACTTAATGAAATATATTTTCGCAAATAAATTAACAGTTAATGAATGAGGCTGAGTATCTTATGAAGAATTATGGAGATCGAGGAGGGTGTTATCCGTCGAGGCCGTAGGCCGAGGCGGATAACACCCTCCGAGATCTCCATAATTCTTCATATGATACGAAAGCCGAATTCAATAACTGTTAATTATTATTCATTCAAAATAAGTCCTNCCCAGGTCTTCTCGGTTAACGGTGCCTTAACCTGCGAAAACGCTGCATTTTTGACGTCATTTCCTCGTTAAAGTCAAAATTCTTCCAAATTTGGTCATCAGTAACTGGTTATGGTGAATTAAACGTGTGCTTTTAGCCAATCAGAATCGGGGAAATATTTTGAATGAATAATAATATAACTTAAGTTGCAGTTAAAACTAGATGCACCTGCACGAAAGGCGTTTCTATGAATAAATGTCGCCCGGTAGTAAAACTGATCACGAAAAATAGACTAAAGTCAAATAAACCATTATTAAGAAATTAAATATTCTTTCAAGAGTCAACATTGACGTAAAATGTATATAATTGAAAAGAGAACGAGCAATTAGTTTTGTTTGTTAAGGAACACTGTTGGCTTTTCTATGATTATTACCTAGCGAACACAAAGCAAATGAAACAAAGGATAATTAAAAAATGGCACGAGCCTTTTTTCGGAGCTAAAACTTATTTATGCAAATTCAGTATGAATTACTGAAAACAACATCAAAGCGAACATTTGAAAGCTATATACGAAATTCGAGGCAAATAAAGAATTCATGGAAAATCTCTCCTTACACCTTTTTCCTATCACTGAAAAATAATGGTGCCTTTTCACAGTACGTTCTAACAGGGAGTCTTCTTGTCATGCTACATGTAGTATTTACTATATTAAAAGAGGGTCTCAGTGGGATTATAACCGTCAGCCGTCAAACGGCCTAAAAGTTAACCCCAAGCGTCAAAAATGCAAATTGATATTAGCCATAAAAAGGTTTCATGGTATTTGAAATCTTGCTTTTCTTCCAGTTTTATGTATTTCAGCTGATCTTCATGGACGTCTCGCTCCTGAAGAATCTCCAAACTAGAAAACCAGTTCATATGAGCTCAGAAACCGACTTCTTCTGGACATTACAAGACCTTCACTTGTCACAATGAATTTTCTTCCTAGTCCTTTTAACCTGAGTATCAGGCCTACCTTAGGGGTGGGAGGAGAGGAAATTTTAGATGACGGAGCGGCGAAGTGGGAATATAGCCTCCCACGCGGCGGATGTTCTAAGGGGTTCGAGGAGGGGTAGGGGGCAGCAACGCGTGACGAACCCCTGCGTCGGAGGCTAGTGGGAATAGAGAATCAATATTGAGACAGAAAAGCTTTTTGTTTCGTTTCGCTCTCATCCTTTTCAGTTCTCTCTTCATTTCTCACAGAAACACCGAATACTCAGGCTACAGTCCCTTCCTCCAGCTAAAAATGCTATCACAGCGAGTCGTCACAGGCACAAGTGAGACGATTGAAGAGAGATTGCCTGCTCGGGCCGACATAAACAGACCACTAACACCACATTGGTGGGTTTAAAAATAAACATTCCCGTAAACTGGTAAATATGAGCTTATTTGATTAGCTCCAGGTGGTGTTGAGAATGATATGGAAATGCTTTAACTAGTAATGTTTGATCAATTTAAAATTCTATGACTATAAAGAAGCTTCTTTTCGTCATAACGAACATATTCAGGAACTGATTAGCAAGAATCATAAAACCGGAAGTAGATTTTTCACTTCTTCTGTAAAATTCCACCGCCTATCTGTGAGAGGAATGTTATTCTAGCAAGCATTATTCACAGTTGCGAGAGTGTACCTGCATTATGTGGTTACATAAAGCTTCACTAGACCATACTTACAGAAAATCGAAGTTTCACTGAAATTCCACCGGCTCAAGCAGAGGATCGTGAATCGCGTGACTGTGTTGTTTTAAAAATTTGCGTCACCAATGACGTATTTGGTTCC
Source organism: Porites evermanni (assembly GCA_942486025.1). NCBI lineage: Eukaryota > Metazoa > Cnidaria > Anthozoa > Scleractinia > Poritidae > Porites > Porites evermanni. The sequence goes on from CALNXI010000146.1 coordinate 377,105, forward strand.
GATCCAAATACGGTGATCACACAATCAAGCTGTTTACCTCTCTGGGAGACTATTCATCATGTAGAGGTAGCGGTGGAAGTATTTCCTAAATTTAAGAAAGGTAAGCTGAACTGTAGAACGTAACCTATGAAACATCTTTTATTATAGATTCCCTGTTTGAGGGTGGACCTAGTTAAAACAGATGTACTCGTCTCGCAGTTGTAAGTTTGGTTTTGGCAGAGCGTGGTGTCCATGATCACCTCAAATTCAGATCAGACCGTTTTTGGTATTGTTAGGTTTTAAGTCTCTGTGTTGATGGCCTTTTATTTGAGAAAGTGTTGAAGTGAATTTATTATGTCCTACTTCCCTCTTCCAATCATGACAGCTGGGAGTTGCCTTTGTTGTCGAGGATGACCATTTTCTTTTCCTCGTTGGTCTTGGAAGGTTCTCGACAGTGACATATCCCATAATATTATTTTGCATCTTGTAGAGCTCATAATCTTTCCAAACTGCTGTAACGTAGCAAGGATAATTTAGGGGCCTACAATATATGAATTTGCTTTATCCATGGCTTAATAATAAATTATTCAAAGGATATCTTCACGGGCCCTTTGAGGAATTAGCAAAAAGGAGCAAATCATTCAATTTATTCACTTTCTTGGTTGATTAACAAGGGTTTGTGTATTGTATCTTGTGCAAAGTCGAGTTCAGAGTAAGAATAAACTAACTTAATGGCAGCACAATGACCCTGAGTAAGAATTCTGACATCAATTTTGACACTGGATTCTCTGGATGGCTAAGACATGACAGTCATATTGATTGACGAAATGGATGTTCCACTATTTATAAACTCTCTTGATAATTATTGTTGCTTAAAGCTTCAGTTAGTTTTGTTTCAGTTTGTTACAGTTATGAGAATAAACACGTATCACTTTTAAACACCTCCTATCTTTTAGATTCTCCCTCATGAACCCCCAAAATTAAAAACACGCCCTGGGCGATCTATTAGATCATTTACGGTCATTTACGCATACATGCCAACTCTCCCAGATATGGCACGGCGGATCTCCTTATTGTTTATTGTTCAGATGTTGAAAAGATTGTATCATCATTGTTTAGAAACAAAGGGTCAGGTCTTGACAAGATACCAACTCGTGTCATCATGATCAAGGACTTTGTACCTGTAATTATAATTATTCCTTCTACATATTGCTGCTATTATAAATTCTTCTTTTACCACGAGTACCTGACGTATCCTAGAAGTGTCACCAATCTTGAGAGGGGGTGATTTTGAAGAACCAGGGAACAATAGGCCAATTTCTTTGTTGCCTGTCTTATCTTAAGTGTGCGAAAAGGTGGCCCTCAGAGTCAGTGAACACCCTATACCTAAAAACAAACAAAAGACTGGCGGTGGAACAGAGCAGAAAAAAAGTGGCACTCCATGTCTGAAACTTCTCTTATCATCTCTATGGACACTATACTTGAGGTGGTTGACAAGAGAAAGCTAACAGCTACATTGTTTATCTGGATATGAGCAAAGCGTTCAATAGCATCAATCACAACATTTTTTTGCAAAAACTAAAAGCCATTTGGCTTGCTCCATCAGCAGTCTTCTGGTTTAACAGCTACTTGTCTCAAAGATGTCAAGTGGTTTGCATTAATGCTGCACTGTCTGACGCTCTACCAGTGGTGTGTGGAGTGTCACAAAGTAGCGTACGTGCTTGCATGGAACCCTGTTATTGGTCAGTATCTAGGTAAACAACATACCATCAGTCACTGAGACATGCTCAACCGTGTGCTACCTTGATGACACGAAAAAAAATGCTCTCCTTTATGAGGGTTGTCCAATACGCCGACAAATTTATACATGGCATAATGTATTGAATTGTATTTACAGTACTGTAAAAAAGCATAACAAAAAAAAAAGAACAAAGCAAAACAATGAGAAATTTAATGATGCCATGCATAAATTTGTTGGAGTATTAGACAAGTATGTCCTTTACAGTAGAGGAATCTCATGCTACTGAGGATATAAATTGATGATAACCTAACTACAATGAATCCATGATTGGTGTTTCAAGGGAACTATCTCGCAGTCGACAGATGATTTGTAAACCACTGAACTTTTAAAGCTTTCATTCCTGGGCAAGGAACTTTCACCTACAGACTCTGTTAAGGACTTAGGGAGGGGTGATATTTGATCCTATACCCTGACATTTGATTCCCATATCTCAGCTGTCACTGCTTCTAATGTATTTATAAGCTAGCTCAGATAAATTGCGCAAAACACAATTTTAATTCAGACCTTCTCGCAATTTTAATCAACACGCTTGTTTTCAGTAAAATTTTTACTGCTCATCAGCGATCTGACCGAAATATATGTAAATTGGAACACGCACAGATAATTGCCACCCAGATAATTAGTGGAGCCAAAAAATTTGATCACATTTTTCCAGTTCTCTGAGAATTGTGCTGGTTACCTGTAAGACAGCATTATTATATCGAAGGGACACTCAATTTTTGCTTTAAAATACATGCATGGATGACAGTTTTTAATGTGTCAACATCCAAGCTAGTTACCAGAGGCCATGTCTCTGGCCACGTGTAGCACGTAATTCACAACAATTAAGGTGATTCCCTGGTTTTGCACTGCGCATCTCTTACTGCGCATAACAAGATGGCCTCTGTAAAAAAGAGCATGTGAAGTAACATTATTAAAATCAAGTTGACCGAAGAGAAACGCTATTGCAATTTTTGCTTGCGGTTGTTTCTTGCGGAGGTGAGACTCAATGTGGTGGGAATGTGCATAACGTAAGCAGTACGCGTGTTGCTGTGTTCGACTTCCTCACGGAGAACCTCGATAGTGGATGTTTAATTTGTGCTTATTCACTTTGATTTTCATTTAAACGCTTTCTTTATCACATTGTATCCTTAATGTGATATCTCGATGTAAATTCTGTAAAACGGATTTTTTAATACTTTCTTCCCCCTTTGGCATACATTCTATTTTAAAACTCGCCCCAGTCCTCTCTCAAAAATCAAGGAAAATGCATTTGGTGCGCTCTTTCTGCAGCTCTACCGCAAAAACGAGTACGGTGACCCCCATTTTTTATTTCATGATTTGAATAAGGACAGTGCTTCCTTTCGGTGAGAAAAAAATTGGCACAAATCTATGTTCAGTTTTTTGGCAATTTTACTAAATTGTACGGATTGAGCTATCACGTGTCGAATAGTGCGTGTCCAATTTAATTCTACTTTGGAGAGTAAAGTAAAAACAAGGGCATTAAAAGGCATTTTTATGGTACGTAAGTGGATAAACAATACATTAAAGTCAAATTCTGCGTGATACCATATGCATCATTGAAAAAATCTTTCCTTTTTGTCTAGTTTTGGGCTGCGCGTGGATTTTGTCAAAAGGTCCAAAATAGCCGTATTTGCCAGCATTGTGACGTCAAAACGAGCACGGTGACCCCCACTTTTTATTACTTTTTTATCATCTTCTTGACTTGTTACATCAGTGTACCAAGTTTCATATACAATCTATGTTAGGTTCTTTTACTAGGGAATCACCTTAAATATCCTAGCCCTTTATTTAAAGCATCTGCTGGTCAGCGATCATTTGTTGTCAGTTTGTGCACCGGAAAAGCCTAGATAAAGACCTGAAATTAAGTAAGGCATAACACTAAAGGCAAATATTGTTACATAAATTTCTTGATCCTACAAGCATTTTAATGTAGGTTTTAACATGTTATTGTACCATAGGAATTTTTTACCAAAACTTAGGTACTTTTTTTCCTCTTTTTCAGTTAGATATGTATTTCTTAAAACCTTTATGATACATTACACCTTTGTCTTGTATCGCTAAAAACGGTAGTGCACAATGAACTTCTTACTTCTTACTTACTGCACAATTTATTGAGACACGCCTGAAGTTATCTGGTAACCTTAATCATGCTTATAAGGGAAGTAAACAGTATTCAGTCCTCAAGGAGCCAATTACAGTTTATTTTAAGGTTTCAAAGGCAACTTTGCAAAAAATTGAGATTGGAGCATTAGCTTGAATATAATATTGCAAAAAAATTTACCAGGGGTTTATTACATTAATGTTTTCTGATGATTAAATTGAAGCTTGGTTAAGTTGCTGAATGGAAAATCGTTACCCTAAGAAGCAAGTAAATACTCTTGGAAAGCAAATAAGAAGAAGCGCATCAAATATCTTCCAAAAATGGAGAAAGGAACCAAAAACATCAGGTATGAATTGTTTAACTGTTCCCTAATCAGCAGCTTGCTGTTGTATCTATTTGCTGCTTTGCAATGTCTTACTCTATAATTTTGCATTTGACTCATTTCGTCGTGTACAAGCATAATAATTTTAAGCAAACTCATAGAACAATGGTCACAGCCAAGACAGTTTATAAAAACTTAATATTTATTAATTGAGTGTTTGTTGTTATAACTAAAGGTCAATCTGGAGGAGTTGGGCAAGCTGGTACAAGCGCAAGTTTTGATACTGGTGAGCAAAGTATCAATTGATATTATTACTTCTGCCAAAGTGGCCTGTAATGTTCACACTTGGTTCAATTAAGACTGATTATTTATTCTTGAAGGTTCTGAGCAGAAAGCAGAGAGTGTTCTTTCAGATGATCATGGAACAGCAGCTGGTGCAAGCTGCCTTGATCAAGGTACATTAATTGTTTAGTTAAACATTTTAGAGAAGAGAAGTAATGATGTCACAAATTAAATCGGTGAAATTATGGGATTGGTTAGCACAAATTTGTCAGAAAGAACAAATCATTTACATCATATATAGAGGAGAGTAGTGATGATGTCACAAAAACTAAATTTGTGAAATTTTGGGATTGATTAGCATATCAAGAAAGAACAACTTGAAAAATGTTGATTTGCTAAAAATAATCCTGTTGGTGCAAATTGATCCAAGCCATTGAAAATTTCAGTTTTTGTGACTTCGCACTTCTTAGCTCTTCTGTACATGTATTGCTGACACTGATCAGTGGCAGATCCAGACCTTCAGAAAAGGGGGGGGGGGTCTGGAAAAAAATTTATCATGCGGGCCTCTGATTGATCTAAAAATAGGGGGGGCCTCCCCTGGATCGGCTACTGCTGATAGATATGCCACCCAATATTAATTGCAACAGTGATATATCCAATAAAAAGAGTTAACTGGTCAAAGCTAGTCAAGTTGCAAATCTTGAGAAACTGTCACATGCGTAGCTTTAGGAACAAGATGTTTCAAAACCATTTTTTATAGTGGGAAATTATTTAAGATTAGTTGTCCAGTCATGTAATCCCGAGAATTATACTTACCTTGATTTATTTTTTTGTTGTTAAATGTAATTGTTGATATCCATCTGGAGGATTTGAGCTAGATACAAGCCCTTGTTTTCCTGCAGTTGAGTCTAAGTCCCGGGGGGGGGGGGAATTTTTTAAAGCGGCTAACGGGGGTTTTGCGTCGGGGGGGGGTCTCTTTTTTCACCTTGTATTGACTATAATGCGCTCCATTTTGAATAGATTTACTGACAGGTTTTCACTACTTTTCTGATTTTTGGGGTAAGAGAGTCTTTCCTGTCTATTTTACATTTCGGAAATTT
>CALNXI010000146.1:382766-417039 GCA_942486025.1 Porites evermanni
ACCCCCCCCCCCCCCCCTGACCCTTGGGAGTTGAGTAGGGTATTTTATATAGCTTAATATTATTTTGCATAGCCATGTTCATACAGTGAAACCTGTATTAAGCGGATACCGTGTTAAGCGGACACCCTCTATTAAGTGAACAGTGGCTGATTTCCCAAAATTTATTTCCCTTATTTACTTTAAATGAAACCTTTATTAAGCAGACCTCTATTAGGCGGACGTGGAACCTAAAAAGTACCTGAAATAGTCATTTCTGTTGTTACCAATGTGTATTAAATGGACACTTGTAATCAAATTCCACCACCCAACATGCCGGACACCAAGAAAGGGGAAAGATTACCTTGAATTGCCACCCACAACTTTTTCGATTTTAACATTAAAAAACGTGCCTTGACGAACTTATTTGACTAGTTTCAAAGTACAGTATTTTTTTTCTATTTCGTTTTGTTTGTATAGAGCTTGTTTCACCCATCTGATTTCTTCAAATTTGAGTTGCAATCTTTGTTTATGGTACTATGATCAGTTGGTCCACTTTGATAAAGAAATTAATGCAAACGTATAATCGTGAAAGTCTCTGGGAGTAATCGTAACATTTCCGCTGTTCATTTGAATGGCATTTGACATCTATACGACGATATCTATCGAAACCTGTATTACAGTCATGTAGGTGGACACCTTGTACTAAGCGGATACTACAGCATTCCCAGAGGGTGTTCGCTTAATACAGGTTTCACCTGTAGTTTGTTTTGAAAAACAAATATATTGTTACTTTATCATTCTTTAAGGTTCTGAGAAGGAAGTGGAACTGCGTGTTGCAACTGATAACGTGGAAGCATCACTTGGTAACATAAATATATGTCAAAGCAGCCATGTTGATCAAGGTAGAACTTTCAATGTTACTGACATTTTATGAAGCTATTTCAAGTCAAAAAATTTCACTTTTGAAAGGAAGCCAAGTGTGAAACATTGCTTGTGAAATAAAGACTTTTTTGCAGAAGGGTAAAAAATCATTAATTTTCACATCAGTGGCTTGTCACTTATCCTTGCTTTGAAACAGAAGCTTGGGGCATTTGGAAATAACTAATTAGCAACATAAACCTTCCCTTTTAGATGATAAATTGATGTTTGTGTCCCTCATAGTAAGAGGGCGCATGTCCTCTCCCCTGATTTCCATTTTTCATAATCAGTAAATTTTAAGCTACTGCCACATGCGGAACATCTGTATTTTCTTCCAACTTAGCGCATCCCCTTGTAATTAAAGAGAGGCCCCAGTTTATCCTGTCTTGTTTCACAGCTGTGCCACTTTTGGAAAGCATTAGGTACATTGGAGCTAAATTGGGGAACAATCCCCCTACTGAGGCGAGGAATATTCATCTCCAAAACAATTTTAATTCGTCATTCTAATAAAGAATTTTGACCAAAATTCTCCCCCAACCCCCCCCCCCCAAAAAATTGTAGATCATGCTCACTACAGCAGTAAAAAAGTATCATTTATTTTAAGCGAAGCTCTGTCGCGCGCAAAGCGCACGCCGTGGAGCCGTATTAGTCACACAACCGTCCTTACTTACGTCCGCCTATTCATGTAAGCCGGGGAGAAATGTCGAATTTTAGCATCCGCGTATTTTGGCGGTAAATGGCCACCTGCTCTTATAGAAAGAAAAAGCGAAGACAACAAAGACGAGTGTTGTTTTCAACAAAATTTCAACTATATTTAACTTCCATTGCTCTATTGTAGTTGTATATTTTTTCCCCTAAAATGAATGGTCCACTGTACGTAATGTTGTAAGCACAGATTTGAAAGATTTCTTTGTAGTGGTTTCAAGTTTATGTTTTGTTTGAGTACACTTACACGTATAACAACGAGAGCTTCGCCTTAAGCCTTGGCTAAATCTATATAATATTTTAGAGGCTGTGCAGATTTACAACCCCCGAAATTATCCCAACCACGAAATGATCCCCAATTGGGGGTCGGGATCATTTCGGAGGCTGTACAGATCCCAATTTTTGCCTGGTTCAAACGTCGAATTTCACATGTGCGGACTAATGACGAAAATCTATTTGTTCCCGCTCATTTACATCAGATGTGGAATGCGACGTTTGAACCGGGCCTATGATTTATTTCTACAGCTTAGAAATAAATTAAATTTCAGGTGTCCCCTATTGGTAAATTAAAGGGGACAACCGACTTTTCCCTTTAGCTACATATTTACCCACATCAAAAAGGTTATCATCATCTTGTGGTTTTTGTTTTTCGTGGAGTGAAAGCTTGAAAACTAACTCCTCACGCTTTTCAATTGTGTCAGCTGAAGTATTTTAGAATTTTGACGGACCATTTTTGAACATTTTTTGTTAACATTTTGTTGTTAACAACTTTGTAGTTCAAAGTGGCCTTGAGCAAGACGCAAGTAGGTGGAATGACACTGGAACAGAGAGTGGAGCGTCAGGTCCAAGTCATCAAGTTCTTCATGAAAAAGGTATTTTGTTATGGTTAACAGCACTTTTAAGTAAATTGGCAATAAGTAAATAAATTATTTATTATCAAAAGATCTCATATATTGGTGAAAAATCTTTCGCATACGACCTGGAATTCATCATTTCTATTATTCTATCACCACAGACGCACGCTAGCATGTTCTCACTAATTACGCTAGTACTCAATTTTTCGAAGTTTGCGAAGATTTAATTGAGAAATTTTAGGAGCACAAAATATACAAAGCACAGTATACATATATTTGGGATTTCCCCATTTGTGTGATCACATAAAACTGAGGCCGAGCTAATTATAAGGAACCGGCAGGTGAAGTTCAATTATTGTACCAATAAATCTATTTTTTACATATTTTTTATATATTTTTGAAATATTTAGACTGCAAAAGGATGATCAACTAAAGCCTGAAACAGTGGAGAAAAAGTATTATCTTTACCTACAACTTTGGTCATCATATTTGTCATTTAGCGCAGCTCTTATCTTCTTTCGTGTTTCATCATGCAACAATTTCGCGTTACTTTTTTTGAACCAAGAAAATCGCGACGTAGTTTCAGCAGATGTTTACAGTTTCCGCCACTAATCGTAATTGTTAGTAACTTAATATTCCCTTTTTTCTCAATTAGAGCCATGTTCCTTAGACGGCTTCGATGTGAAAACCTGCCGAACTAAATTAGCTGAGTATTACAAGAACTCAGCAACTGTGCCTACATCCGTCTGGTCCACGTTAGATCCTGTTGACATCCATGAAATCTACACCAGATTGTCGTGGGTAAAGCAGGAACAACACGCAGCTGGATCATCACAAACCGTGCTGAATCATTACTGCGATCTTTTCACTGCGAACAAGAGCGGTACGTTTCCCAAAAGAATACTCGTGCAAGGACAAACGGGAATTGGGAAAACCACGTTTGTTAAGAAGTTGGGTCTAGACTGGGCTGAACTCATTCTGGAAGATGAAACGGCGGATGACAAAAAGACCGTTGCCTTGAAGAAGTTCGAACTTCTCGTTGCCGTTAATCTAAAAGAAGTATCAAAACATCAAAGCCTCAAAGATGTTTTAAGCTGTTGCAACATTTTTGCCGACGAGGATAAATCCATGACAGACGGCCTTCTCAAGTATATCACCGACAACCAGGATAAAGTTTTGCTTGTGTTCGATGGCTACGACGAGTATCGGTGCAGACGCGACTCTGATATCTTCAAGATATTCAAAGGTGACAAACTGAGAGATTGTTGCGTACTGATAACCAGCAGAATTTCCAAAGCGGATGACTTGCGAGAAAGGAGAGTCCTAAAACTCCTTCGTGCTGAGATTCTTGGCTTTAGCTTCCGTGACATTTCGTCTTACATGAGAAGAAAGCTTGGGAGCGATAAAGATGCAGAAAATCTACTCGATCATTTGCGAAAGAAAAAGCTGTTAGCTCTAGCAAAAAGTCCATTACTTCTCTTATTTTTGTGCATTCTGTGGAAAGAAGGTAACCTGGAAAGCTGGCCCAAAACAAAAACAGATTTGTATGTGCAAATGGTCCAGAGCGTTCTAGATCACAACCAAGCGCAACATTCTGCTTCTGCCTCTTGTGACTTTCCTGAGGTACTAGATTTCAAGGAGATTCTTTGACGTTAGATAGTCTTCTCATCGACGATCACGTGTTTGATTACAAACAGCTGCCTCCTTCCATTTTCTGCGAAGAAAGTTCTTTTATTGGCTTACTTCAAGTAACGAAGCACATAGGAAACAGAAGACCAGCAGGAATGGTCTCCTTTATGCATAAGAGTATTCAAGAATTTCTGTCAGCATGGTTCATCACCTATAGATGTGTTATCCCTGAAGGAAATCTTGGTCCTGTTGAAAAGCACGCTCGCACCTTAGAGGGTTGTATTGACTTAGAGAACGTTTTCAAGTTTGTTTGTGGCTTATCTGACCAAGGAGCCGCGAACATTTTCAAGCATTTGGAGGTGGTGAGAATATCTGATCCGTCATTGGATTTAACCGCAACTGTACCAGATGTAGAGGAAACAGACAAACCGTTATCCGAGGTCACTGAGAGGCATCGCACTTTCTTCAGATTGGTTTGTCACTCGTTTGAAGAAGTTCAGTCAAGAGGTGAATTGTCAAGGAACTGTTACGATTGCGTTGGTGGTGTCTTTCTTCATGAACACTTTCCTTTTAAGCTGCTTCAGTTAAAGGATTGCAATTCTTGTTGGTCTATTCATTTGAAAATTCTTTCCCCCGGGTCTCGTTCTCTAAGCCTGCTTGAAACACTCGAATGTCTGAAGAATGTAAATACTGAAATTCTTAAAATGTGTGACTTTGTTAAAAGGTTCTTGGATTGCTATTACCCTTTTCATCATCCTATATCAGCAGGTCTTTCATGTGGATTCGCCGCTATTCTTAGTTATAATTCTGGCAAAGTACGTTTTTTTATTAGAGATTTGCAGCTGCTTTGTTCCAAACATGCCAAGATATTTATTGAGGCGGATGGAATTACTACTGTAACCGACTTTTCGACGTTGCGTTCAGGGTTATTTAGTCTGCAATTTCTAACAAGCTTACAATTTTATGACAACTTTCTCGACAATTGTAACGCCGAAGAGCCTCTTGCACTGATACGAAACTGTGGCAAAAGTTTAAACAGTATTGAACTTCGTAACGTAAAGCCTGCTTTTGATTTGATGGTTCGTCTTCTACAAGAAATTCCTACGCTAACAGAGAAGTGTTCGTGGGAGATAGGAGAATTGTATGAAGACACTTGGAATTTTCAAACCTGGGGACATTTTTTGTCATGTGTGCTGACACCAAAGGGAGCGAAACAACTTACCTCTCTGCTGCCACATTTTAGAAACACGATCACTCTCTGTCTTAACGTAGGACATTGCTCGTCATCGGCGGCGGCAAAGTTAGTTGAAAGTATCACACACGAGCAACTTCAGTTCCTGATACTCGATAAGCTCAGTATGACACCACAACTTGCTGCAGCGCTTGGTAGATCACTGCCCATGTTGACATCGTTACGATTACTTAAATTAAAAGGGGCGAGGAAGCAAAGCAGTGAGGAGGTCGTAGATGTTAAGCTATCATTCAGTTTAGACAAACTAATGGAACTTTCTTTAGGTTTTTTTAGCATGAGAAAGAACTTTACAACATTCATAGAAAGCATTCAATTTTCTCCCAACTTGTTGGTATTAGAACTATGGGAGCTGAATCTTGATGAACATGACGTGTATTCTCTGCTGGAAAGTGTTTCACGCCATAATCCCAGACTGATGGCATTAGGCCTGCAGGGTAATCCATTGGGTGATTCAGTAACGTCTATGGCACCGTTCATCAGGAATCTACCAAGCCTTACAGAGCTACGGTTTTTTGAATATTAGAACTTTGTCCCAATGCACTTGTAATTTTTTCATTCCTATCCAAGATGCTCCTTAGTTTCTAGAATAATAAACAAGTTGTACAAACAACTCTACCTTTTGGTTACGCATTTCATGGCTGACGTATTTATGTGTTAAAATTAGAAGCAGGAAATATGGCAGGAAATCGGATACAACTAAAGGCAATTACCTTGTTAATCATTCTTATCAAAAGGGACAGGAAAGGATCTCCCTCGTACTCAGTCGTCTCGACCACTAAGAAAATCTTTGGACTGAGTTGCCCCATTGTGACTCGGAAAAATCGCAGAAATCGTACCGATGGTATTCCATCAGAGTATTCCATGTAAAAATTCAGTTTCGCGCATGAAAGAAGTACTTGTTCATAATTTTAACATACTTCTTACGACAAGAAATCCCGCCACACTGCCACTTCACTTTTCATGGATATCATGCAAATATTCCTAGTCGTTTCTGTACCTAATGAAAAACTCACAGCGCTAAGGGCTATATCGACATTGTGAAGTATTCAAGAATAATTATGAATACTGAAAACGAGTATTGGTCACAGCTGCGAACTGTTATAACCAAGCTGGAAATTGTTAATAGCAGTTTCGGTCGATTTTCAATTCGGTTATTACAGTTTGCGGCTGTATTAAATGTGCCCACTTTTTCTTCACAATTATTTTTTCTGTCAAACTAGCATATTTAAGCTTTCTTAGTCCGCCAAGTTTCTTTATTCAACAGTGTTGGGCTTTGTTTACATGCAACTTTTCTCCTTGCGGCTTTGCGTTCTTTGTTTTGTTTGTTTGTTTTCTCCTGGAAACGTATATTTTGTTAAACAAGCTTTCCTTCTCTCAGGATCTTGTTTACCGCTGCTGCCTTCCAAATCTACAACGTTTACAATTTCGAAAATCTCTGGAAAATTTCATTGCTATCACATTAATGCAACTCCGTCGGTCATACCATATCTAACAGGAACATATAGTCGGTTTATCCTTCAAGTTGTAGTTCTAGAAAAGTTCGGCATCACGAGAGTAATAATAATGTAGATCAGAAGCGACCCTGGTTATCCTTTTTTGATTTTAACAACGAGGACGTGTAGTCGTAAGCAGTCAAAAATCCTCGCTATAAGTGGGAGTTTTCTCACAACGTGAACTGACTGAACTCCACAAGGCACGCTAACTGAGTATCCTCGATCGTGCTGGGCGCGTCTGTTAAGAAAAAAAGAACATGCTTTTCATGAAAAGCTCATTCAGAAAAGTTAAACATCAGACCAACCGATCAATGATGGTAATGCTTTTTTTACAGCTGTTAAACCCCGGGTGTCTAGCTGACCGGCTACAGACTCATCTAATCAATTACATCAGTGGGTAGCTTTGACCCAGGCCTTTTTTTGCAAAAGCGAGGGAAGAGGTAGACCCGTTTACCCAGGTCCGGAAAAATTTTTTTACGGACGAGTTTTGTTACTTGTGCGACCTCTTTAACTCGGAACCTTGCAAATTTTATCACAGATTACCGTACTGTTTACACGACTCTGTATGAATTCTTGCACAGGTTCAGCATTAAAATGTCTTTTCTGAATCTTTTCAGCGATCGATTGAAGCTGTTGTTTCGCTAAGTAATTGCACTCAATAGACGGATAAAATAGACTTACTCATTTCAAAATATTCGCTTCCTTTACCAATCTCATTTCGCGCCTCTTCTACAGCGTGCTTCACAGCAAACAGACTCGCACAGGACATGCACAAAGGAGGCTCTCCCACCGCTAATAATAAATAAAAACACATAAACCATAAACGAAATCCACTTGTAAACTACAATAGAACCCCGGTAACGCGAACTCTGAAGGGAAACGAAAAACAGTTCGATTTAGCGAGGAATTCGAGTTATCGGGGTAAATTTAGGTGAAATTTTGAACATTGGAAAGGAAATTTAGTTCGCGTTAGCGGGGAATTCGAGTTATCCGAGTTCGAGTTTTCGAGGTTCTACTGTATAACATATAGAGACGATGTACCGGTGACTTTCTTCGGGTAAGTGGGTTGACTCATCACGAGGAGACAGTTCCTACAGTTGGAACTCTTTTGGTCATATTAGTTTTTTTAGTTGCAAATGAAGTTTTTATAAATAAATAAATGAACGAATGGATGAATAAATAAATCAGTAAATTAATAAAGAAATGACTTTCATTAGGTGTTCCTTCTACAAAGGCAAAATGTCAGCGATAAATTAAAAAGACCGGACTGGAGCATTTTTATGTAATCATAAGGAACCACACTATTAATTACCTGCCGCGCGCGCGCAGCGGAGCACCATGGGTAAGAAAATTTGGTTACCTGGGGCGCGATCCATTCAACCAAAATTTCCGGAAATTTCGGTCCAAAACTCAATGGATCGGTTCGGTCCAACCGGAAAAGTTTCGAAAAAACAGGTCCACCTTTTGAGGTGGTCCTCTTTTCCCGGTCACCCCCCCCCCCCCCCCCCCCCCCCCCCAAAAAAAAAAAAAAAAAAAAAAATTCCATAACCGTTGTTTTCATTTCTCCTGGGTATTACAGCCGTCCCAAGAGAAATTGAAAACAATGCTTATGCAAAATTTTGAAGGGGCAAATAAGGTACAATATGGGAGATGTGTGAGTACTTGACCGTACGTCCACCTGTCCGTCCGCACCACAGGTATACCAATGTAGAACAATTTAATCAACACGTATGGCAAACCAAATGCAACTCGAGGTTTTTTTGGCGGGAAATCCCAAGGCCCCCCGGACTTTTACAGAGAAAAAACAACAACAAAGTCGAGTATTTTCGACGTTATTTTTGATGTCTTCACTCACGTGGATAACAGAGAAAGAGCTAGAGCGAGTGATGTAAAAACAAAGGAGACGAATTTCGTTGGTAGAAAGACATGAAAATTTCATAGCAGCGGTGAGAAAACGAGAAATGCTAGCGGCCAGCAAGGTGAAAATGAGCGGCAGTGAAAATACAAGCGAACCGGAACGCAAGGAACAAAAATACGACAATTGCCCCATGAAAATAATCTGTTCGCCCTGGGCCGAACGTCGACCTTTTGCTAATTCGATTTATTGATTTTGTTGCCGTTCTCATTGCCGTTGCCTTTTAGCAAGCATTAACGAGAGCTTCGCCTTTAGCCCGGCTAAATCTATACATTAATATATAATTAGTGGCTTAAACATCGTGAGTCTATCAAACCCGCCCCGCCCTTTTTGTTACCTTTTGACCTAAGGACGCCGAGTGGATTTGGGTTCGGAGTATTCTTCAACAGTGACACTCTAAAGTCAATCGGTATGTCTTTACACCCGGGAGGCTTGTATTCCTGGAGGTTAAGTGTAACGTTAATTAGTTATCGACATGTGGCTATGGACCTTGAAAACATGGCTTATACCCACGGGAACTAAGGAAAGGACTTCTAGCACTGGTACACTCCACGATGGTCTCAAAACAGTCATCCGGCGGCTGGTCAGCAAAGATGAAGAGCAAGCAACGAAACGATATTCCAGAGGAGTAAGCTCCTCGCAGTTTGTCCCTATGGGTTGGATGCATTGTAACGGATGACTAGCCAGCTCGCAAGACTTCAATAAGCCTTTCATTCCCAGAAGTGGCTGAAGTTAGTGCAATTCCATTTCGTAAATTGCCACTCAAACACCAATTTTTCTTCGTGAAAGTAGTGTCAAAGAAGTTTCATTTGAATTTCATATCACTCTAGCAGTGAAAGGGTTAAATTACTTATGCTTTACGGGTTCCGAGATTTTCCGACTTAGACACAAGTGCTACTTCGGCTAAAGCGTTCATATCGCCCGCTGATTTTTGTAACGTAAATGATTTTTCATGGAATGTAATTGTTGAGAAACGGAATAATACAAGGTCACTTACCCACGTTCCATTAGTGAGATTTTTTCCTGTCTGCGGATCGTAGATGATTTTCTCCGTCAGCCACAAACCCAGTCCCATCGTGTACGCTCCTTCCACCTGGCCGATATCCAGTTCAGGGTTCATACTGAGATTCAAATAAGATTATTATTCTTTAAAAATATTTCTCCCTTTCTGATTGGCTAAAATCATACGCATAATTGATCATAACCAGCTACTGTTGACCAAATTTGGAAGAATTTTGCCATATTGAACCGTAGGCGTCAAAAGTGCAGGAAACGCCGTTAACGGAGAAGACCTGGGTACGAGTTTGAGTTGTTTTCGACGTGAGTAATGACGGAACATTTTACTCGTTTTACGGCGAACTTTTGTCTAAAAACATAGCACGAACAGCAAGAAGACAACTCGACGGACGACACCCTCCTCGATCTGCATAATTCTTCATATCCTACTCAGCCTCATTCAATAATAGCTAAATATAGTGAAAAACTGAACCCTGTACAATGGCTCAGTTGCATGCATGAGCGAGTTAAGAATGTAAAAACTAAGTAGTGCATTCATGCATAAAACAACGCATGACTCAAACAACAAAAAACTAGTGTGCAGATAAAAAAATGTAAAATAATCGGTATATCTGACACCCTTTTACCTTTGTCCACAGTCGTTAAGTATGTCAGTACGTAAAATCTCCCTTTCTCCTGTCAACACATCAATCTCCACCTCAGTGCAAGTGGCACCATAAATGTTGTATGCCACAAGCGAAGGAGTCGTGCTTCTTGACCTGAAAGAGCGGAAGAATCCATTATCTAGTCTTTGATAAGAGGGTTGTGAATTTTTGGGGTACAAAGGGTGGGGTGGGGGAGGGGGGAAGAATATTTTGCAGCTATATCAAGGGATTTTGCCGACCTCCGGCTCCCGGAATACCCCAAAACAATGTGAACTTGCTTCTGACTCGTCCATAGTCGGCTCTCCTATGTAACGCGCGGGCTGTTATGGGAGGGAAGAGTGCGCCATTAAGGGAGCCTCAGAGAGATGACGAATAGGCCATTTGCTCGATACCTACGACCAGAATTCATTTCTTTTTTTCATTTATATTTAAATTTGGCCATCCCAGTGATCCTAGTCTTTATTTGCTCAAGAAAGCAAAACCCTGCAGGCCCTGCAGGATTCTGGTAGCAGTAGTAAAATGATGTCATCATACAAATGGCCTCTTACGAAACAGAACTTGCCCAGGGGTGTTTACCATTTACTCAAACATCCCAGGTGGAAATCTTCTGAATAAACATAAAACTATAAAATTTAACGTGGTGGAAGAAATATCTGGCGCTTCAAAAAAGTTCCAAATAAGCTGAACATTCAAAAAGGAATAGATCAAATTGAGTTGCTGCAAATCACAGCCCGTGTTTTTTGAATAATAAAAACTAAGTAATAAATGAGACAAATGAGTGCTGTAGGACTAATCAGATGAGGATTAATGCTTGTAAATGTAAGGTTCAGAAAATTACGAAAAAGGAGACTCCTTTGCGTTACGATTATCACATTGATGGGAGTAAAGTTGATTTAGTTTCGTTGCGTAGCGATCAAGCCTGGATTTGTTAACTAGCAGTGTTCTTTCATGGAATGATCACATTGCCAATGTCACCGCTAAGGCAAATGGTACTTTGGGTCTTGTCAAAAGAACATCAAACATCATACCGTACATAGGAACTGCTAAAGAATATTCTATCAAGAGATTTTCAAGTTACAAGGACGTTTAGTAAAATCAATCGTACATGTTATAATTCACGCTATGGATAACACTGAGATTTTAAAACTCACATGTATTTAGCTGACAAATCCAGACCATTGTCGTAGCACTTTGCGATCAGTTCAGGCCATGTGGCGGTTGGCATGGTTTTCCTGATTGGGTCAATAACTTTGTTCAAGATGTCGCAGCATCCCATGACGGTCTAAAGAACAAAATAATACTTGTTGAACGAGTATTTAATGATGTGTGGAGATGGGGAGATTGGGATATCGAGCCGATAACAAAAACTACAACAACGACAAGAAACGAAAACTAAACAGTTGAAAAAGTTGTAATAATCACCCGACTGTTCCAAGTTCTTTTGACTTCAAATTGTAAAGGTTTTTTCTGTCATTCTTTTAAAGTGAGTTCTAAAACCTTTTAGCCTTTCACCATAAACAGTCATCTTACCCTGCAGCACAGCTCACTTGTGATGCTTCCACCAGTACTCCCGCCTACAAGTAAACAATTCAGTGTCACTTTAGAAGCAGGACGACAAGATATAACGGTGTACGCCCATCGCTTGTTTCTTAAGCAACAGCATTCCTCTTTGGTATGTAATACTTTTATTTTACTCTTTTCCTATGTTTTTCTCTTTCCTTGCTTTCAACAATTATTTTTAACAGGGAACAGAGAATAACAGATACTGGTTGTAAACTGTACTAAAGTTCTCAATTCGTTAGTTAGGAAACAGAAACATATTAAACGATATTCAAGCTCCCTTATGTTTGTACAACACTGCCGGCTCAATTCCTATACTTTTATTGTTACCGCTGAGTCAAACAACGGTCCAGGGAACAGAGTTTTTTCCCTTACGTGGCCAGCAGTTTATTGGAATTTATGGTAAATTCAATTTATTGGAACAAAAGAAAGTTTTTTCGTGAGAAAATGGTTCAACTCCCACATGGCCGCCGTGTTATTAATTTGGGACATCAATATGGCGGATGTGATGTCATGTGAAAATGCTCTGTAAAAGAAAAGATCTCGAGTATAAAGTATCTTGCTTCAGGACAAATCTTCCTCACTAACACTCTTTTTTAGAATGTAGGGAGAATAGCATGGATTTTTTTGCAGGTTTACGTGAGGTCTTACAGGGTTAAGGTTAATTGATCATTATATTGTACTTACTATTTGGATTGGTAAACGCCGCAGTTGGCTTAATGGCAATCATCTCGAGGGGGCAATTCAGCTTGTAAGCTGCAACTTGAGCTACCTGCAACATTCAAGACAAAAAATTATCATAAAAAAAAATAAAGAAAGAAAATTATTGATTACATATAGAAAATAAGAACGAACCTCTACGTGTTTTCTGGGATGGATCTACGCAACCATCCAAGCTTTCTTTGTTTATGTTTAGAGAATATTTAATAGGTTTAAGAAACATGATTATGGCAAAACCCAGCAAGGTAAGACTCGACTCTGTCCATGTACCGTAACCATTCTCCGACTATCCACTTTTCGTTTTTTGAGAGAAAGTGTCACGCCAAGAAATTATACACTGAATGCTTCTGCTTTCTGTCAAAATGTTCGTTTTCCAGGTATTTGTTCATTTAAGGCCTGTTTACATGGAGGTGGGGGACCCCAGGAAGGTGAGGTAACCTGCTTAGGTGGGGTAACCTGCCAGTCCATATGTGATCACGTTTAAATGATAGGTGTGGCGACCCGTCACATGATACCTCACCAACCTGGGGTCCCCCACCTCCATGTAAACAGGCCCTTAATCATAGATTTTCCTAATTTTTCACTGGCCAGGTGATCAACCTCGCTCCGAGAAACTTTCAAGGAAAAGCATCTTCCTTGGGGTAATCGAGGCTTCACTGTAATATCAACTGCCCCTACCTTAGTATTTATTCCTTGGCCGATTTCAATGCCTCCGTGTGCAATAGCTACTGTGCCGTCAGCATGGAATATTGACACCAAAGCAGTGAACATGGATTCTTCGTAATACACTCCATACTTCAAAGGGACCACGCTTATTCCACGTTTCCGCCAACGATTGTTCTAAAAAGAAAACGGGTTCAGTTGGCTACCAAAAGCTGTGAAAAGTGGGGGCTGGGGGACGGGGGAGGATATGAATAAATAAAGGGGTGTGATTGGATAGTTACCCCATACCAAAAAAATTTCGGAACACATCTAACTATATCAACATTCTTTGTATCGAGCCTCTCCCCTCCCCTCACTGAATCAGCGCCACCCTTTTTTTGTAACTTTGGCCTGATTTGTCCACGGCAATCCTAAGTTCAAATCCTCGACCACAATTGTAAAATGGCCAACAGGTTCACCTCCAACTAGCTGGGATTCTAAACCCGATTATATGACTTTCATTTGATTCACTAGTTTCAGACATTTGCTCGGCTGCATTAGCCCTTGTGCAGTAAATACTGCCGAGGCTACTTGTGGAAATAATGAATTCTTTAAAAGTAGTTTTCATTTGTTTTCTATTTGACTGAAATAAATACTGTGAAAATAAACTCCTCCGGCTCTTGAAGAAGAGTTAAACGCTCATGTACCTTGTTGAAGGTGTCGATTGCAGTCTTTCTGTTCTGGAAGTCGCTAGTCGAAAGGATATCTAAAAAGATGGAAGAGAAGAAACATTACCTTTTGACATCTACTACCAAGATAACCTGGTTAGCTTTATCTCAAACAATTTCTCGTGCACATCGACTAAGACTTTAAAAAACCAACTATGCTTTTCTTTGGGGGAGGGGTAGTATTTCCTTGTACCTTTATTTAAAAAGAACTAAAGTATGAATATTCAAAGGTATGAAAAGCGAAACAGTAGCCATAAATGACCAGCACTAGTACACAACACCAAAGATCTCTAAGACGGCGAACTAATTCTGACGCAAAGCGATGAACAAGTAAATAGTAAATGAGGGAGGTAGACACGGCATCAGCTAACATCTGTCTCAGGGAACCATTGGTAGCTACAGGATGTATTCAAGTCTCCAAAAAAGCGTAAATTGTAAGCTCCAGGGTTTGTAGCTGACTCGTCCTCAGTTGCCCCTCAGTCTCTTACGCGCGGTCAAGGGAAGTGCGGGGGATGATGGGAAACCCTTCGCCCCAGGTGCTGTAAAATTCTCGCGCGAGCGTTCCTTAACCGCTTGCACATAACAAGAGACAACTGCACACAAGTCAGGGTTTGTATTATTAGTCTTCAGCAGGAGCTGTCTTGACTGGTTGTAAGCATCTCTGGCACTTCTTTGTGTTCAATGAATTTTCAGCGTAATATATACCGCATGTATTTATTATTATTACTACATAAATTACCATTCCACAGTGTAGATATGGTGCAGTATTTGAGTGTCTCTCCCGTTTGCGTTTCCTGTAAAATAATAAAGAAGCAAATGGTGGCATCCATGTTTCTAAAAGGGATATCATCACTATTTCGGTCAATATAATCTGAAAAAGCCTTGGAAGAAAAGTAATGGTCTTGACTAGTTTCGGATCACATGGTAGTTCAATGTATACCAAACCGGCGCTCTGATTGGCTCTCTCGAAAGTGAATTCTTCTCAGAGCAAAACAAAATTGCTCTTAATTCTTTTTAGTTTGTTTTATC
Organism: Porites evermanni; assembly: GCA_942486025.1. Classification (NCBI taxonomy): domain Eukaryota; kingdom Metazoa; phylum Cnidaria; class Anthozoa; order Scleractinia; family Poritidae; genus Porites; species Porites evermanni. The sequence goes on from CALNXI010000146.1 coordinate 397,852, forward strand.
TCAGTGTCATTGAAAGCAGAGGATATTTACCAAGCCGCGAAAATATTTTCCCTTTAAATAAAGCCGTCTCTTCTAGCTTCTCGCCGATAAAGAGGTTTCGCAATTGTTTAAATAGTGACTGTTTTATTTCGCGCCTCTTATTGGCTATAACCACACTTTATTATTAACCCTACCTGGCCATTCTGGTATAGATTCACTTTTCGGACTTGCTCTGGTGTCAGCTTCAGTTCTTTGGCTACGTGTTCCATCATTGATTCCATGAAAAACACTGCCTGGGTGGAAGCTAAGAGGACAAAAACAATATCAGTAAAAAAAAAAAATTGTACTTGTCATACCATAATATCCCAATTAAACGCCCCCGGTGATCGTTTGAAACTGCATCACTTTCTTAGTTGACTCCGATTTTGTCTGTTACACAACCTCAACTGTAAAATTATTTGACTGTCGCGTTGGCAAGTGCTTGCTACGCAAGCACGGGTCCAGTTGTTTTTACATGTCAAAAAAAACTTCTCGAGCACCATTTTCATGCGTAGACATCTTCGCATCTTCATTCGCGAATCGGCAAAAATTGCTCACATAGTGGATAGGTAAATAAAGAAAACGTAAAAATATATAAACTGAAAGCAATTACTAAAAAAAACTCAGGCCTCGTTTATCATCTGCTTGCACTCTTGAAATTTACTCGAAGGGCTTTCCCATTTTATGCATATATCGAAATAGCATATTTTTCTTTTAAAAAGGCAACCACCCTAATTCCCAGGAATCATTTTTTTCTCACTTTACTTTATTTTCAAACTGTATTCTTCGTATTATTACATTGCCTTCCAGCTCTGACGCCAGAGCTTACTTTCATATAGAAACTCCTAGTTTAGTGGCTAGCTCCTAACGGCAGAATTTGCATACAATTTATGACACAGCCCTTTCAAATTATACAAAGAGGTCTAAAAATGGGTGGAACACAGGCAACATACCTGGAGCGCGGCACCATGTGTTTCCTGGTGTGTGAGTGCGAGTAGCGTAAGGAACGATGTTCCAGTTAGGACAGAAGTAAGCTACAATACAAGAGCATATACCAAGTACAAGTTAACAGACACGAGAAAAGTGGACTGACCGACTTCCTAGAACTTATTTGCGTGTAAAAATTTACGTCATAGCTTTTCAGTGAGTATGTGTCAGTATGTACACCTAATTGCAAAAACGTTATCATAGAAAAATGAAAAAAAGGAATAAGCGAAATAGGAATTAATTAGCCTAATAAGCCTAACGAATTTATTCACAGAATCCGCGCATGGACGTCGTATTTGCCTGTTGGAATTTGCTATTGTTTTAAAGCTGAAAGACAATAAAACTGTAAATTCCAGGGGGGAAATGCAACGGCTGCAAATGAATCTACCACGAGAATGTGGCTTAATTAGCCTATTAAATTCCTATTTGGCTTTTTCCTTTTGTCATTTTTCTAAGACAACGTTATTGCAATTAGGTGTATATAATAAAATACTACTTACCATTGTCAGCCCATGTTTGAGCATAACCCACATCAAGATCATTGGGGCTGGAACCACAATCTGCATATAGGTTCATATCAATACCATTCAGTTTGCCATCATTTGCCACTCCAACCTACACCAAATACTTAGTGTTAGTGTGCTTACCAGGGATACGCCCTCGTAATTCAAGGACACGAAAGGAATGGAACATCAGTAAATGATAAACGAGCAAATTAGGTACCATCAACAACGGGACAAATGGTTCAGATAGTTTTTAATCATTTCGCGGGACTTCAACTGCCTTGCAGTGGAATCAGAGAAAAGATTTGTAAATAGCTGTTTACAATAACATGACTTCATTTCTCTCAAAATATGCACTCGCAGTTACCTTTACCACTTTAGTGTCCGGAACATTATTTGATTTAACAAATGGTCTGCATTGCTCCTTTAAATAACATAAATCTAGTTTTTATCGGGATTGAGCAAGATGAAAATGGACACCCCGACTTTTTAAGCACACTTTCGACCTCGGCCGACTTGTTTTCTTTTTTTTCTTTCGCACATTTGTTTTTACGCTTGATTACCATGGCATTGACGTCCTGATGATCGGTCCCTTCCGGGGTTTCAAATCTCATAACTGCATCTGATGTTAAACTGTCGTTGAAACCGTTTCAGAATATGAAGTACTAAGCAGACAAATTAAAGAACTGAAGAAGATAGAAATGAGAACTTGAAAGCCACTGCTGTCTGATCAAATTTAAGACTGGCTTGCCTGTGCTGCGTTTTACGGTGATTTTTAGTTACCTTGTAAGTTGCTTTAAATGGCTCTCTTAGTCCAACCAACTCCATGTTAGTGTTTAGATCCAACCGCATGCGAACTGACCTATAAACGTGATTTAAATAAAAATCACAATTTGCAGCTTTAAAGCTATGAAAAAATCAAATCTAGTACCTACAAAAATCAAACCATTCATCATCACCACCATCGTCATCATCACCATTATCCCACCATTACCATCACAATCTTAAACGCCATCCACGGTCGTCGTCATCATCTTCCCTCTTATCATTATCGTATTCAACGTTGCCACCATCATTACTAACACCATCATCATCGTCGCCACTATCATCATCATCATCATCATCATCATCGTCGCCACTATCATCATCATCATCATCATCATCATCATCATCTTCCTCATCATCATCATTATCACCATTGTCGTCGTCATTATCATCAACAACCATCACGCCGACGGCAACGAGAACGTCAAGAAAACGATTGGATTAATAAGCAAAATAACAACACTGCAGGTGCATCACACATTTTGGTACATTTCATCAACGTCCATTGCACGAGTAGGAAGTAAAACTTCCTGATGCGACGTTTTATAAAAGACATGAATACACGACGACAAAAGCTCCTTTCTCTTTTTGAACTTGGATACACTGCTTAAGAATATTTATTCGGCAAATTGAGCGAAGCTTAAGAAACGCGATTAAGGTCGAGGAAACGCAAAAGCGCATAGTGCGGCTTATACCACAAGCTCACTATCTAGCAAATACTGCCCCATTATTTAGCCCACTTAAAGTCATTAACATATATAGCAATAATTCTTTTTCTGTTGCTACATTTATGTATTACTACCACCATAATCTTCTGCCTAGTAGCTTTCGTAACCTCTTTTAAGTAGTACAATCGGCGACAAAATTGTTGAGACACTGTACTTAAATAGGGTAGTTTCGGAGAACAAACGAATCCGCACCCCTCCCCTGGGGTGTTTGTTGTTTTCTATAGGCAGCTAGAACAAGGGCACAACATTGCACGGAGGGGATGGGGGAGGAAAGCTATATTTCCTCCTTTTGAAGTGAATAAAACGTAAAAAAGCCCAGTTTTGGGCGAAGTGTCTCAACTCATTTTGTCGCCGATTGTAGCTTAAGGAAGCCTATTAATATAAGCTCCCAGCTTCTTTAGGTTTCCTTGTCACGCCAACTTATATTTTAATTAACACCTTTTGTAACGTTTTATTTTTATGTGAGTGACTAAAAAAAAAACAAATAAACAATAAAAATAATTAATAAACGCAAATATATTTTTTAGTGACATTTTCACTAGCGTAGTCGTCGTGGTTGCTAAACTCCCTAATATCATCATCGTCGTCATCGGACACTGAATTTAGAAGAATGCTACCGAACTTTTCTTAAAATTTTTTTTAGAAGAAATATAAAACCTAACGAATATTTCGCTTATAAGCTAGCAGTCACCAGAATTACATAGTAGTATGCGTCCGTAAAAAAAATATATTTACAATATTTATATAAACGGCGACAAGGTCAACAAGAACGACATCTTTTTATGGACTTTTACCTTTTAGTGACGTAAGCAGCTAAAGCGCAAGCTGTGGTGATCTGATTGGCTCTAGTGAGTCTTGCTCCATATGCACCCCCGCACCTCTTCACGCTCATGTTAATACTTGATACAAACAAAGGAAAGACAAACAAAAACAATAAAAGAAATTACGCTTTTGTTCGCATAAAAATCACGCGGTCTAACGGGGGAAGATTGGCTGGACCCGGTCGAATAGACCTTTTCACGGTTTTTTCAACTTTTGACATGGAGACAAGTTAAGGAAAATCCGTCGACATCACTGGAAAGAACGCTTTAAAATTAGTAGAACTGCCAAAATTTGAAATTGATTTGTTAAAAACAACGAAGATATAACATCTCAAAGTCGCGAAATTTTACAGATGTTTGTATGGTTGGGGGGGGCACAGACTTGCCCCCCCCCCCATACAAACGTATGTAACTTTTCGCAACTTTGCCAAACCATATCTTCGCTCACTTACTACGTATCACTTTCAAATTTGGTCATTTTACAGATTTTAAGGTGCTCGTTCCATTGATGTCAACGGATTGTCCCTAACTTGTCCATGGCAAAAGTTAAAAAACCCTGAAAGGGTCTATAAATACTGTCAAAAAGCAGGGTTAGTCATTCTTTCAGCGGATCACTAGACTTGAATAGGGAGGTGTTCTAGCAGGAGGGAGTTCAGTATCCATACCTCTGAACCGGGAAATTCAAGGTCTGTGCAACAGCTGCCTGCGTGCCATCTATTCCCTGGGTCGCCGAATGAACAGTCATCCCATCTTCTTCGAGAACACACAATGCTACCTGTTTTATCATCAAACAGAGGACTAAATGTCAATAAGAAAACCTTTTATCTTGCCGTTTGATTTGAGTAACACAAGGCCACGCTGTCCCTTTAGAGAACAACAGTCATAAGTAATAATGAATGACTGAATATTAGAAAACAGTTGCTAATACGATACGACTACTACTTAACGAATTGATATCACAGGCGCGTAATGACACTTAATTTATACGGGATGGATACCGGCTTATGAGGTTACTTCATGTAGCCGTTATTAGTCAATTGCTTTTGAAGGTTTACCTAAGTACTAAGTAGATCGCTGGCCCGGAGCAGTGACCACCAAGAAATAGCACTGCCGTCCTTGAAGGTATTTTAAAACTGTACCCTCAATTTGTTTTTGGTTTAAAAGACATGATAAGTGAATAAAAGAACTATATTAAATTGCTTTTTCTAGTCTTGCTGTTTTTGTTCTTCTACAATTTGCGCCTGTACTAGTCACTATATCTGGAGAGAAAACTTAAAGGAAACTTGCTCTTGTGCAAACAAGCTTACCAATTCTCTCTTTTTATCATGTCTTCTCACCTGTGTTTCCATGTGAAAGTGATATTGATGACCAGTATATATGGATCCCTGCACGACATGCGGTGAGTTTTGAATAGCAGCTGTTAGGAAACAACCATAGAATTTTGTTAGGGAGATAAAGATTACTTGCTCTGAAGTTACAGCTTAGGAAAGAAGAAAAAGTAGAATTAAGCTATCGAATCAAGTTATCGGAAACGATAATCAAAGATAAAACGTTTAAATTAGATAATGGTTTATTCGCCGGGGAGCGCCATTCAACGTTTGAAAAACCGGGGCCAGGGACTCATTTCTCGAAAGTCCCGATAATTACCAGGCGCAAAAAGCTGTTGTTGATTACATTCAAGATCGAGGTTTGAAAAGTTTCGCAGTTAACACGATGGAACTATCAGTTATCAGACAACAATAACCTGGTTTGTTGGCTAGTACCCCGCTAGCCTGCGTGACAGGCGTTCGAAAAGGAAGGGAGAGGGGATTTTAAGCGCGAGGAAAGCCCGAGGAGCGCGCGAGGAAGGAGGGAAGGGCTCCCCTCCCTCCCCTCTTTCCTCCCTCCTACCTCGCGCACCCCTCACGATTCCCTCGCGCCTCAAATATCCTTTTCCTATTATTTCGAACGCCTGCCACGCAGACTACACCAATACATACAGTACACAAAGAAAAAACGCTTCATCAGCATTTTTTTAAGGTGAAAGCACCCTACCAGCTGCATCGCCTTTTTTCAGCGGTTTAGCCTGGGGATCGAAGAATGACTTAGCCGCAATAGCTTCATCTATGGTGAGAATCAGAGGCTTCTGTTCTTTGTAAGTTACTTTCACAGCTTTAGCAGCTTCATCTGCATGACGCTGGGTGTCTGCAAACATTGAAATGTTGTCAGAACTCCGTATTTTCACTTGTGATTGGTACAAGTAAATGTTCAAATGGATTAAAAGGATGAAATTTCGCATTTGAGGTTATTAGTGTACGTATCCAACACTAGATACACTTGTTTTTTAAAGCAAAATAAATAAATAAATAATGTATACAACAAAAACAAAAGAAAAAATGAGAGGGTATAGAGCGTTTTCACATGACGTCTCGGCGGCAATATTCGTGTTCCAAAACAATGAAACGGCGGCCATGTTGTTGTTCCAAACAAAACTTGAGGGAGTTGGAGTCTTCTTTTATATAAAAGCGTTCTTTTGTTCCTCTAAATTCGCATAGTTGTTGGCCACGTGAGTGAAAACGCTCAAAACAGGCTATGACACACGTGGTGCGGTGAATGTCGAAAGCGTTTGAGCGAACGTTTCTTTTTTTCATTGCTACAAATTGTGACTTTCTAAGGGAGAACTTTCACGAGTCCACACCTCTGAATTCCACTACTAATCAGAGCTGTACAGCAACTTCTGTCTGTGACTAAGAGCTATGTAAGAAAGCGTTTCAAGTGAAAACTCTCAAAAATAGCCTGCCTCATATTCAAAATTACCAACCTAGCCGCCAGTACTGACATTTGTTAAGCGCCCGAAGCTAATCTGGGTTAAAGACAGAATCGGTTGTGATACTTGCCCGGCCATGTATTACTGCTCTATACTTTTGAAGTTACTTGCTGCAAGGTCTGATTGGTCTAGTGGATTTATTACCTTATTTATAGCCAACCGATCAGTTCATACTCAGTTTTGCAAAAGAAAGCTTCACAAGTGTTTATGTAACTTACCAGCAATTATCAGTCCCAGAGCCTGACCAGCAAACAAAACATTTCCACTGCAAAATAACTGTTACAAACAAAATCAACTTCATTTTAGCCTTTAAAAGATGTTTGGGTGCGGTTTACAGAAGCTATGCTACAATGATATTTAGTCAGTCACTGGTCAACAAATTGAATGTATTATGTGGAAAAAAAGTGAAAGAACATTTACTCAACAGGAAAAAGGGCAAAAGAATGCACAAAATTCATATCTGTTCCGTACATCCGTTTCTTCTCACAATTCAACATCAGAACTGGAAACTGTGGCAGAAATAAAGGTCACAAGTGTCCTCACTGTACTCGCATGTGGAGGCTACATTACATTCACCCATGCTACAGCAGCATAAAGGAATTGGATTCAGAAAGTGTTGCTAACATGCTACTGATAAAAAATTACTCGCGCCTGTGTTTTGGTCTTTAAGGGTTCAGTATGAACAAAAAATTCGTACTTAAAACAAAAGGCAATTTTTTTTCTAGTCACCAGAAATACTTAGCCACAAAGAAAATGAAATAGGCCACACTCAAGAATGATTCATAATAGATTAGAAAAGATTGATTTCACCTGAGAATCAGATTCAAGATTAAGCAAAGCTGTTTAATGGTAACATTACTAAATAAATATACAAAAACGAAACAATGATTATCGACTTTAGCCTGCGGCATATTAAGTACCTCTTCTGGGTCATATCCAGCGGGCATAAAATTGTTCACGCCTCCTTTAGGAATGTTTGATGCTGTAATATACTGTAAAACGCCTGGCATTTTCTAGGGACAAATAAAAAATGAGACTTATATGTCTGTATGCATCCGTATTTAATTTTAGAAATGGAATAAGCATATTTTGCTTACCAAAGCTTGCGATGTATCAACTGTGTTTATTTTGCAGTTTCCCTAAGAGTAAGAAATATTTTACAATATAAGTATCCTAAAAAAAGTAAACAACAACAAAAAAAGAAACAAATTCCGGATTCGTTTTGTCACGAGCAAAAGGAAGTCAAACATTTGATTCCTAGACAGGACTAAAAAGTAAATATGGCAGCTTTTGAGAGCAGCCGACAGCCGGCAAAGCCTTTTTCCCTCTTGTTTTGTCATCATTGATGATCAAGCGTTTAGTCATAGTATATGAAATGTACGCTTTGGATTGGATTAAGTTAAAATACAATTGAAATAGCTTTAGAATCTCTTTTTACTAGTCAAGATCCTTTTTCAGCCCTATTTTCAGAACAACCTGCGGACAAAGACCTTTTTAGCTTTGGAACAATTTAGAGCCTTCTCTTAAATTAAGCTCATCTGTTCAATTTTTAAACGTCTCTTAAGGAACCAGCTTTTTAATTTTTGGAAATGCTTCTTAGCTAAGTTTAAAAAGGTTCGTAATTAGTACTAGGTTGAGTACTGTAATCAGTTAAATGTAATGCTTGTAAATAATGATTGTTCCTGAAAAGCCCCTTTAGGAGGAAACAATAAAGTATGTATGAATGTATGTATCTAGGAAACGTTTGTGTCTTAATCTTACCTGAGTGCTCACTACAAAAGCAGCACACAGCTCGCCACCTTGCGTGGGAATATCAGAAACGTACTGAGCCTCTCCAGATGTCTGAAAACAGCAATTGTTAGTAAAAAAAACTACTACCTTCTTTTGTAACAGTACATTTTTATTGTTAAACTTCATAGAAGAAGTTATTAACAGAGGACAGCAACAACTGGCTGCTTCTGCGCTAATTCTAAGGACCACGAATTGCTAAAAGGTATAGTCCGCGTTCTTTAACGCGAGAATAGTGATTGTCGAGAGTTGACAAATTTCCTACATTTTGATTTATGACCGCCATATTTCCGCAAATGTCGTCTTTCCTTTTAAGAGGTGGTGACGTTCCAGTCTAAAGAACGTCTTGAATGAATACTGTTTGTGCTTATACCTACAAACATCGCAAGTCTAAACATGAGTCGCTAAAAAGGAAAAGGCATTATACAACTAACATTTCTTACCTGTGCTTTGGCAGCAAGTTTGGTCATGGGTTTTGTAAGCGGGTAATCTTTGGGTTTGGAGTCATAGCTCTGAGTACCAGACGATACAGGGCGAATGAAAGGCTCTGCCGCTGACCGCACCCTTGCAGAGGCTTTGTCCCCAAGAAGAGACAAATAGAACTGCAAATAAAGATAATTACAATTCAACATAAGGGCAGGCCCTCATTAAATAAACAGTCAAAGGGGGGTAACAAGAGAGGACATTGGGGTTCCTGGGATCGCTTTTCGTGTTTCCGCGAAACGCTAGAAAATTTATAAACCAAGATCCACGCTAAGATTGTACAATTAACTGTCGCTGCCTTGGCCGACTTCTATCCAAACTGCTTGCCAAAAACCATCATTTGAAAGCTTTCTTTGTTAAAAATTTTGTCGTATTTCATCAGCCGTTCTAAAAATTGGTTTATAAAGACATGTTTGGTCCTTCTCGCCACGTGACTCATCTATGCAGCTATTTTTAAGGATTGTAACTCTCCTCAATCCCTTTGCTTATCCGAAAAAATGTCACTCTAAGTAAAATACAGTATAGACTTTGTTAGTACGTACCGAGGATATAGCATGGACTGGTTAGACCCCTCTTTCACGTAGGAAACTCGTTAATTTTGAGCAGGCAGGAAAACACAAGCGCCGATGAAAAATTTTTCTTCAGAGATAAATACAAAAAGCTACGATGGCGCTACAGTCGACTCTCTCTTAACGAACACCTCTATAAGACGGACACCTCTGCAAAACGGACACCTAGTGTTGGTCCCTTCCTTTCTTTCCTCCCTCTATTTGACTCTCTATAAGACGGACATCTCTCTAAGACGGACAGCTAGTGCCGCTCCCAAAGGTGTCCGTCTTAGAGAGAGTTGACTGTAATGCATTCACGCACAAACAAATGAGATTTCACGCGCAAAAAAAAGTGATCTAATCGGTTTCCACTATACTGATCTGGTTGTGACACAGTATACCCCTCCCCTCATCTCACCTCACTGAAAAATTTTCGCCACGCTCCTAGACAACAATGAATATAGCTCAATTTTCAAAATGGAATTTAAAAGAAAATTGTGTTAAATGAAAATGCCTCAGTGGAATCTGGAAAAAAAGAGTTGGCTTCAAGCAAAACAACAAAGGACTATTTCAAGTCTGCTCACCAAAATCAGCAGCAAGTTTTAATTTTTAAGCGAAATCCAATACTACTTATCACAAATACCGCCTTGTCAGTGTTTTCAAGCCGACTTGTTACTCACCTTGTAAAACAAGCTAAGTGCCACTGATTTTCGGTATTTCACACTTGGACCGAGGGGGGAAGAATTAGGACTGATTTCTTTAGCTAAAGAATTCAAGGCATCTGGAAACATCAAAGCAAGCGTTTAGATATCTTGCTATGGAATCTTTTTTATCTATTAGTCAAGCAATATCTGTCTTTACGAATCTAGGCCCTGTTCCTGAAATATTTGTCTGTTCATATAAATGCCATCCTATAGTAATGTTTAGAGAGGCATTTTGTCTTACCATAATTGTAGCATATTGGAGTTAAGGTTGAACAATATCTTATGAGCACGAGTTACATGCTTTTAGACAAAAAAAAACTTAGCGAAAAATTTAGCTTAATCCTGGGTTAAACTTAATCATCTTTCGAGGAACCTAGTCGTGGTAAATATCCTGACTTAGAAGTATCATCACCTTTGAGAGTGGTCTGGTCTGTCAGGACTTTATTTTTTAACAATGTCTCCGTGTTTTTGGCGTGATACTGTAGTGAAAAAAGTAAGAAAGCATTGTGAAATGACTAGTGCAAGTAACTAGTATTACTGCTAGTTAAAGTGTAAAACAGTAAAATAAGCCTTAAGCCTGCACACTACTAACTTCAGTAAAGAACAAAAAAGAGCAACAATTCCTTCAAAAGGAGTCCACCTTTAAATAAAAAACGATTTAGAGAGGTAACAAATCCACTGTCTGGTTCTTCGTCAACATGATTCCTGGTCAAATTTAAATTTGGAAATGTTGGTTTTTGAGAAGAGGGGGAAACAGGAGTGACTCAGAGAAAAACCTCTCGGAGCAAAGAAGAGAACCAACAACAAACTCAACCCACATACGGCGTCGACGACGGGATTTGAAACCGGGCAACTTTGGTGGGAGGCGAGTGCTCTCAACACTGCTCCCCGACTTTTTTAAAGCATTAAATGATATGATCCAATCATGATCGCCGCCCGGTTAGCTCAGTTGGAAGAGCGCCGGTCTGCTGAGCGGGATGTCGTGAGCTCAAACAGCGGCCGGACCATCAACCAAGGTCTTTAAAAAAACTAGTGAGATCATGCTAGCTGTGAAACCCTTTTTTCAGTTCAGATGATCGCGTCATTTGGCGGTGACGTTAAGCCGTTGGCCTTGTCTCCTTCATCCTTGTACTTCAGTTGGAAGGGGACGTAAAAGAACCTGTGACATTGTTCGAAAAGAGTAGGGGACGTAGGCCCCGATGTCATGGTCTATCTGACTTGTGCCGTCATCGGTCTGGGTGGGCGAGGTGTGATCAAACTATGGACTGATATGGCTGCAAGAGTGCGCCTTAACATGCTGACGTCCGATCTCACCTCTCTGGTTCCTCCGCAATTCAGCCACTGGCTGCAAGGGAGGAAAGTTGGCACAAAAGGATTTCTTTTTTAAATAATCTACAAAGAGATCTCTCCATGTCAATACACTGTGTACGTTATAGGCATCCATTTAAATGAGCCACTTAGGAAATGTACTTACTGGATATTGCCCTATACCACCTAAGACAAGGCTGGCAAGCTTTACAGTCATGGTCGAAGAGTCCACCTGAGCAATAAATCCCGCATTCACATAGGCGTGGGCATTCTAAAAATTCAGAAATTAACAGAACTAAAGCAATAGAAACTTGTTCTTTGTGGGGTACGTCTTATATGGAAATTATTGGCCATGTGTTTTGGCAAGCTTGTGGACCTAGACAAAAGTGTTTTTACTAATCAACCAACGTCCATGGTTACCGATGGCTTTGTACTCTTGTCGCTTTGATTTTATAAATGTATTGGATGGACGGGAAGTAGACTCCCATCACGGACTATGAGCACAAAGCAAAGCCCCAGACCTGCTGTTTCTCAGGGAACAACACAAATGTTGAACATGTATTTGTCTTGGATATTAGATTTCCGTTATGAAAACTAGAAATAACTACAAGTGAGTTAATTAAAAGGGTTTGGTATTTAAGTTTTCTTCCAAGACTTCTTGTTCAGTCAAATTGGCCCAAGCTCTGCTTGAGCGACCAGTTCAATCTAAGCTCAGGCCCATTTCTAGGGTATAAACCATGATTGTTAGAAAGGGAGAAATATAATGCAAATCCTATGCTTTGATTGGCTATCCGAGTGCAGTTCAGAGCTAATGTACAGTCATTTAGCTCCAGAGAGGAGTCACATATGAACACTAAAGAGCGGATATCTACTCCTCGCGTATTTTCCACAGTAATTAAAACTAAGTACTGCGTAGAATGCCTTCAAGGACAACGGGTCTTAAAAATTGTGGTACCTGAGCTCTTGGCATAACTTTGTAGGAACGCATGATACAGTCCTTTGTATACACGGGCAACAACACCGCTAAGATGACCTGAAACACGAACACAATTTGTAGTTAAACTAAGTAGGTTTAAAATTTCGACAGTAGGTATGGACACTACATCTTTAACAACTTGGAAGACAATCGAACCTTGCCAGTCATGTCTAACTTGTTGAACGCTGACAGAGTGTATTCAGCTTCTGTGCTTGAATAGCTGTCACCTAAAGAGACAAAGCCATGTTAATTGCCTAGTTGTAAGGGCCTGTTTACATGGAGGAGGGGTACCGCAGGTAGGTGAGGTAACCTGCTTAGGTGGGGTAACCCGCCTGTCCATATAATCTCTCATATGGTCATCCCACCAATCATGCGATGGCGATCAAATTAAATTGAGAGATTATGTGAACAGGCGGGTCACCTACCTGGAATAGTACACCTCCAGGTACACAGGTCTTAGGTAAGTACCATGAACAACGTCTCGTGTGATATGAAGTCTTACCAACAATCAGTGAGGCTCCAATGGTTTCAAGAAGAAGGGCGATATCTGACTGAAAGCCAGGGTGATCGTGAAGCAACATTAAATTTCCAGCAATACTGCCAACCTAAAAAAGTATTAATAAACTAAGAAAGATTGGGACTAGCAATTAAGTTTTGGGCAAACGAATTGAAAAATAGCCGGCTACTTGGTAGGCGTGGAAGAAGAAATTAAAGGGTTTTCTCAAGTCGTTTTGCATAAACTGGGTGAAAAAAGGTAGTAACGTAGGTTTTTATAAAACTGTATACTACTAGGGGAAGAAGGTCAAACATTTGATGCGGTATATTATAAATACGGTTTTGAAGTCCTGGGTAGTCGATATTAACTCTTTTCACTGATAGTCAAAGTTATGGCGAGTTGACTTTTCACTGTAACGCTAAGACCCTGATCACAAGAATCTGGATATTTTTTAACCTCATTTTTGTTATTACAAGAATCGGCCGTTAGTCCACACGAAACCAGTGTATCCACTCACCGAAATCGCACCTTCTTAATACTGGGAATTCGCAGACACGATTGAAACTGGATATTATCGAATTCAATTAAGTATGCAGCTTCAGCCTGCCCGGATTCGTGAGGAAGGGACCTTAGTTAATTTTGCGGGCGAAACCCTGTGCAGGGTGTTACCATTCAGATGGAACCTCTTTGGCAGATCTTTAACTTGGTGCCTATATTTCTTTGGATTTTACAACCAAAAATTTGATTTTTTTTTGTGAATTTTTCTTTGGCCACTATCAGGAGTGAGAAGGGGAGCTTAGAAATTGTATCAAGGTATATAACTCACGTTTCTGACCGGAACATTTGCCACCTGTGAAAGATAACAAACAAATCAAGCTCTAGCACAACTGTATAAAAACCTTTATTGGCAGCTGTTGCTGACCCATACTTAACTGTCCTACCCTGTCACGTAACGTGATTTTTGCGCGCCTGTGTGTACGTAGGGGGGTGCGGGTAGGAAGGGTGGTGATTCAGATGATGTGAGTCACACTATGCTTATTTTGGGAGAAAATACGTTAACAGAGTCGTCACTCTTTGAGGAGAAGAAAGGTTTTCACTAAGCAGACATGTCACAATTCTTTCACTGCTTTAAGGAATCTAGTTTTTCTTACAGGACTCTGAGTAGGAAAAATAATCATACTACAGTTGTACTGTATCAAATTTCGTTCATAAACTTCACGAATCCTTCTGTGACAATCTCAAAATAAAATTCCGACCTTTCACTGTCTTGACCCCGATTTTTTCCTGACTTTGGATTTTTTGTCTGAATTTTTCCGGACTATGATACTGATTACCGTGTGTTCCGGCACTTACCTTTCGTATGTGGTCAGCCATCACTTTATAACCTTCCCATGCGCTGGCTATGCGATCCAGCACATCTATGAAAGTGTTCAAGGGCACGCAAGCGCCGACTACAACACTACCATTTGGTGCCTACAATGAAAACAAAGAACGTTGCAGCTTAATGAAACTCATAGCCATATAGGGGAATTGGTTTCTGGCCTGATACTGTCAGGTACGGTACGAAAGTAAGGATACTGCCAAATTTTCTGTAATCAAACTTGTGTGAAACAAAAAGGCGTACGATTATCAACTAAACTACACTGTACATACATCCGCACTGTAAAACAAATGACGGTCGCCCTCGGAATTGCAAACCAGGATTCCGACTTACAAAAATGCTTTAAAGATAATTCAAACGAGAGATTTTCAGTTGTGTGAAGAAATGTTGTAATTACAAACCTCATTTGTACTTGGAATGGTGTGCAGTTCTTTAATTTGACTGATGTCAATCAGGACATCGAAAGGACCATCTTTCTTGTAAATACCTGCACAAAATGCAATAAAAAGCTTAAATTTATCTCCTTTAGTTTTATTCTAAGCCTTCCGAGAAATTGTCTACTTAGGCTGCGTTCATACAAATCCGGATATTTTTGAAAACCATACATTTTACATGAATACGGCGTTTTCTCAGTCCCTCTTAATCAGTTCACTTGAGTGACGTATCCGAGGCGAACGGGGGCGGGAAACGCCTCACATTTTCGCTTGGACCACGTGACCCGAAATGTTTTAGCCGCGCGTAATAATGAGGCCTAGGGACTTAGGGAGCTTAAGCAACGACGACAACGACAGCGTCCAAAAAAATTGGTTTTATCAGCAAAACAACTGCTCTGCACGTGCATCACGCTTTTAAGTACATTTGAATTATCTTTGACTACCACAGCACGACTACGACGAGCAACCTCCCAACGCGACGTTTAACAACTGCTCTGCACGTGCATCACGCTTTTAAGTACATTTGAATTATCTTTGACGTCCACTGCACGACTACGACGTGCAACCTCCCAATGCAACGTTTCATGGAGGACGTGGACACTGACAACCACAAATTTTGACAGATTTTTCTCTATTTGAACATGGATAAATCCCTTAAAAATTCAACTCCAGGAAAAGTCGCCTACATTTGACGAACTGAGCGGTTCCAAATAGACGCCATAGAAATTGAAAGGACGAAATTTTTTTTTTTAAGTGATATTTTCACTGCCGTCGTCGTCGTTGTTGCTTAAGCTCCCCAGTGAATCCGCTCATCGAAACCGCACTGTTTTGTTTCCGCTCTCCAGAGCGGTTTAAGGCCCCGTCCACAAATCCGTGAAAAAAAAAAAAGGTCCGAATTCTTGTGGACAAGAGCTTAAACTGCGATGATCTTCTCTGCATTTATTTCTTCAGTCTGCGGATCAAATATATGACATTCATATATTCATCACTTCAATCATATACCTTTTCCAGTATTTCCAGCTACCAGCCTGATCTTATCGCTCTTATATTTAGTCATCAATGCATACAAATCAGACTTGGATGTTGGACAGCACCAAATTAAACTGTCAGTCTGATCGCCAGGTGATGTCACACACTTTCTTGAACACTGCATCTCTCCATTGCAGCAAGAACCTGGAAACCTTGCTATTTCCTACAAAAACAGTTTACCACTCATTTAATATT
Source organism: Porites evermanni (assembly GCA_942486025.1). NCBI lineage: Eukaryota > Metazoa > Cnidaria > Anthozoa > Scleractinia > Poritidae > Porites > Porites evermanni. Next base: position 413,882 of record CALNXI010000146.1, read on the forward strand.
GCGGTAGCCTGTTCACAGACCCTCTATTTTCTCTTTGGTCATCTTCGAGCTCGCGTGTGGAAATAAAACTAACCGCGGCGGATTTACTAGAGAGCTTTAGCAACGACGACGGCGACGACAACAAGAAAGGCAAAAAAGCAATAGGTTTGATTAGCAAAACAAGAACTTTGTACGTCACACGTTTTTGTACATTTCTTTGCCGTAACTGAAAAACTAGGACGTGAAAGTGCCTCATTTCACGTTTTATGGAGAACATAAAAGCGATGACGAACTTTTCGTTCTCTTTCTAAACTTGAGTCTGGTCCTCAAGAAATCAACTCCAGGAAAATTCGCCTACATTCGACATTTTCAGTTGGAATAAACGCGACAAAGTTTGAAAAAACGCGGATTCATTTTATAAGTGACGTTTTCGCTGGCATCGCCGTCGTTGATGCTTAACCTCTCTTGTAACCGCTAGCTCAAGGGAATGGGGGTAGTGTACAGGTTAATATATTGCGGGTATGTAAATATGCCCTACTCCTACCAATATTACTGGTCCCATTTGCTCAAAAGGTGCCTGATAACGCTATCTGATTTATCCACTGGATGAGGTAACTGTTTTTTTTTCTAATAGTGACTGATCCGCTCCATAGCGCTAGCCCACAACTGGGGCCAGATTTCTACGGGTTCAAAAAGGGCGTTAACTAAGCCGCAGTTGTGTCTTGTCTTCGACTTTTCCGAGAACTTCTATCGAGGTTTGCGTCGTCATTTTTTTCTCACTTTCCACCATACAATTTGAGCAAGTATCACTTACTATAAAAATTGAACTACAAATAAGATTACTTTATATACCTCAATATCTATCGGATCTGAGGATTTTGCAAATGTCTTCATTGCATCTAAAATCGGTCGATAACCTGCCAGTAAAAAAATTTAAATAAATAAGAGAAACGTACCCCTGCCCTTTCTAGCGTTGTATGTCCAGCGGGGTCATAAGAGGGACTGAACAAGGCCCAAAAGAAAAGCTGATTGGTCCAGCGTAGGTCTAGCTTGAAATCGCAGCCCATGTGCAAAGTCGGGGGAGTTCTGTTAGTAGCCAGTCCATTTTCCATCTTAGGTAATATAGACAGTTTGGATTGGCATGGAATACCAACTAGTCCAAACGGAACACACAATACGGGAACAGACTCACAGATCACCAACCAAGCGGCGCACCTCCAGAATGAAATGGTTCGGTTTTAAATCGGTTAATCCGAGATTCGTTACCGATTTTTGATAGCACAACCCAATTTAAATTGGTGAAAACGGACACCGCGTTAGTAATATCGAAACTAGAAAACGACAGAGGAACATTTCAATCCCGTTAAATTAAAGTTAAAAATTTTTCCGGACAATTTACAATTGCTGAAATTGTTATTACCACCGCAACGATCATATCTTGATTTACATTCGTATTTCCGCAGTTCACATCATCTTCAGTCAATGTTTCATTTCTTTCACGGATTAAGTACCCTGGGTGCCAGAGAATTTTCTAGCGCAGTTTCCGGTTTCTGTCAAGTCTTTATAGTGACCCGCCCTAATTTTTTCTCGCGACTTCGCCGCTCGTGGCTTAGGCCTACAGTGTAGGGCCGAAGATATGTCAGCCTTCATTGGGCCAACACCGAAAATTCCCGCCGCACGCGAGACAAAACCTCTGGTACCCAGGTTACAAAACAATGTATGGATCTTCATAGCTCAGTTAGTAGAGCACTGCAGCACTAACGCCAGGACAATGGGTTCGAATACCGTTGCCGGAATTTCCGACATTTTTTCGGGTTAATTAGCAATTGCCTAAAATGCAATTCCCACTAGGACGATCGTATCTTCATTGAAACTTCCAGCCACCATGATCAACCACTAAAAACCGCACTAAAAACCAAAGCATATCTTCATTTCCTATTACTACCTGTGCAGCGACAAATATTCCCACCAAAACTGTCTTCAATTTGTTGTTTGGTCGGACTAGGATTCTCCTTCAACAAACTGAAACAGAAATGAAATACCAATTACAAATCGATGACGCTTTTCCCTCGATTATGAAGAAAAACAGTGATAAACCTTTGACAAAAAACACCTTTGAAATCCTGCTTTAAAAAAGGAATACGACCTGTCAGTTTACAGGGTCCTGTGTGTATTATGTCGCAGGTGTCAGAAATCATGGAAATTCTTGACGGCGATCAAGTTCCTTCAATGCTTGTTTCATCATTATAAACAGATCCAATTACTAATGAAGACTATTAAGTAAATGCTTACTTGATAGTTTCAGCCATCTAGTGGAACGATAGGTTACCCACACATTTCTGAGCTCGGCAATTACAGATTACATGCCTTACTCTACTTCTACAGAACATGAATCCCTATTGGTTGTCCTGTGTCATGGTGCTGGCCTTCTGGGCCTTGTACTTTGATTATTAATGTAATAGATAGGGTATATACCTATACATGTTCATGACAAATCCTGGTGAACAATAGCCACACTGGCTTCCATTATGATCCGCAAGTCGTTCTTGGATTGGGTGGTATCCGTCAAATCGACTGCAAAAAAGTTGATATCCATCCATTACCGCTAAAAAGTATTAGTTATCAGACATATCCTCTTTTCAGCCCGCCAAGAATGCGTCGCGCGCTACAACACGTGTAGCGCATGAATCAGTGAAGGGGCAATTAACATCAACTTCTTATAACATTACACTAAGAGATTAAAAGTTAGACTTCTAGCACTATCCCTTTTTTTCTCTAATACAGTAGAATTTTTTTTTAACAAAGCACTAGTGCGTATGGAAAAATAGCCTTTCTAATGACAAAGAGGAAACCAGTGGCTGATCCAGGGGAGGGGTCCGAGGAGGCCCACCCCTCCTATTATTTTTTAAACCAAACTGGGGCCTGAAGGGCCAACAAAAATTTTTTTGGAAACCGGGCCCCCCACTTATCTATCCCCCCACCCCTCCACCCCCCCCCCACCTGAGGGTATGGACCCCCCCCCCGAAACCAACAGCAAAAACCCGGCCGGCCCTGAAGTAACCCAAAAAAACCTTGATACCATCCGTCCCAGTCTATAAACACCCTATGGCCCTGCTTCACAGTACAGGTACAAAAAACACAAAAAAAAAAATACACACATACAGATATGACAAGTTCCC
>CALNXI010000147.1:4932-17093 GCA_942486025.1 Porites evermanni
AACCCCCCCCCCCCCCCCCCCCCCCTCCCCTATATGGTCCTATATCATATGGACGACAACATCTCCCGGGGGGTACAGGATTGGGGGAGGGAAGAAGAAAAAGAGAGCACAGAGGCGGATCTAGGGGGAGGGTGCAGGGGGTGCGCACCCGCCTCCTTCCCTGAGATGACCTGCAGTTTTCTAATACAACTGGTATTCTGCAAAAAAAAAGAAAAGAAAACTATGTGGTTTATTGGTGTTGAAGTAAAGCAAGAGACAAGTGCACCCCCTCCTAAAAAAATCCTGGATCTGCCCCTGGAGCATGCCCACCCCTGTAACTCTTGGAGAACTTTCTTGGAATATTTCTGAGGGATAAGGGCAAAAGGCCCTCTTTCTGAAGGGAGGGAGAAAAAACTGGCTATTTCTGAGGGTTAACTTTGTCAGTACTTTCAATCTTTAAGCTGTAAAGTCATATGAAGGTTCATTCCTGGCTTTGGAGGTGGGGCGAAGCCATGGAAAAGCACCCTGGGGACGAGGTTGTAGTAAAGTTAATTAAGGCTGTTTGTCATATAGTATTTCCTCAAATAAGAGCCCACACTTTAATTAACACCCTCGCCCTAGTAAGCATCCACCCGCTAGGCCCCCCTAGCGGCTCACCCCTTCGGCACTCGCGTGATTCCTCGATTATTAAAATATCCTGACTTTACCTGCTCAGAAGGTTGGACAGTCTGTGAAGTATCTCAAATATATTGCAGCATCTATTCCAGATGGTGCCAAGCAATATGTCAGAGGGTGGAGTCCCAAGAGAAACTATCGCTGTTAATCCCTTACACTAAACATGTTTACATGTAGGGAATGCCAAGCAAAAAGTAGAGGTGCTTTGGGAATATAGAAACAATCCCACCTTGTTCTCAACCATGCCAGATTTTTAACGGCGTTTGTACGAAGCCTGCTGTAGCCTGAATAAAAATTATCGACTTGGGAACTTAGTTTAAGTAAGTTGTACAAAAAGAACTCGTTTGCCATGATAAGCTTTTCATCTTTGTTCCGTGCGTCTTGGGTTGACTGCGAGCGAAAGAATTTCCTAAGTTCTCAATGTTTAAAGTTCCTTAAAGGGCCATTCAACAAAATGAATGCATCACAGGTTTGAACATATTCATCCAATGATAAACCTTTTAATAACCGATATCTTGCAAGAAATTACACAAATTAAGACACCAGACAATGATTTATTCCCTGCTTTGAGTGATTTTGTCTTTAAAATACCTAGCTCTAAATGTCAACATAAGCTTCTGTTCAGTGAAATCTTTAGTTTTTAAGCAGGGCAGCAACAATTTTCTAGTGAATTAAGCCAGATGGTCCACCTAGCATTAAGTACCTAGGGAGAACACTGATCAGACATTATAGGGAATGTTCACAATTTTGAGTATTTCGTTACTTGGCAAAAACTGGGATGGTCTGCACACAGAAAAATTCATCATCATCTAGGATGTTTATTGTCAGGTCCCTGGAATGGAACTGTATGCACAGACCAGTGATCTAATAATGTTATTGTTGAGCTTACCCTTCCCCTTGGTAGCTGTGGCTGTAATAAAGTTACATAGACCTCCTAATTAAAGAGTCAAACTTTAAAGGCCAATGAATAGATAGCTGACATTTCACAACACGACGACTGTTTTCCATCTTTCTTAATTGGTCGTGCCACGAGGGAAATTTGATTCAACCAATCAGAAGGACTACTTAGATCAGGGTAGTGATGCATCATCAGTATGGAATTTCTGCGCTTGTTTCTCAGACATGATTTTGCAGGGAAACCAGTGGTGGGGTCACAAAATGTTGGTGGTCTTCTCAGGCTAATAAATTGATGTTTTGTTCTTTGTCTCAACAGTAAGCTGTCTATAGTAACGCACCATTCTTCCCAAGCTGCAGCAACAAAACTAGAATATGATCACAATGGCAAGTTGCTTTCAAAGCAACCTTGTGCCAGGGATCTTGGCACAACAGTCTCCCTACAAAACTTGTTTTCTACCTTGCCAGTCCGGCACAGAGAGTTTCTTCGTAATATAAAAAGAGAGTTCACAAAATTGGTGCATGTTCTGCAAGGATATTGTCTGATAAGTACAGGAGTTCGAATAACTTGCAGTAACCAAGCAGAAAAAGGAAAGAAAACAATGATTGTGACTACAAATGGTAGTGAGCAAGTTAAAGATAACATCACTTGTGTGTTTGGGCCCAAACAGGTTTGTAAAATTTGTACTTGTTTTGATAATCTATGGGTGAAATTTTACAATAATTGAAATGTGGCTACCACTTTTCCAACACTGCCAGTTTAGTACAATGTATGTGACAGGTCAAAATTAGATTCAGGTTAAAAGTTTTGAACCTAGGTTGGTTCTCAATTTGCTTTGTTTCCTATGCCTAATTATTAATGAATTAGGGCTTGGAGACAATGAAAGGAAATTGAGAATCAACCTAGCTTAAAAATGTTAACCTGAATTTAATTTTGACCTGTAACATATATGTCAACAAAACCTTGGACAGCGAAACAGTCCATATTTCTGCTTAGTCAGGTACGAACAAACAGTCAGACAAAAAGTCTGGCGCGAGGCTAAAAACGGTGAGCGAGACTGGGGAAAGATGTCAAATACTGGACACAGTGTTCACCACAAGATTGGAAGGGAAGGGTAGACGATAACATGCAATTTTCCCCTGAAATCAGTCATCAAGTCTATTAAATTCACAAAGAGGGTGGAGTTGTGAACAGATTTTTGACAGCTCGACAACATTTGGAGCCCCTTGTCAGAATGAAGTTGTCGTGTGGAAAAACGGACAGTCATTTTTTTTCTCTTGTGGGCGTGTGAGGCTTGCACGCTTTGCACGTGTGAGAAGGTGATGCTATGCCAGTGCTTTGCACCTTGAAGAAAGATTTCGTCTTGTTGAGAAAAAGTCTAAGAAAACCTTGATTGACCAGATCAGGTGACCCTTGTAATCTCTTAAGTGACAAACAGTTAGAGATATGATGACCATAAAAACAGAGCAGTGACAGATAACAAAATTTTTTCTGGCATATTTGAAGGCTTATGTGTAAAAGAGGCTCACCCAGCAAAACCTGCAAACAGGGTTGTCTCTAAACTTTCAAGCTGCTGGGTAAATACAACAAGTGGGCGGGGAATCAAACAGCCAGGGATTTCTTTTGGTTCTATTTTCCAATTAATAGTAGCCGGAGACCACACTCATAGTAGATGGGGGAAATCCCTGGCCTCCGCGGCTCTTAATGACATCCCTGCTGCTAACCTCTTTCAAGTTCTCTTCTTTTTAAATCTTTTTTCCTCAGCTCACTTGTTTCCCTCAAGTGTCTGAAAAAATGGCACATGAAGAAAATGCCAGGGAGTGGCTTTTTTTTTTTCTATCTGTCAACCAGTCTGAAGAAATAATTATTATTATTTCAGATTCAAACAGTAATGGCCATCGTGCAGTCTGTTCCATCAGAAGAAGACTGCAATGAACTTGGGCTTGTTGCCTCAAAGTGCAGTGCTCAGGGAAACCCCTTTAAAATCACTGGATACATTTCAAAACCAGATCATGGTATGGGCCGCAGCAGTGCTGATCGTCAGTTTTTATACGTTAACAAGCGACCCTGTGAGCTGAGCAAGGTGTCTCGAGTCATTAATGAGGTCTACCATATGTTTAACAGACACCAGTATCCATTTGTGATGATGGACATATCACTGGCACGAGGTTTGTTGTGGTTTGTTGCAGTCCTTCTTGTCATGTCTCAGTTATTACTTGTCCTCACATTGCTCAATATAGAGAACTATACTCTTATACAGTATCCTACAATCTAGGATGCATATGGTGTATGTTGCTGGCAGAATATGTCCCTACATTTTAGACGATTATCCTAAACAGTAGCAGTTCATTGCTGTCTTTGACAACAAAATTAGTTGAGACACTGTTTGTTTGTTGTTTGTTTTTAAGTATGAAAAAAATTAATACAAGCTATTATAGGGCCTTTGTAACATTTTGCCAAATTCAGAAGAGGAAAATGAAGCTTTCCCTCCCCCACCCCTCCAAGCAATGTTGTACCATTGTACGAGCTACCTGCAAGAAACAACAAGGGAAGAGGTGCAGATTGTTTTGTTCCCAGTTTTTCTTGGTCTTGCAGAATCTATAATGTAGGTTACCTTTTCTGCTGTGGTGTTGGTATTGTCAGTGTCCTTTCAATCTTTTGTATTACAACACAATGTACATTATCGTGTGATTCCACTAGTCTGCAACATCAGGAATCAATCCCATATGATAGTGTCTCAGCAGGAAGAAATCAGGGTTATCAGTTCAACCTTCAATGCCGCTCTTTCCCTGTTCCTGACTGGATAGGTGCTACATCTAATTTGGAAAATTTTTGTATAGTTAAAGCCCTTGTAAGCAACTGCCTCAGGAATCCATATAAAAGGTTCACAACTAGAGCCAATCACTTACGAGAGTTTTCCCAAGGAGTCAGCATCAGTAATGGGTAACATGAAGAACAGCTCCCTGAAACATATGTCGTCCACTTGTTGGTTGACTGTCGACTGGCAGGCGACCATCAGTTTGTCAGCTGACAGTTGATGGTTTGTTGGCCGCTTGTTGGCAGCTTGTGGGGCGATTGTTGGCCATTTGTCGTCTGTTGGCCAACTATTGATCGTCTGTCAGCTCACTGTTGGTCAACAGTCTACTGACAGATGGCCAAAAGATTTTTAGAGTACTGAGCTGTTCTTCAATTTACCAGTAACGTGAACTATGTTTCAACAAAAAAACTGATAACATTGGAAGTGTGAGGCATGAATGCCTAGTTGTTCCACTCTTGATCTTACGACTTTCATTTTGTTATCAGATGGTGTAGATGTCAATGTGACTCCAGACAAGAGACAGGTGTTTGTCCAGGAAGAGAAAGTCCTTCTAGCCACCATAAAATCGTCGCTGAGGAAGATGTTCGATGGTGGAACTGCATCATTTGATGTCAATCAAAAACCTCTGATGCAAATAAAACTGTCAGCCTCCACGTTCGTTCCTAGAAACTACAATGGCGACTCCCATGGAAATGAAGACCTTCGATGTTCTCAGATGAAGCAGGATGAAAAGGTATCAGATCAACCTGCTTCAGTTGTACCAACAAGGACGCATGTCGAGAAAGGGAAATTTCCATCGCTTAGCAGTTTCAAGAGGAAGTTTTCATCAGTTGACCAAGATGTGGTTGAGAAACCAAAAGAGCCTAGCTGTAAGCAGGTGAAGCTTACCAGTATGTTCACGCGGGATAAACAAGCTTCGAGGATGGAAAGCAAAGAGTCTGTGGAAACAGATAGTGGGAATGTTTTTGCTGTTGCTAAGACTCAAAGATCTGAAAATATTGGTGATAGCAATGAACGGTTAGCAAGAAAAACTGACATTGAAGTTGTTAAAGTTAAGGATGATATCATTTCTGTAAGTGAATCTGATGACGACGAAGTAAGTTCTCAGAAAGACGTCCAGCAAGAAATAGATTCAGAGCGTTTTGATAAAACTAATCAAACACTTTTCGGCCAGGCTAAAGATAATTCAAGTAACGCATCTTGCAAAACAATACTGGTTCTTCCTAAACTTGGCAACACCGAGAAACAAACTCAGGTATCAGAGATGGTTAGAAACAGAAAGGAAACAACAGTGAGTTTCAGTATGAATAAACTTAAAAGCGTTGTTACGGCACCAACGAGACAGAAAACAGATGAAGTAGAAGCTCGTTTGTTCAGAGCGAAGATAGCACCAGAGAGCAATTCCAGTGCTGAGAAAGAACTAACGAAAAATATTAGTAAAGATATGTTCAAGCGTATGGAAGTTTTAGGTCAATTTAACCTGGGTTTTATCATCGCAAAACTGGACAATGATTTGTTCATAATCGACCAGCATGCTTCAGATGAGAAATTTAACTTTGAGGATCAACAGAGGAACACGACAATTAAGTCCCAACGTCTTATTGTTCCCCAGAAGCTTGAACTAACCGCTGCCAATGAAGCTATCCTTATGGACAACGTGGAAATATTTCAAAAGAACGGATTTGATTTTGAAATTGATCACAATGCCAATGCAATGAAGAAGGTCAAGCTAGTTTCTCTGCCCATGAGCAAGAACTGGACGTTTGGTGTTGAGGACATCGAGGAGTTGATTTTTATGCTGAGTGATTCTCCTGGCGTGATGTGTAGACCTTCAAGGGTGAGGAAAATGTTTGCAAGTCGTGCGTGTCGCATGTCCATCATGGTTGGAACTGCACTTAACCAGGCTCAAATGAAGAGGGTTGTTTGCCACATGGGAGAGATTGAGCATCCCTGGAACTGTCCTCACGGCAGACCCACAATGAGGCATCTAATCAATCTCAGTATGCTGCCAGCCTCGCAGTTGGATTGAAACCTGACGAAGTCTGTGAAGGCTGATACACTTACGTCGTATTAATTAAATCCAAGGGGATAATGGGTCTCAAATAGAGGGCTCAAAAAACGAAACTTGAATTCCAGCTTGTCTTGTAGGTAGCAGCTGTCATATTTTGCTTGCCTGGAGCCATTGGTGGCTTGTTTTAGTTAAAGATAATGATACCGACCTCTCGTCTTGAAACGATGAGTTTTATTCCCTAGCACCCTCCATAAACAACGAATGTACTGGCGGAGCGCACGTCACGAAATATATGAATAATAAACATCCACCGCTGCTGTTCAAATAGACGGCAACACAGTCCGTATTATTGCGTAGATCAAAAACGCCTGAGTAGTCAAACAAACATCCGGCGGGTGCGTTTCGCGCCTTGAAAACGTATTTTAAAAAACCCCGACTTTTTGGCCAAGTTAAGCAGGGTGGTTACCACTGTTCTATCCTTTTAGTAATGGAGTCAACAAACTAGTGGTAGTTCGCTGACTTAAACCGTACCTGGGGCCCGTTTCTCGAAAGTCCCGATAATTAACGGGCCCGGTAAGCTGTCTCGGTTTCCATTAAAGATCGAGGTTTCAATAGTTTTGCATCTAACATGATAAAACTATCAGTTAACGAAACAAAATGCAGTAGTTTGCTAGGCGGGACCCGCCCTCTTATTCTTTTTATTTTGATTTGAATATTTGATTTCGGGCCCGAAAAGTTAACGGGACTTTCGAGAAACGGGTCCCTGATCGCAAATATTATACTCAGTCCACCCGTCTAGTCTTCTGCGCCGATATATTGCCAATCTTAGCCAGAAGCCAGTCAACATACTCAAAATAAAGTGATAAAAAGGCGAGGGAATTCAAGATTTATATTTATCCAGTCTGTGTTATAGTTTACCACACAGCTGATTGGTAGCGTGATATATGACGTAAATAATTCGTCTTACAGTGCGGAATTTAAAGTTTGTTGTTCATTACCAGGTCATGTCAAGAATCCTTATACCCTGGCTACAAAGGTCCGTTCTTATAATTTCTAACATGAAATAAATCCGTGCTGATCACCGTTTGATTAAACTCTCGAGACAATTTTTTTCTCCTCTTTTCGTGTTGTGCTACCGTGTGGAGGCTACGCCGCTCCCAATAAAGGCATCAGAAATTTTCAAAGAAGTGAAAACCTCTGAGTCTTACTAGCAATCGGTTAAAAAAAAACTAATCGGTACAACACAAAAGATAACTACTTACTAATTTCCATTCGCACGTCAATTAATACGTATCTTTGAAGTCGCCTCTGTAAAAAAATATGCCTCCGTAGAAAGCGTTTCCAATCGAGTTATTTTGCGAGGGTTGGAGTAAGAGCACAACAAATGGAAGATCGAAGGGGGAAGGAAAAAGAAGATACGTTTCCTTCTCCCCCCTAGCCTGAAATTCGTCCGATTACTTCGAGTCGTTATTGAGTAAATTCGTTGCTGAGAGGAGAAAACGACTGGAAGCAATCGGATGAAATTCTCTCTCCCCCCGCGCTTCATTCCTCTTGTTTGCTGTCGTCCCAACTTTCTCGACGAACTCGCGCGGAGACGCTTGCTACGCAGGTTACAAAAATACTAATACTACTCCCTATTGCACTACACTAAATCCTTGAGTTATTAAGTGCCATCGAGTCTTCAGCTGTATCGTCGTCGTCGATTGTAGATTTTTATCGAGGCTTGTTGTGATTTTCGTGGAAATCTGAGATGCCTTAGCTTGATTTTAACCTTGGAAAAGAATAAAAAAGAATGATTAACTTGATCTGACATTCTGGCGATTTGTTCAGAAAGAACTATAAGTGATCTTTATTTACCTACAACTGCAGAAAAGACTTGCAAAAGTAGCTAAAAGTCTTTAAAATTTAAGCGCGTTCGACTTCGCTCCAAGTCTGAAATGTAAGCGATCACCACCCCCTAACCCACTTTTTTTTTTTTTTGACTCGTCAGTGACCGCCGTTGGTCACCCCGCCCTTCACCTCTTTATTATTATGGGTGTTGTTGGAAGTTATAATTAACAAAGCAATAAATTTTATCATTTTAGGCCGCTACAGTACTCTAATCAAGGGAGTTGTTTATTATAATATTATGAGCTTATTAATGTGATCAAGTTTGAAAATTATAGTAGTCATAACTAAGGTTTCATAGATCAAGCTCGTAAAAGTAGCATAATATATACTTCTAGCAGTGCTCGTATATTTCTAAAATTATGCCAATGATTTAATTACGCTAGTTTTTGTAAATTATGCTCATTATAGCGGAAAGTGCAGAACTTATACTTCTTTTTTTACTTCAAATTAGGTAAAAACACCTAATAATTGTGGAAAAAAGAAGTTAATGCCAAACACTAAATTTGTTTACATCTATTTATTGTTTGACAACTTAACAGTAAAAACTCCAATAATTAGAAACCAGCACGGGGACGCCATCTTGGGCGCGTAACCGAGCAAGATATATGAGCATGCGTCTCATGAATGTGAAAATAAGCAGTTCGTTTCTGAACGTTAACTGTAACACTGATCTCAGGCCGTAAAAATTGGTTGCATGATCAATAAATGACAATTGTGTACTGCAAAACTAGCCAAAAGCGCAAAATTATGCTAGGAGTGCTTTTTTCGGAAAATACCGTAAAATTCCGGAAAAAAAAGCCCCTGGGCTTATATTTTTCAAAGGCATTTTTTGAGGGGCTTATATAACGAGGGAAATTTGCGTTTCAAAATCGATTGGGCTAGCTTACAGTTGAAAGGACATTTACGTCTGTAATTTTCGGAAATTTTTACAGGAACTCGCCATGAGGACGTAGATCTTACTAAGGGCCTCTTCATATGAGCCCGGTTGACCGGGCTGGCCCGGTTTCCGAGATCTCGCCTCACCTCTAAATCCTTTGTAAAATTGTCGATGTGTTCATATGAGAGGGCGGGCTGGCTCAGTTCCCGAGATCTCGGTTTTTCCAACCGAGATCTCGGTAAGCGGGCTGGAAATTTTGCCACATGAACACTTCATCCCGGTTACCGGGATGAACGGCGGGATGAATTCTGGCGGCCCTGATGGCATCGTCTTGCATTGCCTGCTGTATTATCCACATCATAAGCATCCCATTTAACTGCAGTGATACAGCTTTAAGAGTTACCGATGCTAAGATAGGCCCGAAAGTTAAAATTTTTGTGTTTCGCTATGTTTGCTTTGTTTCGCAAATTTGACGTCAGAACTTATACCCAGGATCTTTCACCTTTTCTCATCTCGGAAACCGGGCTGAAATTTCTCATATGAACCCTAGGCAAAATTCATCAGGTAACGAAGCGTCAACCGGGCTCATATGAAGAGGCCCTAAAACTCACCAAAGCAAGTACTTTGTCTATATGGAAAGAGGAAATCCAAGTCAAGAGTTTAGAGTGAACTACGCAAACAGCAATACACTGTGACACTTTTTGACTCACGTAATGGTTCTATGGCAAATGCAAAAACTTACGTGTTACTGTATAGTTTTCCCAGGGGCTTATACATGGAGGGGCTTATTTCCTGAATTTTACGGTACATGAAAATTATGCTCATAATGACGAATTACTTTGCCAAAAATTATGCTAACACAANTCCACATCATAAGCATCCCATTTAACTGCAGTGATACAGCTTTAAGAGTTACCGATGCTAAGATAGGCCCGAAAGTTAAAATTTTTGTGTTTCGCTATGTTTGCTTTGTTTCGCAAATTTGACGTCAGAACTTATACCCAGGATCTTTCACCTTTTCTCATCTCGGAAACCGGGCTGAAATTTCTCATATGAACCCTAGGCAAAATTCATCAGGTAACGAAGCGTCAACCGGGCTCATATGAAGAGGCCCTAAAACTCACCAAAGCAAGTACTTTGTCTATATGGAAAGAGGAAATCCAAGTCAAGAGTTTAGAGTGAACTACGCAAACAGCAATACACTGTGACACTTTTTGACTCACGTAATGGTTCTATGGCAAATGCAAAAACTTACGTGTTACTGTATAGTTTTCCCAGGGGCTTATACATGGAGGGGCTTATTTCCTGAATTTTACGGTACATGAAAATTATGCTCATAATGACGAATTACTTTGCCAAAAATTATGCTAACACAATCTATCAAACCCTACTTTTAACCCAAAGATTAGAAGTACTTTTGGAAATGCCAAAAAAAAAAAATCCCTGCGAAATTATAGATGGGGCTATAGCCTACCCAGCCCTATAGCTCCGTTAAGTCGCTGCAATGTAATAACAAGGCGTCTCCATAATTTAGGTAAAACATTTCTCCGATCTCGCATATGAAAAATTGCACCGCCTTGAATCTTGGTGAGGGGTCGTTGTATACATACCTTCCTTGATTTCCCCGATTCTGGGCTACTAAACGGTGATGATTTTCGACGACGTCACAGTAACGACCCCAAACCCCGAGACAACAACAAAGGAGAAAGAAAAAACCGGCTAGTGCAATAACGGCTAACGCTATTGCCGTCAAGGAGTTGTGAACTCTTATACCAAAGAAGAATGGAGAGAGATTAAGCTCAAAGGCTTGTTGTGCAGGTCCTTCCATGTGCTTTTCTGGACCTTTTCTGTCAATCTCACTTGGCTCTAAAAATATACAATCCAACATATATTTAATAGGATATCAAATAAGGAGGGGAATGAAGTATCTTCTGTTTAAGTACAAGTCCTGTCACATATACACTAGGCATAACTTAGCATAGCAATGATCAGTGGCATCAGTGATTCAGGGTAATCGAACACCAAAAGTTTAATTTTGTGGGATATTGATTCAGACTTATTGAAGCTACTGATATCACGGATCATCCATAGCGGATATCACTGATCATGGCGGCCTAATGATATAGTCTTTTATATATATGATAATAAGCTTTTCTGACCTCGTTAGCATGTGAAAAATACAAAAGAATTTTTACTTTCAAAGGAGGTAAGAAAGGCTCATTATCATACATATAAAAGAATATATCGACTAGAGGTTCCATATTGGAAGTGAAGTGCGGCCCCATTTAGAAAGATCTTGGGGTTGAAACGGTAGTAAATAATCTATTTTAGTATTTACCAAATCAGTAAATAGCAATTTTCGCGCGTTTTGATTGGCTCCCGTAACTCGGAATATCCTTGGCTATTCACTGTTTCGCGACCGGAGGCAAGATGGCGTCTCGTTTCGAGACATTTTCGAAAAACGAAATTTGAGCGACAAATGAAGCAGTCGTACAAGCAAAAAACCAAGAAAGCCACGAACTTTGGCTTGTCAGTGTTAATTGGTAGGTAGTAAACGATTTTCATGCGGAATTTGCAACAAAAACGTAGGCGCATTTGACAAAATCCCCGGAATGTTTGTAACTTGTAAACAAAGTTCCTACTAAATTTACAAAAAGTAACTTTTTTCATTACTAAAACAACTATCCCCCTCAGGGTCGGTGAACAGCGTTAGATATATACCTCGACGCTTCGCGTCTCGATATATCCACCACAACTATTCACCTCCCCTTCGGGGGATAGTTGTATAGTATCTCAGTTTAGGGTAATATATATATTTAGCCACAGCTAAAAGCGAAGCTCCCATTGATAAATTTATAACTTAAATCAAACAATAATTTTGAATTCCACAAATCAGTTAACTTAAGGGCACATTCATGTGACTTTTGAGGGAAAAGCTAAGTGATTTTGGAGTAAAACAAATTTTGTATCGAGTTGATATAGCCTTATATGTACACCCAAAAAATAGTCTTCGGTC
>CALNXI010000147.1:46137-83494 GCA_942486025.1 Porites evermanni
ATATACTGGCAATAATTTAACTGTTCATCGTTTGTTTACAAAGCTTCGGAAAGGTTCTCAGTACTGTCAGCCCAAGCTGGAAATATAATGTTTCTGTCTTAACCCCCGAGTGTCACCTTTCTCGCCGCGCTCTGGCATTTCGCTCAAACCAACTGATGACATGAAGAAACACGGAAACATATATAACGCTGAGTATTTCTAGATTAAATAATTTAGTGTATCTTTTTATCGCATGCAAAATCAGTCCTTACACTTTCGAAGGTCACAATAATAGTTACGCATGCTTTCCAGCTTGGGTTACTCGGGTTGTCCGCTATCGCCAAACATGGCATTTCAAAGCTAAGCGGAGAAAGAAATAAGATTTCATGAGGGAGCTGCCTCATATGCTAGCTTTAATAAACTGATACCTGATCGCAAATCTTTTGCACTTCTGCATCGGCCGGTTTCAGCGGACTCAGTCCACCTGGTACAACATCTTTAGCTTCCTGTGACATGTTGTCAAGAAATCTCTTTACCCAGATTCCGTCAGATACTTTCCCAACAAAGACTGATCTGATAGAAAAGCGAGATAACTCAAGATTATATTTTGTTTAATACACAACTGATTGGTGGCGTGATGTCAGTGATGTATGACGTAAATGCAAATGATTAGTTTCATGCATTGCGGTAGAAAGGTTTGTTTTTGATCACCAAGTCAAGAGTCCGCTCAAGAACTACCGATTATAATCTTTAAGTTAAAATAAACATTTAGAGCCAGTACTTCCGTTGGAGCCTTAAGTGATATAATCTGGTGAACTTTTATAAAGGTATCTTAAGTTGATGCTAACCAAAGAAAGTAGACGTGTAGGAAAATAAAACAACATGATCCTTAGCACGTACCCGTTGAACCTTATCTCCCTCTCTATGAAAGGAAATTGACTAATTAACTTAACAGCCGAAAGCTGATTGAAAAATGAAATAATATTAAACAACAAAATTAAATTATAAGGTGCAGCAAACAAACAGATAAATTTTTACAACTTGTACTCCTATAGTCCCATAAACTTAACATGCTACAGGCTACTTTGCAACCCACTCAGTTTATAGGGGTCTTTATACTGCCGCCTATCATTAGACTGCGAGCAGTCTCTTATTTTTCTTTCCAAAGTTACTGCACGAGAAACCTTAGCACCCGAGCGGCGAGGCCGTTTGTTGCGAAAAACGAGGGCGTTAAAGCCCGTCTCAATCCCTAAATAGGAACATCGTGGTTTGCAATCGCGCTGGATGAGATAAGGACTGGACGGATTTTAGGAGAAAAGGCGGACTACAAGCAATCTAGCCTATCATAGGCACAATTACACATTATCGAAGCAGATCATACGTTCTCAAATCGCTTTTCACTAGCGCTTATGCATCAGTCAATAGCGCTGCGTGCAGTTACTATTTATAGACCCGAAACTCAGACAAACAAACTGAAATTAATATTTAACGAATTCCTCACTTTTGTCTGACTTTTGTCGTTAAAATGAGGAAAATGGCAAAACTCAGACAAAAATTGCAAATCAGTCACTCTGACGTCAATCGCGCGCTACGCTATTGAAACTCAACCCCTCCCCCCCCACCCACGACCCCCGGGACTTAGCGGGGAATTAAGCATTGGTCTGGTGTTAAAACCCCGCTATTTTTCCAGCTCCCCGGGCAAAGACGTTTGTTAAAGGCCCCGTACAGCAGGGCATTAGTTGTTTGAGGCTCGAATCTCTAGGGTTCGGCGTTGTACATGTTCCTCTCCGAGAAAGGGCTCCTCTCCCAAACAGCGTTTGGTAATTGAGTCTAAAGCAGTTCAGAACTAGTCACACTGCTCAGGACTCATTTCTATAAAAGTCAACCATATATTTTAAAAAACAAAACTGTCAGCCTCTACGTTTGTTCCTAGAAACTGCAATGGCGACTCCCATGAAAATGAAAACCTTCAATGCTCTAAGATCAAGCAAGATGAAAAGGTATCAGATCTACCCGGTTCAGTTGTACCAACAAGGGCGCATGTTGAGAAAGGGAAATTTCCATCGCTTAGCAGTTTCAAGAGGAAGATTTCATCAGTTGACCAAGATGTGGTTGAGAAACCAAAAGAGCCTAGCGGTAAGCAGGTGAAGCTTACCAGCATATTCACGCGGGAAAAAACAAGCTTCTCGGCTGGAAATAGACTACGAGTAGTCCCCCAGGAGGAAAAATGGGGGATTACTTGTAGTCTAGGCTGGAAAGCAAAGAGTCTGTGGAAACAGATGGTGGGTATGTTTATGCTGTTGCTAAGACTCAAAGATCTGAAAATATTGGTGATACCAGTGAACTGTTAGCAAAAAAAAACTGACATTGAAGTTATTGAAGTTAAGGATGATATCATTTCCGTAAGTGAATCTAATGATAACGAACTTAGTTCTCAGAAAGACGTCCAGCAAGAAATAGATTCAGAGCGTAGGCCAGGCTAAAGATAATTAATTCAAGTAACGCATCTTGCAAAACAATACTGGTTCTTCCTAAACTTGGCAACACCGAAAAACAAACTCAGGTATCGGAGATGGCTAGAAACAGAAAGGAAACACCCATGAGCTTCAGTATGAATAAAGTTAAAAGCATTGTTACGGCACAAACGAGAGAGAAAATAGGTGAAGTAGAAGCTCTTTTGTTTAGAGCGAAGATAGCACCAGAGAGCAATTCCAGTGCTGAGAAAGAACTAACGAAAAATATCATTAAAGATAGGTTCAAGGGTATGGAAGTTTTGGGTCAATTTAATCTGGGTTTTATCATCGCAAAACTGGACAATGATTTGTTCATAATCGACCAGCATGCTTCAGATGAGAAATTTAACTTAGAGGATCAACAGAGGAACACAACAATTATGTCCCAACGTCTTATTGTTCCCCAGAAGCTTGAACTAACCACTGCCAATGAAGCTATCGTTATGGACAACGTGGAAATATTTCAAAAGAACGGATTTGATTTTGAGATTGATTGCAATGTCCTTACTGAACAGCTCTCGCATTCTGTTTTCCGGAGATATTGATGGCTTGTCTTTTTAGTAGGGACCTTAAGCAACGACGACGACTACGGCAGTGAAAACGTCGCTACAAAAACGAATCTGCGTTCTTTCAAACTTAATCGCGTTTATTTGAACCTGGTCAATATGTCGAATGCGGGCTACTTTTCCTGGAATTGAATTCTTAAGGATTTTATTCAAGTTAAAAAAGAGGAAGGAAAGTTCGTCGTCGTATGTCCACGTCCTCCATAAAACGTCAAATTAGGAGGTTTCACGTCGTAGTCGTGCAGTGACGTCGAAGAAATGTACTAAAAAGCGTGATGCACGTGCATGGCTGTTGTTTTGATCATTAAATCTATTGTTTTTTGAAATTGTCGTCGTTGTCGTCGTAGTTGCTTAAGCTCCCTAATAATTTAGGTTACAAGATGACGTGTCTGGTCCCTTGCCTATTGGGCAAGTAAGCTTAAGACGTTACTTGCCTAGCAAGAAAAGCTACTTCTCCTGATCCGCAACCGGATAGGACTTTTCATTTCGAGCCCTGAAAACACTGACCTCGTGTCTTGGAAGGGTGAATCCTTTTCCTAGTACCTTCTGGAACAGCAAACATGCTGTGGGTGTGTAAGTCGCAAAATGTATACATAATAAACATACTTCGCATCCCCTGCACTGTAGACTGAACGTTACTAGGTCTGTAAAAGAAAGATTCTTCTTGTTCAGTCCCCCAAGCTCATTTCTAAAGCCGGAAAGCTTACTGGCACTGCTCTTTCATCGAATTTACTAAGAACGAATAGTCATACTGCCAGAGTTGGTGAATTTTGTCCTTTTTTGTGGTAAGAAAAGTCCTTGATGTTGATATAGTTAAAAAGCTTTGCCCATGGTCTTGACACAGTATACACGGAAACTTGGAAAATTATTGTTTCATATCCTGCCAGACTCGTTTCGTTGATTGCTTCATTTTTTTTCTTAAAAACGCAAGAGAATTTTTCTACTTTCCTTTTTCTTCTTAGCAACTGAACAGATATGATCAGTTGTGTATCAAACTTAATCCAGTCAGGAGACATTCTGAGTAAACGCGTGCACCGTAATTTCGACAAAATCTGTGGAATGTAACCTCGAAATTTTTACCGTGGCGATCCTGTATGCATGTACAGTGAAAATACATTTTGCTGTGGCTTGAAGGTGATACATTTTCCAGGCATTGCAAAGCTTTATTGCAACCATCAAGTGGACACAAGCTGGTTCTATCCCTTCAATCAGTTAATTGACTTCTAAAAAGTCTTTGCAAACGATCAAACAAAAGCAAAAAATAGTTTCTTACTTTTTACTTTAACATTATTACAAAATGCTTACATCACTAGTAACTCTTATTTTTTGTCCAACCTCATTTTCGTGAGCTAGCCTTGTTCCCAGGATCTCTCTTTTTCATTTACATCAGGCTTGAGTCGTACACAGAAGACAAAAAGAAAGACCCCGGGAACAAGGTTTTTCGTAAATTGCGTCATTAATGACGTAGCATGACGTAAAAAACCCTAGGTGCGAGGTTGAATTTTGTCTTGATTTAGAACTTGTGTTGACTCTAGTCAAAATAGTTGATGGGATCGTCCTTGGTCATTCCTGTCTTGATAGCAGTCAATGTAACAGTTGATCCATCACCTGGCAGAGACTGGAAAACACGCAAATGAACGTAGGAAGGACCGCCAACAAGAACCTGTAGGTAAAATATTTTAACAGTTTAAAGGACCCACCCTCGAGTAAGGTATACAGTGGAAGCCCGATTTATCGGAAAATATTGGGAAAATCAAATTGGTTCGAATGATAGGGAGGTTTGAAAAACCGAGGGTAAAATTACTCTGTGTAGCTCGTAAAGAAAGTTAGGTTTAGTTCGAATTATCCGGGGTTTCGCAACTCCTAGAGTTCGAGAAATCGAGATTGCCCTTTAGATCCAATACGTAATGTGTGAGTCAATAATGAACTTTCAGCATTCAAAAAGATGAAATGTCGATAGAAAAAAATCAACTTCATAGCGAAACCCAGGGGACACTAATAAAAGATCTAATAAAATTAATGTTATTTCTTTTCATTGAATGTTGAATTTTGATCTAAAATTACTCTTGAGTTTCTGTTTAAGATATCAAAACCTTTAGTTGAGCTTGTGATCACACGCAATCGTTCTAACAGATAATTATCTAAAAAAGCATGAAAGCGAGGATGATGGATAATACACCTATTCGAGGAAAAAAAAAACGGAAATTGAATGTAAGCGTGGGTTAATAGCACTTGTGCTCGGTCTTCTGTGCGAGACCAGCGAGAAGTCCTTATCTTTCGCTGAATTTAGTGACAGAGCCCCTTTAACTAAGCTGTACCCTTCTCTGAAGAATCTTCCACCCCATGTAAGGGAATACAAGACAGTCTTGGATTCTGGATTCCACGCCGTTGATTTCGGATTCCAGGTACTGGATTCCTGACTTTGTCACTGGAGCTTGGATTCTGGATTCCAGGAGCAAAAATCTATCGGATTCCGCAATCCGGATTCCCTTATATGGGGTGAAATCTTTCACAGTGACCCTGCACCATTGCTCACGTCCGAAAGCGTTAAGTTGAAGGCGAAGTGTAGGGCTGTTGTTGACAATGTCTTCACAAAACCTCATTTTTAAACTATTGATCCTCATCGACCGGGCAGACCGTTTGACTGGAATACTGTGTTATGAGAATATTAGTGATTATGGAAACAGACAACGCTTGACTTAACTTTCTTCTAAGTGAGAAGCAAGTGTTAATGTTGGCTTAGGGAAGGGGTAGGTGTGGAACGTTTTTGACTAACCTTAATGAAGTAATTTATTCCAGCTACAACTTGAGTTTTATATGATATGGCTTTAAATTCTGGAAATTGTTGCCCTGCCATTTTCTCTGCTTGGGGCTTCACCTTTTGGGGAGACAATTTGAAGTTATTTTTCACCTTGTTAACAAAGAGGTGTGAAATATATACCGTAAAACCCCAGTTATATGCGCCCTAACTATACCTCGCCCACCTCTGCTGTGATGGTGCCATCTATCTATTTAAAGTGGTACCTCGATGTATCGAAGTCCTCGGTATAACGAGCGGTTGTTCTTACCCCAGTAATAATAAAATATATGAATTAAAAGAACCTCGATAAAACGAAACCTTGTCTAAGCGAACATATATTGCCTGTCCTTTGGCCCTTCGTTATATTGAGGTTTTACTTGGCAACAATACAGTGAACGTTAATATTCCGGCTGGAAGCCTTCCACTCCTTTTTTCCCTTGTTTTCTTCATTTTTAATCACAAAAGTCGGGGGTTTGGAACATTAATTGTTACCATGATTACAACCAAATGTACTTCTATCGCATCAAACATACTGGCAATAATTTAACCGTTCATGACGTTTGTTCACAAAGCTCAGCACAGACAGCCCAAGCTGGAAATATAATGTTTCTGTCTTCCCTCCGAGTGTCACCTTTCTCGTAGATGGCAATTTTCAAGCGCGCTGTCGTATTTTGCTCAAACCAACTGAAGAAAACGACACAGAGAAACAAGGAAAATATATAACTGATATTTCTAGGTTAAATAACTCAGTACATCATTTTTCGTATTCAAAATCAGTCCGTATGCCTTAAAAGATCGCGTATTAACTTGATGCTCACGATAATACTTACGCAGTGTGCTTTCCAGCTCGGGTTACGCGGGTTGTCCGCTATCGCCAAACAAGGCATTTCGAAGTTAAGCGGAGAAAGAAATGAGATTTCATGAGGGAGTTGCCTCATTATGCTAGTTTAGTGATACCTGATCGCAAATCTTTTGCACTTTTGCAGCGGCCTGTTTCAGCGGACTCAGTCTTCCTGGTGCATCACCTTTAGCTGCTTCCTGCGACATGTTGTCAAGAAGTTCTTTAACCAAAAGTCCGTCTGAGAATTTCCCAACAAAGACTGATAAAAAAGCGAGATAACTCAAGATTTATATTTTGTTTAATACACAACTGATTGGTGGCCTGATATGACGTAGGTGATTAGTTCCTTCAATACGGAAGAAAGTTTTGTTTTTGATCACCAAGTCAAGAGTCCGCTCAAGAACTATCAATTTAGAATCTTTAAGTTAAAATTAACATTCAAAGTCCGTTCTTATTATCCGTTAGAGCCTTTAAGTTATATAATCTGGTGAACTTTTATAAAGGTATCTTTTAAAAGTTGATGTTTACCAAAGCTGATAGATGCGTATTAAGGAAAATAAAAGAACATCACGAATTATTAAAGGTTTTTTACTACTCGTTAGCACATACCGACTGACAGGGTCGTTGAACCTTATCCCCCACCTCGTCTATGAAAGGAAATTGACTGATTAACGTCACAACCGAAAGCTCATTTGAAAACGAAAAAAAAATTAAGCAGCGTAAATAATCAGTCAACGTTGCAGCAAACAAACAGATAAATTTTTACAACTCACTCCTATATCCTGTAAATTGAACTTGTTACAGGCTGCTTTGCAACTGAGTCAGTAATTTATACTGTCTTGTCATAGGCACAAATTTAATAATAATAATAATAATAATTTACCAATTTATATAGCGCGTATTTACATGTGCTGATCAATAGCGCTTTACAATCATATGATTAAAAGAAAACGAAAATACATTACTGTGAGAATAAAATAAACTAAGTTACAAACTATAAAAATACTTCTTAAAAAGATAGGTTTTAAGTCGAGATTTAAAACTGTTAAGTGATGTTGCTTGACGAAGCTCCACAGGTAGCTCATTCCAGAGTTTCGGAGCTGCTGCTGAGAATGATCTTGCTCCCAATGTTGTAAGCATCTTTCCCTTGGGATGGTCCAATAAGAGCTTACCAGTAGACCTAAGATTATATAATGAATTCGATTTTATACTAATAAGATCGCTAAGATAAGTTGGCGCTAGGCCATAAATACATTTGAAAGTCAAAAGTAAAATCTTATAGTCAATACGCAAAGAAACTGGCAGCCAGTGCAGCTCATAAAGCGCCGGTGTAATGTGAGAAAACTTTCCAATGCCAAGAATAAGTCTTGCTGCTGCATTTTGTACACGCTGTAATTTAGCGATCTGCACATTTGGTAAGCCAAACAATAAACCATTACAATAGTCAAGACGGCTGGTTATAAAAGCATGAACCAAAGTAATTAAAGAATCTCTCGACAGGTATTTCTTAATACGTCTGAAGTTATGTAAATCATAAAATGCCGCATTACAAGCCTTGTTTATATGATCAGTCATGCTTAAGTTGCTGTCAAACCACGATCCAAGGTTTCTAACACATCATCGAAGCAGATCATACGTTCTATGCATATTTGTCAATTGAAATCCCGGCCCCCCACCCCGGGGCATAGTGGCACTGAGATATCGGGAATTTAACGCGGCCAATGCCGGGATATAATGCACACTTAACAACGTGTGAGCCCCGAGGGGTGGGGGAATTAATAAAAAACGAGTTCGACCCGGGTCATGAGCGGGAATTTTTCGCGCAGTCTCGAAAGCCCCGGCAGTCCGAATTCGTCCAGGTTATGACTCTTCTTACGACTCCTGATCAGGTTTGTAAATTCATCAGTTCATAATACATGTACATCACTCAATTGCCGACTCCGGCCCCCAGCTCTCCCACCCCTGGGACTTTAAAGCGGGGAATTTTAAGCTTCGGTTAAACGGGCAACAAAAACATGCAACTTGTTTTGCAACATTGCTACAAAACAAGTTGAAAAGCGATGTTTCTCCTTTTAATATTCAGGTTCAAACCTGTTAACAACCCAGGGATCAGAAATTTCTGTTAATTTTCATTTCAATTCAGTTTACGACTGGATCTAGTGAGACACATTGTGAAACACCAGATTGTCGGAGTAGCAAGGAGAAGTTGAGTTTGCTTCTGATTGCGACTTCTTGCCATGCATTCACTGACCAGATCGTAAGACACCTACTGATAAGCTAGTTAAGCAGAATGGTAAACAAACTTATCTACTCACGACTCCTTTGGTTTGATTTCTCCTGGTTCGTGACGAGTCGGTTGACGCTCAGCACTTCTGTTTACGAGACCGTGTCAGTCTCTCTCTGTCGTAAGTGAAATAATTACGGTTTGTTAGAATACTGACCTAGACCCATATTTACGCACTTCATTATACAGTTGGCTGGGTTGCAGAACGTGATACGTATCTGTTTTGATGATCCTGCTTTCTTTTCATGCTTTGATTTCGATTTTGGTCAATTTTCTTTTAGATAGACGAAAAACACCTTACAGTGGAAGAATCGACCGAGAAAAAAAATTCAATAACTGTTCCCATTATAGTGTCATCAAATAATCTCTTTTTATATCACCTGCAAAAGTTTTATCCGGTTCTTAAGGACATTGGAAGGAAGATTCACTTATTCTTTTCTTCGAGCACCCATCACTAATGACATGCCCCGGCTCCATGGAGCGTATCAAGGATTCTAAGAATGAGGAAAATGAATTAGAAACTTAAAATGAGCCCTCCTTGGCGCCGCCGGAGTAATTAGGGAAACTGAAGGATGCAATTTTTGACCACTTATTACCCCTCAGTCCTTAAGAAGTTTTTTGATTTCAACTAGAACTACAATAAAATCATTTAGGTGGTGAACTTTGAGTAATAACTCATTTTGTATCCCTTAAGGAAGTCTAAACGTGTATATTGGATGTATCTTACACTCAGTAGCCTACCTAGGCATTTAAATCTATTCTTCCCCAATTTCTACCTTTTCCTAGTTGGATAGAAATCAAATAAACACCGTGAGGAATGATCAACAATTCACGATGCATGGGCGCTTAGAACAGCGATGTATAAGAGCTATAAAAATTCCATTATTATTATTATTATTATAGGCCGGCTGTAACGCAGGCTACTCGTGAAACAGCAATAATCCGCGCTGGACATGAAAAGTTGTCTTTGGTTTGAATTTCAATAAAAAGGAAAGAGAGATTACCAGGTGGAGACTCAATTTATTTCTCACTTATTACCTAACTTTTTATCAAAAACAATTCTAACATCGTCTCGTTCAATCGCCTAAGGAGTACTAAGAAGACGCTCTAAAAGCGTTGACTCGACCTTGCTTGGGGATAATACAAGAAATTCAGGGGAGGCAATTAATTCTTAAGGAGCCTGAGTGTGGCTGTGAAAGACCATGTGGGGGAGGAGAATTAAAAAACTGCTACGGCTAGCCAGGCTACACAGTAACCATTGACTGCCTTTTGTAAATACAGTCTAACCTCTCCTTACGAACACCTCAATACGGAGACTTCTCTACTACTGATAGTTCATTTAGTCCCAGAAATGCCAAAAATCATACATTCCCTACCTCTATAATACGGACACCTCTGTAAAGCGGACACTTGGTTCTGTCCCTTTGGTGTCAGAAACTTCACATGCCTTCCGTTTCAAAACTGGAAAAAGATGATAATGTTACAGTTGGGTTGCCCAGTCCCTTGGCTTCATTAATCCGGCGCGGCGCGGCAACGAGGTCAGTTGGTGTTGTGCCGTTTCTCATAAACTTTTACCCGATACCACTGCTCTCCAGATGACGATATCTCACGTGACGACATTAAACGATCTGGGAGCGGTTGTATACGGGAAGGGACAGCGAGAAGACAATGCATACTCAGGAAGGCTTATTGGCGGTTCTGTGAGGCGGTCGGGGAGTCAGAAACGGTCGTTTGACAACGACAACGCCTTTGATTTGTAAACAAAAAGACACTATTTATTGAAACAGACTAACAATGCCGTAATCACAGCTTTGATAGATACACAAAAACTGGCAAATTACAACAATCTCATTCGACAGTGAGCGGGCAGATGCGAACCCCTTCATTTGAAGGAATTTGCGCCTGGCATTCAGCTGCTGTTGCGGAGTCGTCTTTTAACCCTTTGCGAGCGCCTAGTCCAGGAATTGGCATGAAAGTAGACAAGAAAAAAATGAATTCTCTAGTGTTTTTTGCTCTTGGTATCACGGTGCAGGGTCGCCAATTAGGTCCCGACATTGTCCCTCCCCGTCTTCTTGTCCGAATCTTAGCACCGCTACCGATCGAGACCTTGTTTGAACGAGCCTTTGGTTTGCCACTCTCACAGTATTCCAAGATGGCTACCACTTCGGGACACGTGGTGAAAGCGAAAATGTGCCGGCCTAGACAAAAATCCTCAATTAGCGAGACAAACGTGAGACTGCTCAATGGCGGCGGTTAAAAGAACAGTGTTCCGCATTTCAAGGTTAAAAATACACCGCTAAAAGACACAGATGGGAAGGGAAAGTTCAAATGAATGCTTAATTTTCTTTTAGTGGACGAAGAAAAGAAAGGCTTTTCTTTGCAAAATTGTACTTCGAAATTTGCGCTCTAAGTTTACTACACAGAAGGTCGCTAAAGTACTGTTTTTACTTTGAAAATTCGCCGTCGTTTAAATGGGTTATATTAAGAGCCGCAAACTCAGATAGCTCAGTTGGAATGATGAGATTGAAGGAACAGAATTAATCTTGACAGGACTATGAATTGGAACATTGATGACTTTTTAAAGTCGATCCCGCAAATATCCACAAGGACCACAAGGGTTGTTTAAGAAACCATAATTGCCTGCTGTTTACCTGACATGATCGACAACGTCTTGAATTTCAAAAAGCAACGCACTCATTCTGTTTTTGTCAAGGCGTTCTCCGCCCGTTCGCCTCGGATACGTCACCGACGTGAATTGACCGAAAGGGACTGGAAAAACGCCGTACAGGGACTAGGCAAACACTTGGGTACCTGAGCTGAACTTGCTCTCATTTGCTAATGATATGCCACTTGCACATCTCCCACAATACACCTTCCTCGCCCCCCAAATTTTGCATAACCTTTGTTTTTAATTTCTCCTGGGTATTACAACAAACTTTTTTTTTTGGGGGGGGGGGGGGGGGAGAAAAAGCCGCCTTAATTTTCCCTAAGTGGGGGGGTATAAAAAAAAGACCGGGCGTGGGCCCTCTTTTTTTTTTTGTTGAATACCTCAAAAAAAAATCTCAATACATCTACCCTTTTCGAAATGGACTCTAGGACTCTTTATAAAACACAAAAAATTTTTTGTTTTGGTTCCTTCTGGGACTTTTTTAGCTTTAGGGGGGGGGGGGGGAGACAAGACTGCCTTGAATTTCCCTACATGGGGCGATATAACGAAAGAACCGGTCGATGGCCATCTTTGTTTTTGTAGTGTATGACTCAATGAATAATCTCTATACATATCACCTATGCTCAATGGACTCGATGACTCTTTATAAAACTCGAAAAATCTTTTATATTGGTTCCTTCATGGAGTATTTTAGCTGTTCTAAGAACTAAGAAGGGGACCTTTGAATTATAAACTTGAAATGCGCAAACGCAGGAATAGTTAGGGTAACTGATCTAAAGACCTCGCCCCTGAAGAGGGTTGTTAGTTATAGTATAATCGAACTGGAACAATAAAATCATTAAGGTAATGAAAACTCCTTTGAGGAAGTCATTTGTTAACAGCTTTGCCGGGTTTTCAGATTATAGGGTGGTCGTGAAAATAGAACAAGCCAAGAGGAAATACACTTAATTTTCTATTAAGACCTCGCCCCCCGCCCCTCTTAAATAAGCCATCCCCTCTCTAATGACCCCCCTTTTTTCAGGGGAAAGAGTTATTAACCCCTTCCCCCCTTTTAAGCCCTCCTCACCTCCCCTGAATTCTGAAATGAAAGACTGTATTAATTGATCTGGGCCATAACACTCCACGACGACTGATCCGGTATGATTCATCCACGTGCTGGAATTTCCGGTGGTTTTGATCTTCGGCTGCATGACCTCAAACTTCATGTGCCGGAACTTCTTTTCCATCCTAGGTTTTATGGAGAAATGATAGCTTCATCTTCGCTTAATCAAATAATCAAAATAAGCTTCCCACTCCGAAATAATTGAGCCACAGTAACATTTATTTTTGGGGTTGACTAATACCTTCGCAAAGTAGGTTGGAAAACCAGAAAGTTTGAACTGACAGCTGCCAATCAAGCTATTCTTACAAATAACGTAGAAATATTTCAAAAGAATTGATTTAATTTTGAGATTGATCACAATGCCGAGGCAATGAAAAATGTCAAGCTAGTTTCTCTTCCCATGAGCCAAAAGTGAACGTTTGGTGTCGAGGACATTGAAGAACTGATTTTCATACTGAGTGATTCTCACGCTGTGATGTGTAGACCCTCTAGGGTGAGTAAAATGTTTGCAAGTTGTGCGTGTCGCATGACCATCAGGGTTGGAGCTGCACTTAACCTGACGCAAATGAAGGAGGTGGCTTGTCACATTCGAAAGATTGAACATTCCTGAAACTGTCCTCACGGCAGACCCACCATGAGGCATCTGATCAATCTATAAACATGCTACCGGCACCGCATTTGGAATGAAAACTGAGGCAGCTGACAATTTCACAGTGAAATGGAAGGTACGAAGAGGCTTCGCCCAGGTCTAACCTCTTAGCCTCCACACATGGTTCCCTGGCACCGTGCCCCATTTCAGTACTCAATGGGCACCAATAAAGAAACTAGTGATACTTTGTGTGTTCGAAAACAGGTTTTAAAAAACTCCCTTGGATAAAAAGGGCTGGGGAATCTAGGGGAGGGAGTATGTTGAGGCCAAATATTAAGCTCACATTTTTAATTTTAAAATCTCTCTTGTAGGGTTAGCAGTACTCTTCACTAAAATCAGTTTAATGATTAAGACACAATCAAGTTTTAATGAAAAAATTGTGAGTTTTATTTCAGTCCCAAGGCTGCGGTCATTAATACAGTGAAACCTGTATTAAGCGGACACCCTCGGGGATTGCTGTAGTGTCCGCTTAATACAGGGTGTCCGCCTAATACAGGTTTCAATAGATAACGTCATATGAGGTGTCAAATGCCATTCAAATGAACAGTGGAAACGTTTAGACCTACTATGACGATATACGTTTGCATTAATTTCTTTATTTTAGTGAACCAGTACCATAAACATAGATTGCGACTCAAATTTGAAGAAATCAGATGAGTGAAACAAGCTCCATACAAACAAAACGAAACAGAAAACATAACTGTACTGTGAAACTAATCAAATAAGTTCGGCAAGTCACGTTTTTTAAGGTAACAAATTAAAATTTGTGGGTGGCAATCTTTTGCATTTCCGGTGTCTAGCATGTTAAGTGGTGGAATTTAATTACAAGTGTCCGTTTAATACAGGTTGAAAACAATAGAAAAGACCATTTCAGGTACTTTTTCGGTGTCTGCGTACGCTTAATAGAGGTGTCCGCTTAATAAAGGGTTTCATTTAAAGTAAATAAGGGAAATAAATTTGGGGACTTCGGCTACTGTCCGCTTAATAGAGGGTGTCCGCTTAATACGGTGTCCGCTTAATACAGGTTTCACTGTAACTAAAAAGCAGGATAAGGGGTAGGGGCGGGTGGTCGGTAGGTTGCAGGCATTACAATTTTATGTTATATATTGCATTAGACTCGATATATTTTTCTATGACTTTTCCTTCTTCCCCGTTGTGTTATAATGACAGTGCAAATCTATGGCTGTATATATAACCTTTTGAAAATGAGTAATAAGAGCGCCATTTGGGCATTCCATTATGTCTGGAATATCAAGAACTTCTCCGAGTAAATAAATATCGTTCTTGAAAAACCGAAATTAGCCTTACACTCATCATCTGTCATAGAATCAAGATCGAAGCGACCATACTTCCAATAAGGAAATTCGAGATTTTCAGAAGAATTTAAATCGTACAACAGGGCAAACTCTGTGTCATAAATGCTTCCATCTTGATAGGCAAACAATAAAGCTTCCCTTGCCTCTCTGAATGTTGCCATTTATAATGTATAACAGCAGCTATAAAACGAAAATGTGTTTAGCGGAGTTTAAAGGATTTGCACAGCTCTGCCTCTGTCGTAGCGTTGGCATCCGTAACTTTGTTTTTCCCGCGCTCGTGACGGCGTTGTCGCCCCGGGCCCTTCTCAGTTTCGGTGTGTTCAAACTACGTCGAGCTCAGGTTCGTTAAGTCCCTAATGCCTATTCGGAGTAGCAGAGCTGGCCTAGAATTTTCTATTACTTGAGAATGGCTAAAAATTGCCAGATGATCATGACTGTTCCATTCATGTACAATTTTCGAAGCTTGACCGGCTAATAAATTACCGACAATTTTTTTTTTAAGTTTAACTTTT
The DNA here is from genome assembly GCA_942486025.1 of Porites evermanni. Classification (NCBI taxonomy): domain Eukaryota; kingdom Metazoa; phylum Cnidaria; class Anthozoa; order Scleractinia; family Poritidae; genus Porites; species Porites evermanni. Next base: position 61,365 of record CALNXI010000147.1, read on the forward strand.
CACATTTCACTCCCCAAGTTACGCTATTTTTCGTAGAAACAAAGAAAGTGAACTCGCAAGTAATCTTTCCCGACTTCTACTTTAATAAAAAAAAGTAAAGAAAATACTGAGGATTTTTTTTACCTACACACTGTCAGAGCACGTACGGATCCATATGCTTGCTGATCCTTAAATCACCCCTTTCCTACTCCATCTAGCTATAAAGGAAAACTGGCCATGGACGATCAGCGGGTTATTGATTTTTACAAGTTAAATTCTTACTGAAGCAGAAAGCTACAGAGTCAGTTTATACAGTGCTTTCAATTTGACTATGCGCCGTAAGTTCTAGATGGCTGGATATTGGCTAAGTTAGTTGAACAGAAACTGAAGTCGAAATCAGAAATTTCCAATTTTTTTTTCTCACCTGACTCAGCGTCATGATTCCGTTCAGCTTCCGTTGCTTTAAGACTGGAGCCAAGGCCCCGTCCACACGTATCCGCGAATACATTTAAAACCGCACATTTTGTACGCAAATAGACTGCGGATGAATGAGCGGAATCACTGGCTTTGTGTGGTCAGAGGACCGATTCAAGTCAAAAAAAAAATATGGGGTTTCAAAAATATCCGGACTCGTGCGAATGGCACGTACCAAAACGAAGTCGCGGGGTGTCGCAGGAAGAAGCAGCAGAATAAGCCAATCCGCACAAATTCTCGTTTGCACGCAATTAGATTGGTTCATTCTTCCTTGTGCTTGCGACTACCACAACCTACTGTATTCAATAGCCTGCGAGCAGGCTCATTTGTGCGAATTATTGCGAAAGAATAGGGCAAGGAAAAGTTACATTCTTCTCTCTCGCGTCGTAAAAATTTTCGAATTCCCTGAATTCGCACTGTATTTACTGATAAGATCGATAAGAGAACCACACACATAAGTAGAATAGAAAACTCTGCTCAAGACTGTTGTGGTTGGATTATCAATACTTCGTAAGGCTTTGTCCGCGCATTATCTGAATATTATGACCGGTTGTATTAATCAGCAGTCTAGACGCATAATACACGCAGGCATTGACTGCATTATTTAAGGGACAAGTTCACGGTTAAGGGCATGCTCATTAATTAAATTACTTCTTTCCAATTTATTATTAATTCTATCGGTTAATAATCCCACTCACACGTATCTCCGCAATCTCAGAGTGTATTTAAAAGTAGAATGGTATTTCAGAGTAACCTGAAGTAGGATGGAGGAGTACTAAAATCGCAGAAAAAAATAGTGGATTATGCCAACACTACCAACGTTGAATTTGTGGTTGACCCGATGGTTTTATTCCATGGTTGATTAATTTACAGCTATTTGCAAATATTTAAGTTGATCAAGTGCAAGTGACTGTCAGGGGAGTGTGCAGATTGGTTCTCTGACAACATTATGACATGATCATATTGCTTGCATTGACGATGTCCAGGCAGATGTGCAGCGTGTCCAGACAGAAAACAGCATTCTGATAAATGAGCATGCGCTGAACCGTGAACCTGTCCCCTTAAGCTTTAGTATAATTACATTGATGATTATCGAAAATAGAGCGCTATGATTGGCTAGGAGCTTCGCTTTATCCCGCCATAATCACCGCGCGGTGATTATAACATTGAAGGCTACCAGCTTTCAAAATGGCAGCCACATTTGTTGATGTTTCGGAATCGGAAATTGATCAATAATTTTATTTTCTCGAATAATGATAAATGTAATTATACTGAAACTAGGGTATCTAAAAGATAGTAATGCTGCGGCACATTCTGTTGATACTGGCATTAGTTAGGCAGTGAGACTTAAAAGAATCAAAAATGACATTGAATGTCCTATTTACATGTTGGAAAGTACTAGAATAATTACTATCAGTCTATAGAAAGAACTCGTGGGAACGTTGTTTAGAAAATGATCAAGTGGTTATCAACTCTGGTTTTCCCACAGTAAATTGTAGGAAATAATAGAAATTCAGATCGTTTATCCATATATTTAATATACGGTGCACGATATTTTCTCTGGAAACACAATACTTTTCTTGCTGTTTGTTGCACTTTATTAAGTAACAGTTATTTAGCTATATATTTATAGAAAACAACAACACAAAAAACGGGAAAAAAAAAAAAGAAGGAATAAATAACTCCGTAGGATTCGAACCCGGCACCTTCGTCTCGACGCGACTACACTTAACCACTACACCACAGAGACTGATTACGTAGTCTTTAGGAAAAGTCTTTCATTTTATTCCTTTTCCATGAAACTTCCGCCGGCAAGATGATCGCCAGCCGCATTAACCGAGCTATTAACAGTGAAAAAACAATGTAAACGCATATTCCATGGCAATAAATGAATGAAAGAACATAATTATGCTTTTCAAAACGCCGATACACGTCCTCGTCTGCAAAGTAGGACACAAAACATATGTTTTGTTATCTCGATTTCCGCTGTTATTTTGAAGCGAATGGTCAAAATCACATCCATTTTCGGCTCATACAGTTTCTTAAGAATAGCATTGCATGACATTTTCTCACTTTCACATCACCTTCTAGCAAGCTGGAATTTGTATATCCCCCGTGTTGCGGAGTCGAAGAGCAAAAAAGGCTCTTGAGTCAAAAAAGGCTCTTGAATTGAAATCCAATCCCCAAGTTAACCATCGTACTCATCTGAAAGACTCCTGCGTGTCTAAAAATTTGGTAAGACCTCTAACCGTGCTGTAGAAAATTTGCCACAAAGAAAACTCTAAGTCTGAGCAGCGAACGATGCACTCTCTCACCCACCGAACTTCCCCGTGTTTTTATTTGAGTTGTTGGTGGCGCAATGCACTCTGGTTAAATGCAATGCATTGTGGTAAAAAGTGATGAATTCGAGAATTCGTCGCCCCTTATATATTTGCTTTAAATCCTGATTATGTTGCTGCTCGCTCCCTTCGGTCGCTCCGCAGCAACAATTAGTCGCCTGAGGCGACGTGAATATCGGCAAATGGTCAGCTCGACTTCGTCTCGGTGACTATTCGCCTATATTCACGTCGCCTGAGGCGTCTAATTGTTAATAATTACACCGTTCACTGGGTTGTAAAGAGTGATATGTACCTGTTTTGACCATGTTCTATGGTTTGAGCCCTACCCGCAAGTGTCCTCTATTATTATCTATGTTTTGTTTTTGTATTTAAAACTTATAATGAAGCGATTAAGGGCCTCATCACAAGAGCCTGGTTACCAGGACCAATTTCGCGTTCGTAGTTGATATGAGAAATTTCAGCCCGGTGTTACAGTGATATGGGCATCCCCATTACCAAAACCCTAGTGATATGGGCATCCCCTTCTCATATAACCTTAACGATTAGGGTTACAGTTAGGGTTAGGGTTACAGGGGAAGCCCATTTCACTAGGGTTCTGGAAATGGGGATGGCCAAAACGCCGGGATGCCCATATCACTGTGAGTCTGTGACACCGCCTTCCAAGATGAGAAAAGGCCGAAGACTCTGGGGACGAGTTCTGGCGCAAACTTCGAGAGACAAAGCACAGTTTAAGGTGTTTCGATACAGCTTTTCAGAGGCCATACCGATATTTTTCAATCGCCTTAAAAGTAGTTTTTACCTTGTCCGATGGCTATAAAATTTTCACCAGTAATTGGCTATGGATTGAAATTTGTGAAATGGTAGTTTTAAGTAAAATCGATATTACTATGACAACAATAAACAAAAAACTTTGAAATTGATAAAAGCCGAATTTTGTGTGATCTAGACCTGCTACTGAAAATCCAACACTAGGAACTTAAAGTTTGGTGTTTAGCAAACAATCTCCGTAAGAAGTAAAAAATTCTGTATGTTTGAATTCGAATAAAACGAAAATATATTTCAAACCTTAAATTTTCAATAGCCGTGATAGGTTATGTAATAAAAACGTTATAAATGACTCAAATTATTCTTAAGTAGCGTAAGAATGATGCTTAATATCATGTTTTGATGCTAGGAAATTTTGGTGTACTTTCGTTCATGCGATATTGAAATCTAACCTGTTTTCTCACCATCTGTATAAGTGCAACTTCATTCAGAATTTGGACTTTTAGCGCTTTCTTGTATATCTCCGAAACGACTCGAACGAATTTTTTCAAAATCTCTTCACATAATCTTCATAATGTATATAAAAATGTCCGAAACTTTCATTAAGATTGATTCACTGTAACACCTTGAAATTTCAAGACAAACCTATCCGACGAACCGGTCAAAAATCTGCGCTCCAACATTCACTGTTTTGACGTTATGGTAATTTTTCCAAATTAATGCGGACAATACATATATCCATGACTAGTACATTTCAGTGTGAGTATTGCCAATATTTTACATTCAAAAGATGCGATAAATTCAAACTAAGATGTACTAGTCATGGAGGTATGTATAGTGCGCATTATTCTGGAAAAATTAGCATAACGTCAAAACAGTGAATGTTGTAACGCAGATTTTTGACCGGTTGGTAGGACAGGTTTGTCTTGAAATTTCAAGGTGTTGCAGTGAATCAATCTTAATGAGACTTTCGGACATCTTTATATACATTATGAAGATTATGTGAATAGATTTGAAAAAAATTCGTTCGAGTCGTTTCGGAGATATACAAGAAAGCGCTAAAAGTCCAAATTCTGAATGAAGTTGCACTTATACAGATGGTGAGAAAATGGGTTAGTTTTCAAGATCGCATGAACGAAAGTACACCAAAATTTCCTAGTATCAAAACATGATATTAAGCATCATTCGTACGCTACGTAAGAATAATTTGAGTCATTTATAACGTTTTTATTACATAACCTATCACGGCTATTGAAAATTTAAGGTTTGAAATATATTTTCGTTTTATTCGAATTCAAACATACAGAATTTTTTACTTCTTACGGAGATTGTTTGCTAAACACCAAACTTTAAGTTCCTAGTGTTGGACTTTCAGCAGCAGGTCTAGATCACACAAAATTCAGCTTTTATCAATTTCAAAGTTTTTTGTTTATTGTTGTCATAGTAATATCGATTTTAGTTAAAACTACATTTTCACAAATTTCAATCCATAGCCAATTACTGGTGAAAATTTTATAGCCATCGGACAAGGTAAAAACTACTTTTAAGGCGATTGAAAAATATCGGTATGGCCTCTGAAAAACTGTATCGAAACACCTTAATGTATCAAACTAAATAACTTCGGCGCCTATCAAAGTTTTGACAACTGTTGTAGCTGTATCACTGCAGTTAATGGGGATGGATGCTTACAATGTGGAAAATGCAGCAGTTAAAGCAAGACGATACCCTCCGGGCCTGCGCTGTCATCCCGCCGGTAACCGGGATGAAGTGTTCCCTATATGGCAAAATCTTCCAGCCAGCTTACCATGATGCCGGTTGGAGAAACCGAGATCTCGAGAACCGAGGCAGCCCGCGGTCTCATATGAAAACATCAAAAATTTTACAAAGGATTTTAGAGGTAAGGCTCATGTAAAGAAGCCCTTCAGCTGATATTTTTCCTCTTTTGTGTTTGACTCACTAACTAGTAATCCCTATTCATTGCTCGTTTACCTGAACACCTACTACAATGATTTGCTTATGAAGCATATCAACAGTTTTAGTACCTGGAAAATGAAGACCTAAATGAAATTAGACACTTAAAATGCGAACTCCTTGGCGCGGCAAGGGTAATCGAGAAAAACGGAAGACCTTGCACCAGTTCACAGATACAGAAGCAATTTCCACTTTTCGATATAAGTACATGCTTAAAAACGCACCAATTACTGATTACAAGTCTTCATAGCCAATAACATCATGGCTTAACTGACAGACGACCAATAACATCGCGACATAATTGACCAATCAGATCAATACCCAGAGTATAATACCATCAACTGACGTGATACAACTCACTTTGACTCTGAGGATGACTACCGCACAGGTTGTCGAAACGTCAGTCACAGTCAACAACAACAGTCCTATTCAGGTCTACGTTCACCCGGACGATCAAACGCAACCTACTTTTGAAATGACTCCTGGGTTCAAACCTTTCACAGTCTTCAAAATTTTGTTTTGTCTCTAGTTGACCATTTGTTTTTCTTTAATTTGTCTCTGATTCACAAGACGTGGGTGGCCACGCGATTTCCCGCCAAAAAACCTCGAATTTGAGGAATTTGAACCTTGAACTTTGGGTTGCCATACCTGTTAATTGAGTTATTTTGCGATGGTTGCCCTGTGGTGCGGGTGGGCTGGCGGACAGATGACCAAGTTTTCTTAGCTATGGGGCTCCACTATTATTTTCCTTATTGTAATTCTGTCACGACTAAAGGTTTGGTTACCAATGGTGGTGTCGACCATTAAAAATGGCAAAGGCCGTCACGAAAGGGAAATAGGCAGCGGCTCGGCCGCTCCCACTCAAGACATCAGGAATTCGGGAAAAAAAGAGAAAACCTCGAGTCTAGCAATCAATCAATCAATCAATCAATTCTTTATCAAAACACGGTTAAAAAAAAAAAAACATCAGGTCGGTATACGTACAACACACTCTGCGTACAACACAAAAGTTAACTACTTATTAATTTCCATTAAAATGTCAATTCATATGTATCTATATGACGTCGCTTTAGTAAAATCATATGCCTGCGTAGCAAGCGTTTCCAATCGAGTTGTTTTGCGAAAAATTGGAGCATGAGCACAACAAATGGAAGATCGAAGGAGGAGGAGAAAAGGAAACGTGGATACGTTTCATTCTCTCCCCTCCCCCTCCCTCTTCATTCCTCTCTTTTGCTTTCGTCCCAACTGACGAATTCGCGCGGGGACGCTTGGTACGCAGGCTAGTAAAAATACTAACGCATTGCACTAAACTAAATCCTAGAGTTATCAAGTGCCATCGAGTCTTCAGCTGTATCTTCCTCGTCAAGCTGTTCCCGTTGAATTTCGATTTTTATTAAGGTTCGTTGTGTTTTTCGTGAGGGATCCGAGATGCCTTAGCTTGATTTTAACCTTAGACAAAAATACAAAAGGATGATTAACTGTAAGTTTGATCAAGATTTTTCGAATCATTCAGAAAATAACACTGATCTTCATTTACCTACGACTACAGAAACGATGAAGTAAACGTTTTCCCAAAGTTTTTAAGCGGGCGTATTCGACTTCTCTCCCAGTCGGAAATGTCAGCTGTTTCCACCCCCAAACCCATTGTTTGACTCGTCAGTGATCATCGTTGGTCGTTTATGGGTAACTGCACCTCTTTATTACTATGGGTGTATTTAGAATTAAGTTATAATTAACAAAGCAATATAAATTTTATTATTTTATGCCGTCGATAAACGGTCTTTCAAAACACGCACCGGCCCTCCAAATTAAGGAATTCATGATCAAAATGCTATTAACTCATCACTTGCTCTTCCAGTGTTTAAGACATTATTTTAGGGGTATATTGTTCAAAAAGAGTTTGTTGTCAGAGGAAGAGTTGAATGTTTGTAACAGCAACCGCAAAGAACGAGCGCTGGATAATGTTGTCATCAGTTATTGTTGTTTGTTATAATATGAATGTTATAATATGTATATTTACCTTCCCAGATTCCTGAAACGATATCCGATAACTTGATCGTAACCAGCCCATGTGATCGTACAACACAAAAAAAAAAAGGAGGAAGAAAAAAGCAACTAGTGCAATTAATAACGGNCAACCGCAAAGAACAGTCGCTGAATAATGGTGTCATCAGTTATTTTTTTTTGTTATAAAATGAAATTTATAATATGAATATTTACCTTCCCAGATTCCTGAAACGATATCCGAAAACTTGAACGTAACCAGCCCATGTGATCGTACAACAAAAAAAAAAAAAGGAGGAAGAAAAAAGCAACTAGTGCAATTAATAACGGCTAACCCCATTGCCATCCAGTGGCTTTGAACGCTAAGATCAAAGAAGAATTGTCTCGTCAGGTCATGAAAAGAAAACTGTATGGCTGGTTGTTCAGGTCCTTCCATGTGTTTTTCTGGTCCTTTTCTGTCAATCTCACTAGGCTCTAAAATATACATTGCAACACTTATTGAAGAGGATATCAAATAAGGAGGGAAATGAAGTATTTTCGCTTTAAGTACAAGTTTTGTCACAAATGCACTTGGCATAACTTATCAATGGTCAGTGGCATCAATGATTCAGGGTAAACGCCAAAAGTTCAATTTTTGAGGGTAGTAATGCTTCTGAAATCACTGCATGATCATCCTTGCCCAGTCCCGTTACAGCGGATTCAACTTTCGAATAATAAATTCATTGATGGATCTTGGGGGGCGGGTACGCTTGACCTGGCTTGATGAAACTGAAACATATATCTTCCAGAGAGCCGGTCAATTGCGATCCCTGAGTGGAGCAGTTCAATATTTGGATCTGTTCATGGACATGTTTTTAAAGATCGATGCGTGTACCGCAACCAACCGCAATATAGAAGCTAAAAAACCTCTTTGACTGAGAAAACGTTTTGTTTGACGGGATTGGAAAAGAGTTTTCAGAGTTTTTTTTAAAGGGAAAAAATTGCCAGCAGAATCCATAACATCAAGGTTTTCTAAGACCTTTCTCCTGTTGCTGTTGTGACATCACGTCGCAGCTGCGTTTTTACAATTTTTGGCCAAAAACTCCAAAGCAGCCACTATATAATTGATTCAGACGTGTTATCTCACCGTGAATTTGCGTTCTTCCAATCTTCGTCGCGATTGTCGAATTTTACATGTGTCGAATTTCATTCGAGAATTAACTGCATGTGAGATAACGCATCTGAATCAATTATATAGTGGCTGCTTTGGAGTTTCTGGCCAAAAAAGATGGTTGGACACGCGAAAGGGCCATTTGGCGGTAACGTTATCAAAAGTCCGGCTAGATATATATTTTTGTATTTTTAAGCAAAGCACTTCCCACGTGAAACAGACCTTTGTAATTTTTAGTGTAGTTACTTTTAACCATGGCCAAGTCTCCAATTGCCCACAATACAACAAAAACAATCCAAATCAGTATTTTATTTCATCTTAAAAATACTGTACACTGAAACATGCATGTGTCACATGTTATCATGTCAGGTTGGTAATACAGCGAAGAGCCACAGATAAGAACCAAAATTCTTTAGGATAAGATTTTAAAAGAACCTGAAATATTAAAATGTTAAAACAGATGCTACGGAGTTCAATTAACCATTCTGAATTGCGGTCCTTTTGACATAACAACATGCATGTTTTGTACAAACATTAAATACCACCACCACCCAATTTTTTTTTTTCCCCAAGAAAATAAGAACCTTGCATGTTTGAGAACCTAAAGAGCTTAATTTCCAAGAAACACAAATTTTATAAGAGCCTTTTGAGGCTAACTTCGAAAAGCACCTGTTACTTAGTTTTTACTGTATACTACTATATGTAAGAGCAGGGAGGAGGGGGACGAAGAGTTTGGGTTAGGGTTAAGTTGGGGTTAAGGTTAGGGTTAGGGATAGGTTAGGGTTAGGGTTAGACGAGCAGGGGCAACTGATTTCAATATATGGTCGTAAGACATGACTTGATCCACTGAGTTAATCGTTAGCCTTGTCAGGAAAAATGTGTTACGTTAAGGTGGTTGGGGTGGATAGCGAAAGCTGAGCCATGGCTTAGGGTTAGATAAGGGTAAAGGTTACAAACAAGAAGTACGGTTTGCTAAGGGTTAACGTTTGAGGGAGTTCTGGGTAGGATACCAAATATTGTTGCGTTACATATCAATTTCATCGCCGTACTGAACGTGTGATTGAATTTAAAAAGACAGGTCAGGAGGTGAGAAATACAGAGTTGTAGTTTTAATACAAGCGATTTTCGAAGACTAATCATGACGTTTCGCTTCACTTTCTTCGTGTTTGACTACAGTAGAGCACAGATAATATAAACATTTTTCAGCTCCGAGAGGGCGAGTAAAACCACTGGCCACATCTGAAAGAAAAGGACAAAAGAAAAACCTTGTTTAAAGAAAATTCCTCAACACGTGTTTAAAAAGTAAGATATCTCTTTTAAATCTCTTTCCCTCACACTCGGTTTTACTTAACACTTTCTTTGACTAGATCAGTTTCATCCCGCTATGGTTTCACAATCTGTACCGGTGCATAAAGCAGAAAATAATTGTACCGAACATGAAACGAATAACAAGATTTAGTTTCAAGCATAAACAGCGCTCGACGGTGCTAGCGCGGGAACATTAACATGCTTTGAGGAAAAGAGCAATAGTTACTCTTCTACGATCCGATCAGCATTTAGCTTGGCCAGCAGTAAATCGAAAATGAACGACAATTCAGCTTCTGCAGAACGACGGCGGCCTTTTTGGACACAGTAAATTTCTACAGTCGCTATACACGTGACCAAAAATAAACCTTCGCTATACAAAACCACAAACTTTTATTTCAACCAAACTTTCACGCCTTTGTAACATAACCTGTCCTGGCACAAAGCCTGCTACTCACCGTTGTTGCTCGCTTATTCAAAGATCAGCTAGCCTTCCACGTGTGGGGAGGGATGAAAAACGAGCTCCCCAAAAAATGCCTGCATAGGAGGCTAAAGATCAGCACGTCCGTCGTAGAAAACTGAAACACGGCAACAGCTAGAACAGTCTCACTGTAATAGTCAAATATTAAACATTATTTTAACCTTTCTTGCAATGCATTCTGGGAAATCTGTCTTACAAGACAATTTACAAGTCTCCAGCAAGGCAAAAATCACAGCCAAAGACTTCGTTGGCCCTCTTTTCTTATGTCCAAACTAACCAATTTACCCCTTATTGCCTGCTGGAGACTTCTTCACGGTGTACAGAGCCGGGAAGAGACGTTATACACCATTCGCCTGATGGTCTCTCGGATTGTGCCCGAAGCTCGGTTCTTTGAGCAACGAGCGCCTATTTAAGCCTTCGCGGACTTAATGATGTCCCAGGCACTTTGCAAACCGTGGGAATAGAATTTCTTGCCAAACTCGGCTCATATTAGTCCCCTTTTCGCGCGAGCGCCGATCAAAACCTCTCCGCTCATGGAAGAGAGCTGTTGAAAGGAGGAAGATACTGGGAAAACAAGAACCTTTCAAAGCTAGAACCGGTTCCCCGCGGACAAAAAAAAAACCAGGAAGTCGTTTCTAACGCGACCGAAAAGACAACAAGAAATAAAATAAATAACTACAGAAATAAACTTACTTCTGTTGACTTCTACGCTCTCCTCTCTGGTTTCCTTTAATGAAAAAGATCTATGGTAAAGAATGATATTTTATGAAATTATATATAATTAATTGCATGCACAGTAATTTTTTGGGAGTTATCATGACTCCAAAAATGGAGTAAAACTTTTAGGTGCAGGATAACCCCTTTTATGGGGTTACTTTAACTCCTAATTTAACTCCAAGTTTGGGGTCATTTTTACTCCTGAAAAAGAGCTTTTAAAAGATTTTACTTCTTACATGGGTTGTTTTTACTCTTTTTGGAGTTACTTTAACTCTGAAAGTAGAGTAAAAATTTTAGGTACAGTACTATAACTCCTTTTTTGGGGCTATTTTAACTACTCAATATCTGGGGTGATTTTTTTTTTAGCAGTTTTCGACGAAGCAGGGACTGAATATGCGTACAGCAGTCTTGGTGTATAGAGATAACAATGATGGCATCAGTTCCTTCTCTGCATATTTGAGTAACTTTGGCGAAACGTTATCTGGTTCACAGGCTTTGTTTGCTTTCATCCTTTTTATGTTCTCGGCAACATTAGCATGCGATATGGAAATGTTCATTATGCAAGGAGTAACGCGGTTAAAGAGAATATTACTACTTTGCCAACTTTTCGCCAACAGTAGAAAAGTATTCGTTAAGGGTCTGCGCTTTCTTGTAATCAGATGTTTCAATTGTCCTATCTGATGTCCCCATACTGAGTATGGGCTGCGACGCTGAGCTGTAAGCAGCTTTTTTGACCAACTTCCAGGATGACTTACGATGTTTTACTTCGTCAAAAAGATCAACATAGAACTTGCATTTAGCAACTCTGACATCATGCGTAACCCTGTTTCTTAATAAGGGATACTATGTCCACAATTCTTAATTGTCAGATAGTTTTTTTGCTTTAAGAAGAGTCTTGTAGCGTAAATTCATCACATGGCGTATTTGCGGAGTAACCCAGGGTAAAGGCTGGCGTGTGACCTTGAGTTAATTTTTATACTACCTATAAAAAAATAATAATAATAAAAATACTTATTAGATATATTCGCTTTTTTAGTGTTATAATTAAAGCCGATGAGATTTGATGTTAGCCTTAAATGACGCGAGGGTCTCACAACTTCGGATCTCCTCTTAGAAATCAGTCCAAATCTTGGCTCCACCGTAACTTAGACTTTTTGTTAAGAAATCTCTTTTGGGTGAACCTCATGTATGTGTTTTTCCGCAAGCCGAAAGGGGCTTGAAGGGCTTTCTCTTTCAAGTGTTCGAGAGACAGTTGAGGAGATTCGGGGTCCTAAATATGTCTATCCGAGTACAATATATCAATGGTCGGAAATCTTAATTTTGGTCTTCTTAGAATTGATAACTGACATCCAAAAACCGCTAAAAGAATACAACGTGTCTACTAGACAATTTTCCAAACCTACTTTAGATCGGGATAAAATAATCAGGTCATCAGCGTATAAAAGAGAATTTAATGGTACCATTTGGAAGAATGATGGGATCTGATAAAGTATTTTGAAATGTATATGGTAGAGAGTCATTAATGTATAAACTGAAAAGCAAGGGGCCTATGATACAACCCTGGCGTACTCCTCTCAAGTTATAAGTGGAAGCATGTGGTTTGACTACCAATACAATTAATTAAACCTACGTATTTATCTATTTTGATTTTGCTTGTACACGAACCAAAGAGCGAAATAACTTTAAACGATAATAAGTGGGAAATAGATTGCTATCGATTCAGTCGAAAGGAAAAAGTATAAAAGCCTAAATTCAGATTACAGACCAGGTATCAGTTAACGAAAGGCATTCTTTTGCAAGCCTTCTTTAATCGTGCATGGAGTAGGGTCCACTACGAAGGTACAATCACTAATCCTAAAGCCTAGTGTTATCGAGCCTCTCTTTCACGCTTAAATGACACATTTATCCTGTTAAAAATCGTGTCCTCGTGGTTCTTAAATGGTGCCAATATCGTGCATAAGTTGGCCTTTTATCGTGTTTAAATCGTGCCTTCATCTTGCTGATTGAGCCTCATGGCCAAAGGCACGATGCGCGGAATGACAAAGAACGATAGTCGAGCCTTGATACACGTTTCTGTGTACCGTTGATTGGCAATTTTGTGCATAAAAAATTACTTTCTAATGCTTTTAAAAAGGTGTTGTTTATTTAATAACCATGAAAATTTCATCGGTCAATTATAAGCTTACGAGAAACTTTGGTATATGTACATCTCTAAAAGCTTCGTCTGATTCAATCCTGGTCAATGCCGCAGTTTTATTGTAGAGGTAACTGAGATCGAAACTTTATAATGTTTCGTGAAAACTAATTACACAGCATTTCTTTGACAACGAATTTATTTCTTCCGATCAAAGCTTTATGTAGAAATTATGTACTTGCTGTAATGCACATTGATTGCGCAGCAACAGTGCAGAAAATCAAACTTCTATACACGAGTTTAGCGGAACCTTAACAGTAAACGTAACGTTAGACCATTTTTTACAAAAAGATGGTCACCAACGTAAATCGTGCGCGTGGCCAATTCAGTAACAACAAAATTCTTCTGCTACATCTCTACGATTCACGAGAGTGTCACACAGTGCTTGGTTCAGTACAATGTAGGTAGCATCTGAGCCATCCCTTTGTTTCCAGGCTGACAACATGGCGTATGCTTTTTCCGATATTTGTTCATGGCCGTTATCAAATTCTTCCAGCTCTGCTTCTTGGAAGGTTAGCCGTCGCCCAAGCGTTCTCCAATCGTTAGAGATTTTTTTAGACAGACATTCTAGTACATGGTCCTTTGGTTTGCCTTCCTTCACTGCATTAGGCTGTCGCGTAAGTTCCCACAATTCCGAACGATCTGTACCCTTACTGGGCGTTCTTAAATGCAATCTACACAATGGAAGCCCTCTGGCTTTAAAGTTGCTATAAAATGCCACCCGTGCGGCTACGTCTTTGTTTTTACGAAAACAAACCTCCAACTCAGCATCGTCTGAATCGTGCTCTAAAAGCCTAAGATAAGTTTCCCTTATGTCTCTCTTTCTATATGGGCATATTCCTCCTGATACAAACACGAATATCTTATCGTTCCCAGGTATCATATCTTTCTTCGAGTTTTTGAAAATAGGTGTTGCACCTTGTTTTTTAAGCGTCCCTAGCACCGTTCCTTTAATGTGAGCAGGGCAACACACCAGACATAAAATTTTTAAAAGATCTGGACGAAAGTAAGCGAAGAACACTGTCGGTCTCGGCTGAACAGAAATGAAGCGGTTAAAGAAACTTCTAACTATTTGTCCATAGGACATGGAGTTTTCGTTTTCACTCTCAACATAATGCGAATATCCAGAGAACCGTTCCACATGGAACCTTACAAACTTTCCATCAAGACTTATCGGTTTTACAAGATCATCGGTGATTTCAATCCATTCTTTTTGGTCATAATCGGACTTGAGGAACAGCACTCTGACGCGACATGTTGCGGGATTTAAATTCGAGTCTTGTTGCTCTCGAAGAGAAATTGGCAACTGAATGGTAACAGGTTTCAAGAACTGAACAGTTTCATTGCACTTGATTCGCAAGACAGGTCCAAGAAATATACCATCCTCTCCAAATTCTTCATTCGGAACTTCTTGCACCTTTAACTCCAATGGAAACTTAGCGTTAAGTGCGACAGCATTCTCAGGGATTGTAACTGTCACGCCTGGGAAGTCAGGATGGCTGAATGAGCCGCCACCAGATGTGATGGTGTAAGTTGGAGAAACCTTAAGACGGCAAAGTACTGCGTACGTTGAGCACTCAGATATATCAGCTTGAGCAACTGGAAAGAAAACATCCGGTATTTTCAGCGGGGGAGGAGGATTGTCTTCGAAGTCGTCACGACAACGTATATCCATTGTTTCATTCACGTCTTCCCAAGTATTCGTCTCCTTGTCAATCAACTTTTTTATCACTATCTCATAGCCCTGTAGGTTTGTTGCACTATGACATAACAATAGCTTCACATTGTTGTTAAATTTTAGTTCTTGGCCATTCAAGGAAGATAGTTCAATAACATTGCTAGTGATGGCTTCATGCTCCTGCAGCGGGGGTGAACGGACATTGCACTTCCACAAATGGACCACTATTGACGTACGCTCAGATACAGCATCAGGAGGAAAAAATAGGTGAACGGCCCACTCATTAAAGGAAAAGCTGGTACCATCACTTGTTAGAATTGCTCCGGTTTCTACTTCAATAACTTTCTCTCCTTCTGCATTATCTCCAGTTTCAGTTTCATCATCAGACTTTTCTTCTACGCCCTTTTTCGATCTTCCAAGGTATCCTACACCCATGTCCTCCTCACTCGCCAACTCAGCCACTGATTCATGTACTTTAGCATCCTCCTCTGACTCGTCTATAAGCTTTGGTTGTGATTCTACTCTAGTGCCCTGCGTAGAACAAAAATATATAAGTTTTAAAGACCGTTGTTTATTCCGGTGAGGCATTGTACGTTTTTTTTTATTATTATTATTTCAACGAACCAGCTGAGATTTCTCTTCCTACCTTCGAATCTACTCGGGAGGAGAAGTTATATATCATCTCATGTCGAGGATGAAATGAACGCCGTCTTCAAATTTTTGGTAGTCAGTGTTTTTTTAGTCCCTAATTACCGCCCTCTCGGACTGCTCAATTCAAGTGAAAACAAAGCTCTTCGGAAGAAAAGAATCTCTCTGTTCTGCACAACATGGCTATCTTTTAGCTTGCAGGAAATACCGGTTTCGGTCAATCAGTCACGTATTAGCCTGGTAGCAGGCGGGAAAGTTAGCGTGAGCAACGTTTCGGCAGAGGTGCTGCGAAGCCGCGTGGAGAATAAGGAGAAGCCGCTTAAGCGTGAGCAAAGTTCTGGCAGATAGAGGAGCTGCTAAGCCGTGCGGAGAATGGGGAGGAGACGCTTCGAAATTTGAATTTTCTCGCGGCAAAGCCGCGGGAAGGGTGGCCTTACTAGCTGGCTTACTGCCAAAACTCTCGCACGCGAGTACAGTTAGGGGTTTAAGGTCCCGGGGGACACCTTGGGCTCATTGTAAAGTCAGGTTTACGAGATAATTGTTCGCTTCAAGAGAGATGCGTGTAGTTAGTTTTAAGTAAGCACCTGATTCAAGTGCACTTGGAAATTATAAGTCGCTCTGTAGAAAACATGACTTCACACTTGCTGACAAAATATGTTATATATTACTTGGAGTAAAAGCTGTCAACCTCTCCGCTCACTAGAATGTAAGAACCGCTGCACCTGTACATGGCTTCCATTTCTTGACTTCTTTGAACTACGAACGTTTCCATGGTTACCAAGTAAAGTTGAAGTAGGTAAATTTTATCCCTTCACACTCAAAGTAGGTTCCAAGTACACTTACATCATACTTGAAGCTCTCGTGTGAAGCCAACTAATCATAACTGGATAAAAGATGAGCGCATAATAGTGATCACGTGTGTTAATCAGTTTCGGGGATGACAGATTTTGCTCATTTAAACGATTGAATCTTGCTGGTAAACTTTAAATTACAAAATCTGCTCAATACAAAACACATTGTCTGGAGGTTTTGACTGATTATTTACTACTAAAATCAAAGCGGAGTGCTGTCTCCTATTTTTTGCGCAAACTTTGACACAAACCACGATTTCCCAATTTTGTACAACTGTGGCTTAAAGCATCGCTGCAAAGTACCAGACTACCAAATAAAAGAAACCCTTTTAAACTTCCAACATTTCACAATGTCTCTGTACAATTTGTATCTAAATCGCCTTTAAAACAGCCAAGATATATAAGCGTTTTAAAAGATGCAACTCAAGCAAAATTTTGCGTTTATATAAATTTATTCATATATAGGTGTCTCCATCGGCCTAAAGTGTACACACAGGCAGAAATGAACAAACACTTGGATACACTGGGATCAACAGAAAATCCACTTACTCTGCGAGTCAACCCTGCCGGTACTGGTAATAATGTTTTCTGATGGATAAAACAAGATGAACAGTAGATGAAATCAAAAACTGAAACAAAAAATCCACTTACTCTGATCAACGCTGGTACCACATGAGGAGTACTATTAACTCAGTTACCTGTTGTACAATAACCAGCTCATTAGATGGCAAAAGAAATTTTCAAATTATTACACATGTACATATAATGATACAATTAATGAAAGGAAAAAGAGAAAAAAACATTAAGGAGGATTTTTGATCTATTTATTCTGGTCAATTCTCGTATTGATAGTGCGCTTTTTGCCTCAATAAATAAAAACGGAAACTTTATCAGATGAAATCATATATTCCATTCATTAGAGAGCTCTAGATTTGGGGACGAGGATGACTACGAGTACGAGATTTAACTTAAAGTTTTTTCCCGTATTGTCGAAAAATATTCAACTCTGAAAGCTTCATAATTGTACTATTTTTCACCTGAAAAGTTAGTACGATTATTTTTATTGGGGAAGGTTTAGCCCTTTTCCGGTTGCAAATGATTTTAAAACTTCTAAAATTTGATAACTTGTTCCTGCCACTACAACACCCCCGCTAAAACTCGTAGTAGAATGACGACGGCTATCACATTTGCCCGCCAAAATGACGTTGGTTCACGGAAGAGCACTACCTAGTACTCACTTAGTACTGAGAGAAAGTCGTACTCATAGTCGTCCTCGTCTCAGAATTTAAGGTTTATTGTTTACGGGGTTCATCATAAGACTTGGTGAAAGGAAGAGATGATTAACTTACTCCGATTATCGCTGATTCTGGTGGTTTTGTTTCCTGAATGGTGTAAAAACAAACGTGGATAACTAGGAGTTAAATGTGGGTAACGCAGGGTAAACACACCTGGCATGGGTAAATGGGGTGAGACGTGGCCACCGTTGATTGAATATGGGTAAACAGGTAGGTAAATTGGAGTAACCATGGATAAACCTCATGACACGTGTGACTTGGGGTAAGTTGGGAAACGGGATGAGACCTGGATAAGGAGAGGTAAAGATGAGTAACCGCGGTGAAACGTGGATAACTAGGTAGCGGTAGATGTTGGTCAAAGGTATGGTACGAGGACAACTTGAGGTGCTATTTTTCATGAGCCCTTTATGATATAAAGATGTTTTTTTGCCAATTGAAAATATTTCCTAGTCGTCTCTTGCCGTCCTGGGACTTTAGTTCAGTATCACCACAACTACTTTAAACTACTGTAGCATGTTTTTTATTTGGTTATTTCAGGTAGCGTTGGATTATTGTTTTGCAAATTAAGTGCAGCAATGAACAGTTTCAGTAGTGTAGTAAATGTCGTAGTATTAATTGGTATTGTTTTATGTTTCTTTATATCACCTTTAATATATTATTTTTCATTCAAAAACTCATTAATAATTCACAAAGGAAAAACAAAAGAAATTAATGCTCAATGAGTGTCTTATATCTGATAAAGACACGGCTAAACTTTACGTCCACTTTTTGAGACAAAAGTAACCTCAAATCTAAATATTTTTATACACTGATGTGAATGCTACGCGCGTTGTGCTTGGTCATTGCCCATGATCTATCAGAGTACATGGATGAAGTCACGCGAAACTTGTTTTCTTTGTTTTGTTCAACATGGCGCGCGGTTTTGAAAATGTTTGTGAGATTACTTCGGATTAAAGCAAGTGAAATCCTCGAAAAAAAGTTCAACAGGAGCTATTTACAAGAAAGAAAATTGGAGAAACGGGGACAAAAAAAGCTCTTGACTACTTTAGAATGCTTAAACTACAAGAAATCTTTACAACATAGGTGTTCGGCACTCATACGAAATTCCACGTTTGAAAGGGGCTTAACATGTCATAAGTTTGACATCAAAAAATTGTGGGCTTCTTAAACTGAGAAAAAAAAAGATGTATTATTAAATACCATAAACTGTATTTTCTTCATTTGCCTGTCTCTCTTTTTTATCTTCTCTACCGGTTCCTGTTTAAACGTAAAGAACAGTCTCACATTCACATCCGACCGGGAGGGACCTTATTGAACAACTGTTAACATGCTTGAGTGTGTGTATCTCTCAAAACTTCAGTAGCTTTGCCATGATATTTGGTGGCCTTTTTCTTGGTTGTCAGGAAAATTCACCTCCCCTGAAAACAACTTTGACACAAAAAATAGTGGGCTTCTTAGAGAAAAAAAAAGATGAAATCCTTAGTTTGTTGTAGGATTTTGTGATCCCCGGTAATGGGTGACACACTCTATCCATTAGTTTTGGAGATCGATGATAGTTTAGATATTAAGAGCCAATGTCTGTAATTTTCGAGAATCGGTTGACAGTCGTGAATTTTTGAATTTCTTCATATTTTGCTCAAATAATCTCTTTAGTACACTGATTTCAAAAATCACGTTAAAACTTGTAACAGCTTTTCATTTTTTCAGCAATCAGGCAAAGTTTGAAAAACTCTAAATCGGCGCTCTTTCGAGTAAGAAATTAGCGAAAATTGAGCATTTTCTTCGCGCTCGTACATAAAAACGGAATAATATCCCTAAATGAAATCAAGTCACAAAACAGACACACATTTTTACTCTATAATTCAGCAGTTAACTTTAAATAAACCGTTTAAATGTGACTGTACCGGCCGCAAGAAGAATCACGGTTTCAGCACTTTTCAAAAATGGCAAATTTGACCTAACTTCACCATCGTAAAAACCCATTTGGTACACGGAATTTCAATATGAAACAAGAACTGTATTGAAGCGTATCCTTTGCTGTTGTTTGTGTTAAAATATTTCTGGCGGCATTCCAAATGCACACCGTCGAGAGACCAAAACCTGAAGGGTATTTTGACACCAGGAAAGCGCATGCAAAAAGCAAGTTTCAACGCTTGGAATATTAATCCTTCGCAAACCTAAGTTACTTCGACATTTAAACCCTAGTCAGAGTTGTAACGGTTTCAGATTATATTTCGGCGTTTCTGTTCAGTTTAACATGATTCCTTTCAACTGATATTTGCGATAAACCATAAGGAAGAGAAGAATACGCAGTTCAAACACAGTTAGTAGAGGGGAATATTGTCGAAATACTCGCTTGCTATAGTTTTAATCGTATTGAAACCTTAATATCAGAAAAGTTATTTACTTACCTGAATTTAAATGCTAGACGGGGTCACAGTACCGCTAACTAAATTCTGCATCACGGCAGAATCGAAGTTAAGTTTGTATGTGTTTTCAATCTGTCAACACGAGGGAAAATGGCATTCTGGAAGTGCGTGACGCGTAACGCGCCGAAAAAGAAATCCATGGTATAAGTGTTTTACGGTGCAAGTCTTCGTTGTATGTTCGTATAGCATCTCGCACATATTCAAACTTGGTTTGTGGCGCCTGTGGCCCCAGTAATGCTGAACGTATTGCGATCAAAGAAAAGATGTCGTGAGTCACTTGGTATGCTCCTGACTTGTTAGTCACGTGGGTATGTAGGGCAATAACCAAACATCGACCCTAC
This sequence comes from Porites evermanni, assembly GCA_942486025.1. Taxonomy (NCBI): domain Eukaryota; kingdom Metazoa; phylum Cnidaria; class Anthozoa; order Scleractinia; family Poritidae; genus Porites; species Porites evermanni. The sequence goes on from CALNXI010000147.1 coordinate 81,986, forward strand.
CATGCTAATGATAAAAGTAAGGTTTTCTGCATTTACGTTAGGTGATCTTTGTTTGATCCACAAAATTGGCGCATGAAAATAAGAGTTTTTCCTCACCACCTCTTAATGTTTGGTTCCGGGTAGCGGTGCAACAAATCACGTGGTATAGTTCTAGATCAACCTACATTGATTGATGACTGCGTATGGCCTGAACTAAAAATGATATACGCAGACGTTTTCTGAGCGACGAATGTGCAGCTTTTACACTCCTCTTTCGCTTCGATAATAGACGAGCACGCGAGCGACGCGAGCGCGCGAGAGAGAGCCCCTTGCTCTACTGGTCAATAAATCCCCCGCGGCTTTTATTTTCATACGCAAAATCGACGATCTCCAAAGAGAAAATAGATCGACGATCTCTAATGAAAAAGTAGAGGGTCTGTGAACAGGCTACGAAGGTGCTTGCTATTATTTTAGTGAACTTTACAAGAGGTCTCAGGTGATTATGCTAACGTCATGAAAAGTCTACTTTAGGGAAGGAGGAGGAGATGGGTGGGTTGGTTGGTATTGGGTTCTCCTTTAGGATCAACCCTACACATACAAAAATTCATGTCTTTATCACTACATTTAGAGCTAACAGACTTTGTTTGATCCACAAAATTGGCGCATAAAATCAAAAGTTTTTCCTCACCACCGCTAAATGTTTGGTTCCGGGTGGCGGAGAACAAAGCACGTTGTACCGTTTCAGAACAGCCTACTGGCCATGCTGGCTGCTCATTTAAAAGGGGCCCGTAAAGGCACATTAATTGATGACTCTGTGCGACCTGAAGAAAATTATATACTCAGACGTTTTCTGAGCGACGAAGGTGCTGCCTTTACACTTCTTTTTCTTTTCGAAAATGGCCACGGACTTCTCTCCTCGCTCCTCGCCGCTAGGCAGTCGTTTTTGCCTGAGAGATACCACCACGAAGGACTTTTAGCACACAAGTCACTGCAGGTGCAGACCTAGGAAAAGGGCATTCTCCATCTGAATTTTTAAATCGAAATGAAAGGCTGTTTTCAGCCTTTTATCTCTTTTCTCCGCAACGTATTTGGTTAAAAGATAGTAAGTAAAATGCTGAGGCACTTTAAAGCATTTTTTTCATTTTCGCGACGGATTTTGACGTTATGAAAAAGAACTTGTCAGTGAATTGGTTTATTTTCTAGCCTGCGAACAAGTGCCGGGGGGATGGTTGGGGATAGAGCCAAGTGCATACACCTTTTTTCAGGCGGGAGCTAGCAGTACGTACATTCTGGTCTACCCCATACTGTGTAGACTGGCCTTTAAGGGCCTCTGTTCGGGGGGCGAGGGATCAGTACAATTCGTCAACAGCAGGTTGAGGTCTCGCCAGAAGATGCCCTTGCTGCAGAGGAGCAAAGCAATACTACTTTCAGTAATTTAAACATGTTAAATACTTGTATTTCGCTCATCAAATTTGTCCATTGTCCATTTTCGATTTGTGGTTTTTCAGGAATGTTCTTTTGCGGAGCATT
>CALNXI010000147.1:84633-97167 GCA_942486025.1 Porites evermanni
AGAGATGAATCTCATAGTTTATTAGATATAATCCGTGTAAAGTTTGCTTATCATTTTCGCATAAATTATGACCTAAATTTGGAAACCGCTGAATTTCTCGAATTGGGTCTTTGCGATTTTGGTGAAACTCTGTTCAGCGCAAGGCACTAATGCGCACTATGTGTAGCCGAGAGATTTTCACGAAAAAATGCTGGCAACAGCAGATTTTCGACTCAGACCTTAAAGGGGCGTGGCATTATAACCACGTGACATTTACTCCGATCGCCAAAAATTTTATGTTATATTGTAGATTGATCTATATGTTATCCATTCTATGTGTTATACTTACGATAAAAGTAAAGGTGGGGATACCAGAGAGCTTCAAAGTAGGATGGTACCCCCTAAAAAAAACTGGGTCGAGTCACCTTAAAAACAATGGTTTATGCAAAATTTGGGGGGCAAACAGAGTGTATTATGGGGAATTGGAAAATAGAGAATTGGCCAATTTTCTTTAAACAGTTTTACTCGTTTCCATTTCCCTGCTCTGCCCTCATGTTGCATATGGCTTACGTGTGTACCTAAATCCCTCAATTCATACTGAGGTGATCGATAAAGAAGTCTATACGCTAAGCGGGGTTAAGATTAGTTTATTTCAAGCAAAGGCGCAGAAGGCTAAGTGCAAATAAAAAAAACTAGTGTGAAAAGTTTTGCAGACTCGGCTTACTCTATTTGTTTTCTTTCTCTATTTGAGTTTCGGCTTGTGACATCCTAAAATCAAGTTTAGTTCCACATGTTTTGGGAATATAAAATATAAAACTAAAAAAAACAGTGTTAATTGTACACTCGTGCGATGATTTATCCTTGTCTGTACAGTTGCGTGACCAGACTCAAATTACACACGGGCTTTCATCATGCATCACAGCGTTTAGTCTGAGGCTAAACGACGGAAGATTTCAGTAAACTGCGGCCACTTGCGGTTGAAACGACTGTGGTTAGTAATTCTTAGAGATCTCGAATCCTATTTAGAGCTAGCACGCCGTTTCTAGCGGCTTTATTTTAGGTGCAGAAACTCGAAGTTAATATTTACACTCCATGAGAACTTAACAGCGTTGTCTTTTTCAGCTACTTGCGTGCAATCAAATGCAGGGTTAATCTACTTTGTTCTTTTTTATAACCATCAAATTGAAAAGCGTTTTTCAAAAGATTTTTAGAGCTTCCCGTAATGTGCCCCTTGTAAAAGAAGCTAAGTTAGCAAAAACTTTTGTGTGCCTACACTCGCGGCTAGCTTGTTTTCAGCGTTCCAACGTGGGAAACTACGCTGCACGTTTCGGTGTCTCAGCGACGCACTTTTGTAATGCCGCCAAAAATTTTTTAACACAAGAAACGGAAAAGAATATGCTTTAAAATAGTGTTTGTTTCATGTTGAAATTCCATGTATCACTTGTTTTTTTCGATGGTGAAGTTAGGTCAAATTTGCCATTTTTGAAAAGAGCCGAAATCGTGTTTCTTCTTGCGGCCAACACAGTCACATATAAACAGCTTATCTAAAGATAATTGCAGAATTATAAAGTACAAGTCTGTGTTTTCCTTGTGACTTAATTTCATTCAGAGATGCCATCCCGTTTTTATGTACGAGCGCGAAGAAAATGCTTAATTTTCGCTAATTTCATACTCGAAAGAGCGCCGATTTGGCGTTTTTCAAACTTTGCCCGATTCAGGAAAAAATAAAAAGCCGTTACAAGTTTTAATGTGAGTTTTGAACTAAGTGTACTATAGAGATTATGTGGGCAAAATATGAAGAAATTCAAAAATTCACGACTGTCAACCGATTCTCGAAAATTACAGACATTGGCTCTTAAGCGCAAAGCTTGAATTACTTGCCAAAAATTGAGCCCCTTACGACATTTTCATAGTAGATTAATTATCAAATGCATTATACTTTTCTTTGGAAAAGCTGTAATCAGACAAGCAAATAAATTGAATTTTAAAACACATACCTGTATGTCTAAAAGTAAAAGGGGTACCAGGACCATCATCACCATCATCACCTCCGGCTCGGTCATTGTCGTCGTCATCATCATCAACATGACCCCACCAATTATCATCACAGATGTTATCATTGCAACCCAAATGAGATTCATCTATATGGAGAGTTTCCTTTTGTTAGAACTAAACGGTATCCTGCACCGTCTAATCATGGACAATTAAGGTGGCTCCCTAGAGTAAATTGGCCGTGCGCAGCCTGAGCACTAGTATGGCGCGAGTTTTAAAATCCGCGCGAGGTCCACGCAAAAATTAAAACAAACATGGCCTCTCAGTTTCGAAATAATCCACCCAAAAAACTTTATTAACTTTCTGTTGAAGCTCATTGTGCAAAAAGTTTGATAAATGTAGGTCAAACACTTTTGAGAGGAGACAATGCTACACCGGTTACAAGTCACTATCGATCTCCATAAGGGTAAATTGTATGCAAAAACAAAGCAGAAATTTTCCAAAGACATCAATTCTTTCGCTTCAAAAGTAGACAAACGTTAAATAGTCGAAGTAAATAGTGAGTGGAAACTGTACTTATAAAATAAAGAAGTACACTGACCCAGAAGGAAGAAATGTTACTGTTTCTGGCCTTTGGTTCACGGTCAGTGGAAAGATCTGAAAGATCGAGCCAATCCTCGAACAAACACTGAAGATTGTCTTCACTGGCGGAGCTCCTCGGTCACTTTATTCCTCTTACATTTGATTTGCTTTAAGTAATTCTAGAAGTGGCTTTAAGACAAGATAACAGGGAGTGTAAGTTTTTTTTGGTTTGCCGACTCTATCACATTGTTTAAAAACTTATCAGAAAAAAAGGTTTCCCACTTAACTTGCATCCTAATCGAAGGAACCTTTCCATCGACGAACCAACATCCTTGTATTTTTTCTTGTTTCAAACGTCCTTCAACGAACATGCAAGATGCACTAGAAAATGTTTTTGCACAACGAGAAATAACTTTTACTAACAGATTGACCCTTGACGAAAGCAATGGTTGTCCGTTGAGACCTACGGTCTTGTACGTGTAGCTGAGGACATGATGTACGATTTATAGATCGGCACCATCTTTTACAGCAGACTTTTAAAGATAAACTTCGCCATCGAAATTATCCCTACAAAAGAACAAGGTTGAAAAAGTATCCGGAAGTGGGCTGACATTTGAAGATCTGCAAACAGTGTGCAGCAGATTAGGAAATGAAGGGCTTATTGCGATCCTTGCACAATCACCGTCTTCATCTCCGACGATCGCCATCCTCACGAGTGACCACCACGGTTCGAATTTTAACTACAATAGTCAAGTACTTCGAAGAAAACATTCTGTGGTAGGTATAAAATTGAATCCGCTATCTTTCCTTTTTCAACTGGCGAGATATCACCGTAATAATACTAATAAACGGCTTCAAAACAATGGCTTTCGTACTCTTCAAAGAAAAACCACATTTTTTTTAGTAGCTTTGTGCATTATGCGCATGCGGGCGTGATGGCTCGCGCGCGTATTTTGCTCACACGACCCCGAACCACGCGTGTTTTTCGGATTTTTGTGACGTCAGCGCAGTTAATTAACCGTGAATATCTCGCGTTTCCTTAGGTAAATTTTTTTAAAAATCGCCTCATTTCTTAACAGTCGCAGTACCTTTGTACTGTCATTTTTTTGGCAAAATCTGTAAGAGCTAAACTCCTCTATTAAGAAAAATTACAAATTTCAAAATATTGGCAAAACCGTCTTAACGACCCCATGTTTTTTCCACTTTAAAATGTTAAGCAATATCGTTAATATAAAGTGGCAAACTTTAAAGACATTTCACCGCGGGAAATTAGAAATATTGTGGAAAAATGGGCAAAAATGACAAAATTACTGCCTGTTTAAGGATGCGATGTTTCCATGGCAACGACCTTAATCCAGAAAATGAAACTTGATAAAGGAGCCTTCTTATATGGGTAAGCTTAGCGGTTAATCTCGTGAACAAAATCGCAAAGACAAAGTAACTAGATTTCCTTCTGTAACATATGCTTAATAGCTCGGATTATTAGTAAATACTCTAGGGAGCCACCTTAATTATGTCGACGAAGTAAACGCTCCCTAATCGAGTCGTTGGGTGGTCTGTGATATCGTGGGTAGTTTGTGCATGTTCCCAAGGGCGAAAAATTGAGAAAAGAGGTTGTTTGTACAACACCTAACTGCGCGTAACAATAGCACATTGACGTCTCAATACCATCATGCTCAGCGTGCCTTCGTGCCGTTCCTCGTGTCAGCGAAAACTTGGCTTATGCCATTAAAGGCCGAGCGCTGCCGTAAATCCTCTATTAAACTCCCGGGGGCTTATTTATTTCAAGCACTTTTGAGGGGGGCTTAATTAATTTACCCAAATGGGGCACTATGGTGCTTTTTTTCAAACGACCGGACGCTGGTGTCATTTCTCCATAAAGAACTACAAAGTGAAAATGCTCAAGCAATGATCAAACCAAATCCGAACTCCCAGCGTATGAATAAATCATACCAGATCAGTCCATCTTTTATTAGTTTGGTGGTGAACAATAATGAGGGAGTGGAGGGGTCTTAAAAGAGAGGATGGGGCTTAATAACTTTCTTCCACTGAATAGCCGGGAGGTTATTAGAAATAGAGGGCAGTAGTAGAGGACTTACGTTATTCCATTGCAAAATTATATTCAGACAACGGAAAATGCTAGACCTAGCTGAACAGAATGTGGACTTTAAATTTATTTCAACCTCTCAAAGTCAGCGCGCGCATATTTAACGCCTACGTCTTTGTTTTGAGAGGGAGCTCATGTCCTAAAATCATTTATGTAACCAGGTCATGTGTCTAACGCCCTAATGCGAGGCAAAATAAGTTTTGATTACTACGAGTCTACTAGGCTCAGACTTGAATTAAATTAGACTGTAAAACACATACCTGCAATTTAATGTTTATTAGTGACAAAATTATGATCATGAGAATCATCGTGATTATCGTCATCAGCACCAGCCACGTCTTCCATTTCATCTCTACCATCATCATCATTATTATCCCCACCATCAACATCGTCAATATGACCACAGGCTTTGCAATATCAATGAAGAGACCCATCTAAATGAGAGTGTCCTTTCGTTAGCACTTTTGGCATCCTGTACCGTCTGATCGAGGGCAATTAATCCTGAATTAATCTACTAAGTTTAAACGTTTGCCTGTAGAATACTGTTAAACACTCCAGCAAAGATGACCACATCGCGCCTCTTTGCGATAATTGCATATCATGGGTTTCTTGTTAAGGTGTTTCGATACAGTTTTTTTTTTCGAACACCATACCGAAGTTTTTCAATCGCCTAAGAAAGAGGGTGCTAATAGGGGTAGCCAATTCTCAGTTAACTACTAATTTTGATTAGCTATTAACTTTCTCTTTCCTACAGCAAATGTTATTCTGTCATGACCCGAATTGTCTTTACTTCAGCACTTCAATCACTTTTGGGAGTAGACCCTACTAAGATCAAGGTATAAATTTACTTGAATTCACTTAAACTCCACCACTAATACAATTTATAAGTAACTGAAAATATGGAAAAGAACATAATTATCTAACCGAAGTAGCAAAAATGGATAAGCGATAGCTATTAAGACCCCTATTTACCGACTTTTGCCGTTAGTACAAATTAGATCCAAATCGTATAATCATCAATATAACACAAGCCTCATAGATCCAGACGCACTAGTGATGATCTCGTACTGATCTTCCCGAACTGGTCACGGCATCTCCTGCCATAAACTACTTCAAAGTCACCTTCTTCGTCACTTTCATTATCTGAATTAGTCACGTACTTATCTGGCTGAAATTACTGTATGTGTCCTGTATCTTGTTGTTGGCCTAAGTTTCAATCAGTTGCAATCCATTGCAACAGACGACGGGAAACAATATCAATGCCAAAATAGTCTTAAATAACAAAACTGGACCATTATTTTTGGAATTAAATTGATCCAAAAAAAGTTTCAGCTTTTTAAAAATATAGTAAATAGCATGACATAGTCCCATGACGCTGGTGGTAAAGATCCCGCTTTGTCTTGAGATGATTCGCTTCTTAAGTTCGTTGTCAAACAATGAGGTCGAAAGTTCTCTCTCTAGTCCACCCCCATCCCAACTTCATCTTCTTTTGTCTTTGTTTCACCGATGGGAGAGAAATGTTGAGAGTGCTAACAAAGGCATGAAAGTATTTGACATGGGACAATTCGACTTTTCATGAATTCGAATTTCGTATTTCTTTTAAGCGATTCCCTCACCCTGTTTCCAAAGTCTTGGGGGCAGTTCAAAGCACTAAATGTTTTATCTTGAATGGTTAGTGAGAAACCGCGTGTAGGTTTTCCATCTGCGTTGTGAAAAGTTTTAGTGCCTCAATACAGACTTTGTCGACATCTTCGTTCGCGTCCCTCAATGTTACCTTTCTCGCCTATTTCAAAATCGTCATGAAGATATCCAAAGGTTTCAGGAAATGAAACTGTTTCAGAAAGACCGGTTTAAACACGAGCTTAATAGTCTCGATAGTTGCAACTGAAACATCAGTTACAAAAGTGATGTCATGTAAGTACAAATTCCATGTACTTAAATGAAAGATGCTGATTTCTTTGAGCCATCAGACGTTCTTTGGGACAGATCCAATGCTAAGAGTCACAGCTTTTTTCTTTGATAGTAATGTTTAACTTGACCTCCTTTTGGGTCCGTGACAACAGAATTTCCTTATCCCAACACAGAAATCTTGTTAATATTAGAATTACAAATTATTCGTTGAGTTGTCTACAATTCAAGCAGCTCTGTGACGGACGCTTTCTGTTGCCGGGTACTGCTCTGGTGCCTTTTGCACATAATAATACCAGTTAATGTGCGACCGGGTCATCGGCGGGACAGAAAAAAGTCAGAAAATAGCATCTCTGTTTTCAAAACTTTGTTGCTGTCATTAATCTCAACGATCGTATTCAGTATAAATAATAGAAAGTCACTTAAGATTAATAAGCTCCAGAAACGTCTCTTTTGCATCTCCTCTACTTGTTCTTGTTAACATCAAACAACAAGAACAGGCTCTCATTCATATCCAAGGGACCTTAACAATTGTTAGACGTCATGTGATCTCGAGGTGACCAATGAGAGAGTGTACTGTTGGGAAACAATTTCCAGCTATATAAAAAAAAAAAATTGGACTTCTTGGACTGAAAAAAAAAAGGAAAACCCAAAAAAAGGATGACATAATCCTTAGTTTGTTGAAGTACTCTACATATCCATACTGATAGTCAAATAATTGTTCTCAGACTGACTGACGGATAAGAAGGATTTTTTTTAACCCCGTTATGGGTAACACACTCTCCATCATTTTAATTTTGGAGATCGACGATAGTTTAGACATTGATAAGCGCTAAGCTGAATTTACTTACCAAAGATTCACCCCCTTTAGTTACTAGATACATTTTCATAATTGATTAATTATCAATCCATTAGGTCTTTTCCTTGGAAAACCTATAACTCAGACATGCGAATAAATCAAAAATTGTAAACACATACCTTTTGACTTTCCTCCATTCTAAAATAAAAATCTTTTATCAGGAACATCACCATCGTGATCATCACCACCAACATTATCTCTGTCATCTTCGTCGTCGTCATATTCAGCAACAACGTCACAATCATCACCATCACAGTTGCAATAATTGCCAGAACTTTGAAAGCCATCTAAATGAGAGTATCCTTTTGTTAGCACTTCATCGCACCTTAAACAGTCTAATCAGAGGCAATTCAGAAAATCTACCAGGATGAGACTTGAGTTGAATTGTAAAACACATACCTGTGGATTTTTCTTCCTGCTTTTAAAAAAAACTTCTATTATTAGCGTAATGATTATTAACACCAGAATCATCTCCATCTGCGTCAACGTGAGTATATTCATCCTATGCAGCATCGTCACTATCATCATCGTCATCAACATCATCGCCATCCTTGCCAGATCACTGAGGAGTTCCATCTAAATAGCAGTACATCCTTTCGTTAGCACTACTCAGCATCCTGTACCGTCTAATTATAAGTAATAAATCTGCTACATCATGCAGTATTATGAAATGTTTAGTGTACTAGTAATTGAATATACGGTGTGTTTCAAATTAACGGGACCTGGGAAATAAGCACTTGTAAGAACCGAAAACACCTGCCTTTTCACACTTATTCGAGGTCGAAAATGCTGAAAATAGCGTTCGGAGCCTCCAGATTTGAAAATATTCTGGGGGAGGATACCCCAGACCCCCCTACAAGGCTGGTGCCTTCGCCACTCGCGATCACGCCCCCCCCCCCGTACAAAAAACCTAGCCAAGGCCCTGACTAGGCTAAAACTTTTGCCCGTAGAAGACTATTAAACACCACAACAAAGATGACCACATCGCGCCTGTTTACGATGGTTGTATGTTTAGGTTTCCAGTGTGAAGGTGTTTCGATACAGTTTTTTAGTTAGGAGACCATAATGAAGTTTTTCAAACGTCTTAGAGTTATTTTATCCTTTCCCGATCCCCATGAAATTGTTACTAAAAAATGAATTTGGATTGAACTTTTTCAAAATGCAGTTTTAAATAAAATAATTGATATCATCATGAAAATGATGAACAAGTCTTTCGCGACCTCTGGGCCTGTCATTGAACTTGCGACATCAAGAACTTAGGTGTGGTATTTTGCAAATAATCTCCGTGAGAATAAAGAAATTCTCCATGTTTGAATTTAAATAAAAGGCAAGTATATTTCAAAAGTTATATTTTTAAAAGTCGTGACAAATGAACGGATAAACAAATTCCAACTCAAATTGCTAAGAGGTTCATCTGAATGCTGCTTATATCTCTATGCCAGTAAACTTTGGTGCATGTCCTTGTTTGCGATCCTGGAATCAAACCCTTCTTTCTAAACAACATTCCTAGTAGTGCAACTTTTTGGAAGATCTTGGTTTTCCCACGATTTTTCAATTATCTCCTGAAAGGCTCGATAGAATTTAAAAAAAAAAATTCATAATGTGATGATGATGATGATTATAATTATGATGTGTATGATAATCAGACTATAATAATGTGTCAAACTTTCAATAACATTGATTTACTACACCTCCCTCAAATTCTAAGCCGAACCTAGCCTACAAACAGGCCAGGATCAACGCAACGCAGATTTTATTTTACCTGATCAAGGATAGGTTTGGCTTAGAATTTGAGGGTTTTTGCAGTGAACCAATGTCAATGAAAGTTTGACACATTATTATATACACATATGCATCATGGAGATTTCGTTACGAGTATCTACCGAATCAACCGTCAAGACATTACGTTCCTGAGATACATATAAAAAGGGGTAAAAATCAAAATTTGCGCTTGGAATGGTGTTCAGAGAGAAAGGCAGTTCCAAGAACGCAAATACAGTAGTAGCTTCAATAGTTTTCCACGCTCCTTTAAATAATATCGCAGCGATTGAGAGAAAACTGTATCGGCTCAGTTGAACGAAACAGTGAAATCAATCGTGTAATAGGTGTATTGTTGAACAATTTACAGTAACGACTAATTTAAACTATGATAATTATCACTACGAGTTCAAATTAATCTATATTAACTTACAATTATTCTCTTTAAATAATTAACAATTACTACAGCACTACTGTGAGTTACTGTATTACATAAAAAGGAATTAAATAGATGATTTAAAACAGCTAATAGAGGGCTGTGTCTTAGCGCTCAGTGGCAAGTCGTGTTCCACAGAACAGACCCGCAATATTGAAAACTACGCTTACCCATCTCAACACGATACGGTATAGGAACAAACAGGTTGTATTTTGAATTTCTTAGATTATATGAGTGAATACTGGATGTAGGTTTTAAAATTCTGTTTAGATAAATGGGAGCCATATTATGAAGAGACTTTAACTGGACAGTTGCTAGCTGCTTAATTCAGTCGACCGTCTTTGTTCCGGACATTCCCAGTCAAGGTCACCAAGGATAGTCGAAGTCCTAACATTTAGGTCGGCGAGAGGTTTTAAGCGTGTGGCCTATTTTTAAGTTTTTGGAGTCTTTCAGATTGACACGCACCTAAGCTGCCCCAAACGGAGGAACAGGAATCAAATCATGGCTAGATGAGAGCTTTATAGGTCATAATTAGAGTCTCACGGGGAAACAGATTTCTAACACGTATGATAGCCCCAAAGCCAGCAGATACTTTTTTGACAATATTGTGTAAATGGGAGTCCCTCGATAGGCTTTCATCCAAATCAACACCAAGGTGCATATAAGGTTTAGCTCTTTCTAAAGAGTGTTCATCTATCTTTATATCAAACCGGTGATTTAGATTACCCAGCCTGTTATTGCTACCAATAATAAAATACTTTTTTTCACATTTCGACTCAACTTGTTTGCTTAAAACCAAGTCTGAATTTCAACTAAGTCGCTATTTAATTTAGATTGTATACGAGCTGGATCACACGAACTTATAATGATACTTGTGTCGTCTACAAACATTCAGTTCTTGGCACAGAATGTAGAGGACAAGTAGAGAGGTCATTAATATAAATTAAAAACAATAGAGGTCCTTGAATGGACCCTTGCGGAACGCAACAATTCTGACATATGGCCATATGCAATCCAATTTGCATGTAAACTCCTTCGTATAAGAAGATCACGAAAGCAGCGCAATATACGCTGACCTCTGATTGGGCACAAAAAAATCTCGGGGAAGCATTCGAATAGGTCGTGGAACTGGTTCGTTAAGAAGTAGTTTCCTAGGGGCTCTCTCGCCAGTTTTTGAAAACGTTCGCCGCTGTCTAACTACCCCTGGGTCTCCGAGGAAGAGAAATTATTTGCCAAACACGTAACACTTTAAGATCCTAATGTTGAATTTTCGATGGAAGGTCTAGAAAAAATCGTATTTTTTGAGATTTGTGTTTGTTGTTGTTATGGTGATATCGATTTTACTTAAAACTATAGCTATATTTTGACAAACTTCAATTCATGCAAGGTCAACTTAGGGGTGAAAATTTTATGGCAATCGGACAACGATAAAATCCGGCACATTTAAAAATATCGGTATGATCTCCGAAAACAAAATCAAAACGCATTAAGAGCGGATGTCAGTAAATATCGACCAGAGGTCTACAAAAGTGAAAAATCGAAAATTCTCAAAAAAATTCACAAAGTAGCACTAGGTAAGCTATTAACATAAATGTAATTTTTACTTCGATCCGATAATTATTTTCCACGTACGGGGGGGTTATTGGTTTCGCAGCTCTCGGACCGGGTTTTCCAGGCCCGAGACCATGTATCACAAAAAAAAATCGTTTTAAAATTCAAATCCATCGTAATGCGGACAACAAATAACTTATTCAGAAGAGTACATAACTGCACACATTTTAAGTGGTGATTTACTCAGTTTGAACGAAAATGTAATATTTTGGAGATTTTTCATTATTTTCAATATTTTGAACGTTTTCGTTCAATGAAAAAATGGCAAATTTCAAAGCCCCAAATCGTCGACTGGTACCTCGATCTCAGTAACGAGTCTTATACCACGTTAAAGAGCGTTATCTCTTCTTTCAAAATCAGTTTTCAAAACTATGGGCAACTTAAAAGAAAGATACAAGTAGTACTTTTCTGAAATTTGAGCTTTCCAGACTCAGCGGGCCGATGCTAAAAACTCAGAAAAATGCAATAAGAAATCAGTTTGAGCAACAGTGGTTTAACGTTATCAGCTATCAGAAACCAACACGTGTTTATCGAGCGATCTGATAAAATTTAAAGCCGTTTTCCAAAAAAGAAAGCAGAGTTTAGCCAAAAAATACAAGCAGTACTTTTCTGAAATTTCAGCTTTCCAGACTCGGCGGGCCGATGCTAAAAACTCGGAAAAATACAAAAAGAAAACAATTTGAGCAACAGTGGTTTCATGTTACCAGCTTTCAGAAACCAAGACCAGCTTTCAGAAACCAAGACGTGTTTATACTGCAATCTGATATAAATTAATGCCGTTTGCTATCAAGAAAGGCAGATTTAAGCTGTCAACTCCTGCCAAGTGCACCAGTCTCGTGAGGGCAAAGCACTAATACTGAAAAGTCTTAAAATTCAAAACGTTTTACGTCCATGAAATCAGATTTTAGCGTACAAAACAATGTTGTGAATGTCTGTTGTTCGTACCTTAGCATGGTGTTTCCATGTATTGGAAACGTCAAGTATCCACACGGGAGAACATACCAAACAACAACGTTTTAAATCCAAGCGGCGAAAGATCGTAAACGGCAAAGATTGCGTTACATTTCACAGAACGACCGCTTACCACTGTTGTCACTCCTCTTTTCGCTGGTTTCATTCCGTCATGAGTGATTCTTGATCAGCGCTTCCTTGAAAGTACGACCCCGGCTAAGGACGTTTCGTCAAGACTCCTGTTGTTCAGTTTCAGGCTTTAGCAGGTGCGTAGTCAGGATTTTTCCGGAGGTACGCCCAACTTTTTCTACATCGTCGTCCCCGCCGCTCCCCCCCCCCCCCCCCCCCCCC
>CALNXI010000147.1:107106-128783 GCA_942486025.1 Porites evermanni
CCCCCCCCCCTGTACTTTATGACCGGTCCCTTAGGGACGAGTTTAATTAGGGATTTCCACAAGCAACTTCTCGTATTTCGAGCAACTTTTTTCATTATGCGCAATTTCGCTTGTTTTCTAGCAATTCTGGGCGCCTGTAGTGCTTAAATTGGCCTTTCTTAAAACTTTCACAGTTAATGTTTTAGCAGACAATTCATGACTTTCTTGTAAAAAAGGAGCCAGATCTGTCAGATCTTCCTTCCTGGGGCAGCTTATAGGCGCAAGATGCGTGCAGCCGGGCTGCTATTGCAGGTCAGCGGTTTTTAAAAGAAAATTCAAATTGATGGAGGAAGCCCGTCTCAGGTGAAGAAGGTCATTCAACAATTTTATTGGCTCATACTAGAATTTTTACGAGACTGATTTTGATATTGACAGGAGCCCATGACTATGAGGCCATGGGCTTCTGATATTGTTGCGTAGTATTTACTCATAAATCTTTTGGTTTTAATTGAAGACAAATTTAAAGTTATTTAACAACGCCCCAAAAGTGAACAAAAATGCCTAGAAATTCTTAATTTTGTTTTACAATTTGCATATTTTTGCTTCAGATCAAGCAAATGAAGCGGGTAATAAAAAGTTATTGTTTTTTTGAGCAACTTTTGAGCAGCTTTCGTCACAAAAAGCAACTTTTGAGCGCAAAGCACGGTGGGATTGTGAAAGGCCAGAGAAGTCTCGTCCCAACCCCCTTCCCTCCTATTACAAACTCTCTTTCGTCAAACAGCTTCTGGGAGTGAAAGACTGGGGTCAGAACTGCATGAAGCGAGGCCTTTTCAATATCGAAGATAATTATAAGTGCAGTGCAACTAAAGCCAGAAATACTTCTTTGTTGTATCTTTTGGACGTTTATTGAAGGTAAGGTACGAAAAAGAGGTTAAAATTGATTGAAAGTTGTCACAATAGGATCATGGCACGTCTCACTGAGGTATCCAATTACATTCATGTGGAACGTGTTTTGCTTAAAAATAAAAAATATATATGTATATGTCTTATACCTGCCACGTATTTTCTTTCAAAGAAAATTCTGCCCTATTGCAAAGAATACCGTGCGCAGCGCAGCCCATCCGGGGAAGAATATTGCCAACGTATCACTGAGTGTCGTAAGAGGCGGCTAAAAGGGTCGATGCTGAAGGTTAACCTCCTCTTCATCGTTAAAAAAGCCTGGTTCCGACAACCTCTAAATGCCAAGTATGTTACGTTTCCTGCTGACCGTAGTTCGCAGCGACGTCCTGCAAACATGACGACGTTTGGGGAACCTCTGACACAACCGCCGATGTTTCTTAAGTCTAAGGAACCCCCCGGTCTGTGAGAAATTCACATCCCGTCTGCGTGCTACTCCGCGGAGTACACTTCCCCTCGTTTAACGTTCGGACTCTGTACCAAACCGGAAAGCTAGATCACCTGTTACGCGGGGCCCTGAACTTGTCCTTGAATATCATAGGCATCCAAGAACGCTGATGGATTACAAAGGAAACAGTTTCACAACACTGGAACGACTATCGTTAGTTTATGTTCATCTATTTTTCTGCCTCCCAACCTCGGGTCGTTGGTGTTGGGTTACTGCATCGCAACAAGTTCGCAAACTCATACAGGGTTGCTGAAAGTCCCGGAACGAATTCTGACAGTGTACTTTGAGGGAACCCCGCCCGTAGTTGTCTACGTAGTTGTCTAGCTTCCTAGCTTGCACATCATTCTCGTTATGTTTAATATGTCTTGTGCTGTTAAGGAATAAAATTTCCTAGAGTGTAATATTAGTCATGTACATCGACCAAAGCCTAATAAAGATTATTGATTGATTAATTGACTATAAAAATATAATTCGGTACCTATCAAATATAGTTCTCAAATGTAATAGACACGGTTTTCAAAATGTATAAAAACAGGTTAAAAATTCACACGCCCTCTACACTTTTCAACTCAATCATGTACTTCAGTGTCTTTTTCTTCTTACTCTTCTGCAAGCAGTCCTTGTAATACTACTTGAGTGCCCTGCGTAGATACAAAAACATGTAAGTACACCAAGTTGTTTTTAAGATGTTGCAGAAACCATATCATATATCTATATCTAACCTTCTTGATTTCATAACTGAAATCGCCTCCACCTTGAGTATCCTTGTTATTTGTGAACCAATATACCGTATTTATTTGAGTTTGCGTGGAAGGGGGGTGGGATGTTGCTGGGCGCTTATTAAGCTTTTCTGCCTTTGGGATGGGCGCTTATTCGAAGAAATACGGTATCTTTATGAATTCATTTACACGTTGGCCACTAGGTTTCTCGCCCGGAGCCGGGCTGCAGGCCAGTCTGCTGGAGTAAACAATTTGAAGGGATAGACATCTTAGGAATACAAAAACATGAAACGGCAAACTGATCCAAACGGCAAGGCGTTGGGGAAGTAAACAAATGAATAAAAGAAAAAATATATATCTAAACAAATTTGCCCAGTATTTCGGTTTGAAAACAAACCTTGTTCAGGGGCTATGAGAAAAATGAAGATAAAACTAAAAGTTCGTTACAAATGAGTTTGAAAATATGACTATAGAAACAATGGATTGTTATTGGCGTAGGAGACTAGGTAGTATCTTATATCAGTGACCTTCGTCACGTCTATTTATTCCTAGAGGAGATAATGTGTTCCCTTTCTGTATTAAATGAGCTTCTCGCACCTTTCTCACCGGGTCAAGGTTGCTGCGTATGAGTTCAAGAGGGATTAAAATGACGTCGTTGATTGAATGTCCAGCTTGATTAAAGTGTAAGGAGACGGGAGTGGGATCGCTGAGTTGGTGGTGGTTCAAGATGGATCGGCAATGTTCTCTAAATCGTTCATTAAGCTGGCGTTTGGTCTCTCCGATGTACTGGCATCCGGCATTTACATTTGTTGCATTGCATCATCGTTTCTGGGCAACGTACCGTAAAGTACTCGATAAAAACCGTCTCGATGACCTCTCGATTACGTATTCGGCACTCCAATCGAAACTCTGGAATCGAGACTCGTTCCAACCTGTCTCGTTGCTTCTTTTTATGTCTTGTCCCTTAAAAAGCAGTGGAATCCCAGAGAATTAAATATCAATTCCATTAGCATTTTTCTTTTGAAAAGCTGTGACTCGGACATGCGAATTATTTGAATATTGTAAAAAATAATAATAATAATAATAATAATAATAATAATAAAAACAGACAAACAAACCTGCTTCTTTTCCTCCTTTTTAACAAAAAATCTGTTATACTACCATCATCGTCATCACCATCATTATCTCCGTCATCGTCATGCTTGTAATCCTCTTCATCATCAACATCGTCAATATTACCATCATAACTGCCTTACCGCTGAGATTCATCTGAAAGTAAGTATCCTTTTGTTAGCACTACTCGGTATCCTGTACCGTCTTGTCATGAACAATTATTCTTATAGTCCCAGAAATGAACAATTTAGATAATATCAAAATTCATACTTGGCTCCGAAACTCAGGGGAATAAAACAAAAGAAATGTATTATTCATCGCTGAGCCTCAAGATGTTTCTTTTGTTTAATTCTCCTAAGCCTTGGAGCCAAGAATGAATTTAAATATATCGACATTGATGTAGCGAATTGTAAAACACATACCTCCTTCTTTATCACCAAAGTTATCATCAGCATCATCATCATCATCACGATTACTATCTCCATCATCATCACAGTCTTCATCATTATCACTACCATCGCAAATATCAACAATATCATTTCCGCACCAGTGTAATCCTTGATCTAAATGGAAGTATAATTTCTTTGTTAGCTCTGAAATACTGTTAAATGCCAGAACAAAGATGTCCACATTGCGCCTGTTTGTATTGAGGCTTGCTGTTAAAGAGCAGCCTATTTAGTTCCTGTTAAAATTTTAAAAGCAGTCAGAAAACAGTCTACAATATGAATGATGTCACTCCACATATCCAAAAGCGGTTTACAATGGTACAGCCGTGCGACTCGTAGTTGTGCAATCTCCTCAGTGGACATACTTCATCGGAGAATCGGAACCCTGACCTTTTCGATGACCGGACGCAACGCTCAACGCCAACTCACAATGACTTTAACCGGAAATGGGCATTTGTTAAATTATGCAATGAAATTAAGGATTTAAACACACACACACAAGTAGAAATGAACCATCACTTGGATAAACCGAATCCGCTTACTTCGTTGACCACCACTGGTACTTGTTGTAGAAATCTTTCCTGGTAGACAAAACGGAAATAACTGAACATGAAATCAAACACTGAGGGAAACAGAAAATCAGCATACTCTGATCAACGCTGGTACCACATGAGCAGTACTTTTACCTCCGTTACCTGTTATGCAAGAATCAATTGAGTCGATGCCATGTAAATGATACGAACAAGGAAGGGAAAAAGGGAAAAAGGATTTTATATCTCCTTTATCTGGTCCATGATGCTCGTACTGGTAGTACGCGTGTTCCATGATGACGGAGTAACTGAACGGAAACCATAATTAGATGAAACGAGTCAATGAGGTGAAACGTGAGTTAAACGTAATGTAAACGTGGGTTGGAATGCGGGTAAATTAAGGCAAATTTGGCTAAATCGGTTGAAACATGGATAACTGAGTGTTGTGGGTAACGTTCACTGTAGGATAAACATGGGTAGATAGGGTGAGACGATGGGGTGGACAACGTTGATTAATACAAGTAAAAGGGATCACACGTATGGGAAAATTGGAGAAACCATGGAAAAAAACGGGATATGGGAAGACACTGGGGTAACTTGGGGTAAGTGTTGGGAAACGAGATGAGACATGGTTTACTGTGTAATAACATTAACTAGGGGTAATCTTGGGTAAAAGGAGTGAAACGTGGATAACTTGAAATTAGGTAAGCTGGTTGAAATGTGGACAACTTGGAGTAAACGTGGGTAAATGGGTATGTATGTATTCACCCCCTTACTAAATTTTCATAATGGATTAACTATCAATTCCATTACTATTTTTCCTTGGAAAAGCTGTAAATTTGAATATTATTAAAACACAAACCTGTAGCTTTTTCCCCTCCTTCAAAAAATAATCTGTTATATGGAACATCACCACCATCATCGTCATCACCATCATTATCTCCTTCATCGTCATCCTTGTTATCATCTTCATCATCAACATCGCCATTGCCACCATAATTGCCTTACCATGGAGACGAATCTAAATGTAAGTATCCTTTTGTTAGCACTACTCGGCATACTGTCCCGTCTAATCATGGACAATTAATCTAAAAGTCACAGTCTAATCATGGACAATTAATCTAAAAGTCACAGACTTACACTGAATCGACCAAATTGGTATAGTTTTAAAATTCATACTTGGCACTGATGCTCAAGGGAATAAACCAAAAGAAATGCATTGTCATTGGTGAGTCTCAAGACGATCTTTATTGTTTCATTCCCTAAGCCTTCAAGTGCCAAGTATAAATTTAAATATATCGACATTGGTCTATTGAATTGTAAAAAACATACCTCCTTCTTTATTAACAACGTCATCATCATCGTCATCATCATCATCATTATTATCCCCATCATCGTCATGGTCGTCATCATCATCATCGTCGTCATCATCATCATCACCAACACCACTACCATCACCATCACTAACTTCAATGTCGCATCAAAGACACCCATCTAAATGGAAGTTTACTTTCGTCAGCACTACTCGGCATCCTTTATCGTCTAATCATAAGTAATCTACTGAGGCTCAAACGTTTGCCTGTAGAATACTGTTAACCACATTATATAAATATGTTTGTTTTATGGGCTAAGCCGCTGTCAGATCTGGCCGAGTACGAGCTCAATGTCACGTTACATAAACATGACTGCATTTACAGTCAAAAAGGAACCGTCAATTATTCTGAAACGTGTTCAAAATGCAAGAAATTCTCTCTCGAATGAGAGGGTTTCCATGAAATTTGGAAGATTTATCGCGGAGATATTGAAAAACGAATATCAGGAAATTTCGCTGCGGAGTCCATACTGAAATTTACGGTGTTTTCAAAGTTAAAAACAGAAGTGCAAAGTGTCACTGGACCTGAAAGTGGGCATCTTTAAGGTGGCTCGACTGGATTTTTTGGGGTTGATACCTCCCAAGTTTGAGCATTAACTAGGTCGGCATGAGAAAAGATGTGGAAAAAAGGTTACCACAACTGTATTATATAAAGATGAAAATTTCTTATGATCTGGGTTTTATTGCAATCGGAGTCGCCATGGCAACGTAATGACGCCATTACGTTTTCCATTTATCGTTCTGTTTCTCTGTATCAGGAGTCTTTTGAAGAAATCGCTTAAGGGAGTATGTACCTGCCATAATTGCCTCCATTATGGCAAAGTTTGAAGAAATTCTATGACAGCGTTTTCGAGATATTTCGAAATGCAGTTTTAAGAATCATCAAAGCAGTGAAATAGCATGCTAGCCGCTCAATTCGCTAATATTTTAAGAAAATGATAAGCTTTGGGAACGCGGCTTCATCTCATAGTGGTTTGATTCCATCGAAAACTGCATACAAAAAAAGAGGGGAATTGCTCTGGGCGATCGCGACTAAGAAGGATTTTATTAACTTGCATTCAGCTGCTTTTGATACAGTTTTTGCATTCAGCTTGCATTCAGCTGCTTTTGATACAGTTTTTGGAGGTAATTTGGTCCATGCCTAAAAATTTCGCATTTTTCCTAAAAAACCGCTCGATAATTTTTTTATAAATTCGACAATCCCGAGATCAATCGTCAAGAAATATTCCCTGCAAGATTCAAGAACATTGAAAACATGCAGGGAAGGCTTTTAAATAGGGACTCAAACATAACCAATTTTCCCCCCAGATTTTGTGTTTACCATTGAGCGTCCTCATTATTCACTGGCATTGTTTTCAAGCTTCATATGCACGTGCACAACTAGCAAAAGATATAAATTTGCATCAAAAAGAACTCTCGATTTCTTTCCGAAGAAATATCCGGTATATGCTAATAATTGGCTTGTCGTCACAGATAGCAGTGAGAGCCGAAACGGTGAACGTCACGGCTCATCGTGTAGGATGCAATACTTAATTATCTTACTCGGGTTATAACATCACAGAAACTCTCACAAAGAGTTGCTCTGATGTTATAATGTATCACTAACCCCTTTCCCCGTTAATTAGCATATCCCGGAGATTTAACCGAGGGTCCTTTTTGATGCAAATTCTATCGTTTTGCTAAATGTGCACGTGTATATGAAACTTGAAAACAATGCCAGTGAATAATGAGGACGCTTGCTTGTAAACACAAACTCTGGGGGGAAAATTGGCTATATTTGAGGCCCTATTTAAAAGCCTTCCCTGTTTTCAATGTTCTTAAAACTTGCAGGGAATGTTTCTTGACGATTGATCTCGGAATTGTCGAATTTATAAATAAATTTATCGAGCGGTTTTTGGAAAAATGCGAAATTTTTAGGCATGGACCAAATTAGCTCCAAAAACTGTATCAAAAGCATCTGAATGCAAGTTAATAAAATCCTCCTTACTCGCGATCGCCCAGAGCAATTCCCCTCTTTTTTGCATGCAGTTTTCTATGGAATAAATCCACTATGAGATGTAGCCGCCTTCCCAAAGCTTATCATGTTCTTAAAATATTAGCGAATTGTGCGGCTAGCATGCTATTTCACTGTTTTTATGATTCTTAAAACTGCATTTCAAAATATTTCGAAAACGCTCTCATAGAATTTCGTCATACTTTGCCATAATGGAGACAATTATGGCAGGTACATACTCCCCTAGGCGATTTCTTCAAAAAATTCCTCGTGCAGAGAAACACAAAGATAAATGAAAAACGTAATGGCGTCATTACGTTGCCATGGCGACTCCAATTGCAATAAAACCCAAACCATAAGAAATTTTCATCTTTATGTAATACAGTTGTGGTAACCTTTTTTCCATATCTTTACTCATGCCGACGTAGTTAAGGTTCAAAGTTGGGAGGTATCCCCCTAAAAAAATCCAGTCGAGCCACCTTAACTCGCAGGACCCATGCAAAGTGGTTGTATCCAACGAACTTGGACACCAACTGGAACAGTTTAACTGGGCTCTGTTTCGGCGTTGTATCGCCGACAGCCATACAAATCCTTTACATTCAATTTGCAAATCTTTTTACCTCAAAACCGAAACGGATAAAACTTGCAAGATAGGTATAAATGCAGATTCATTTAGTTTAACAAAAATAATAATGAAATTGATGCAAAGTCAGTGACCTCTAATGTTTCTAGGACAGTTTTTTTCGATTTTCGATCTTTTCTCAGTCATTTCTATGTAATGAAAATCGCATTGATATTTTTTTAAGTGTCGTCTCGCACTGTGCATGCCGATTCGAAATTTCTGGCGATGCACCAAAACAAAGATGACCACATTGCACCTGTTTGCATAAATTAGGTTGAATATGGGTAAATGGGGTAACAAGGTGGATACGTAGGGGTAAACATGAGTAACCGAGGCAAAACGTGACTAGCGGTTAAGATGTTGGCCAAACGAATTGAGCGAGAACAAATTGGAGTGCTATTATATTTGCAGTGCTCCGTTATGAGAAAAAGCATGTTAACTAACCAAGTAACAGGCTGTAAATTGAATTGAAAAACACATACCTGTTGTATTTCGCCCTCACGTTCCAGTACCAAAAACAATATCATCTGAAATATCATTATTACCATCACCAACATCATCTCCTCCGGCAGAATCGTCGTAATCTTCATCACTATCAATATTGCCATATAATCCACTATCACCGTGATCAACAACAGTGCCCAACATTGGGATCCATCTAAATGGAAGTATCCGCTTTCGTTAGCATACTCGACATCCTGTACCGTTTAATCATGGGCAATAAACTAGAATCTACTTAGGATCAAACTTTTGACTGTAGAATACTGCATGTTAACACCACATCAAAGATGACCCTATAGCGCCTGTTTGCGATAGCTGTATATTTAGGCTTCTTGTTTGGGAGAATTCGAGACAAATAGCATCTCGTAGACGAGGCATTCGAATTTATTTCTGCTTTTTTTGAGCAATTGTCCGTGAGGGTGGATTATCGACCGCATATTCCTTCATGTGCCCCCCGATCAATGAATATGATCTTGAGTTTGTGATATTTCGAAGTAGTGGTCAATACCGCTGACATAATATCGCATAGTCGTAAAAAAAAACGTTTCGGGGACGTTCTTGTAAGTTGATTGATTGAAGTTGATTTGAGTTTTCCCCGATTAAAGACTGTTTGGTTGAGTTTGCTCGTTTTGAAGCTATTAAAAGGACTAACACATGGTGTCAGAAGTTAGTGGATAAAGCTGTTTGCCGACCGCATTTGTGAAATATTTGTCTTGTGAAAACCTTGGTTCGTTGCTATTAGCATAAATCGAAACCGCGCGGTGTGAAATGGCGGCCGGGCGTCTGTTAAACCCGCCGGATCATCTGCAGCTTTCAAGTGGAAATGTATCTCAGAATTGGAAAAGATTTAAACAAAAGTGGAGTAACTATGAGCTAGCTATCGAAATAGCCAGAAAGGAAGACCCATTGGAATAGCAACTTTTCTCACCGTGATCGGCGACGAAGCGCTAGATGTTTACAATGCATTAACGTGGGACAGTGACGAAGACAAAGTCAAAATGGATAAAGTTCTAGAGCATTTTGAGCAGTATTGTGAGCCTCGCAAGAATACAATTAACGAAAGGTATTTATTCTTTTCGCGTGGACAGGAAAGTGGGGAGCCCATTGCTAAATATGCCACAGTTGTACGAAACATGGCAGACTATTGTGAATTTCAAGATTTGAAAGATTCATTGATACGTGACCGCATCGTGTTTGGAATCGCTGATAACAACGTGAGAGAGCGTTTGCTGCGAGTCCCAGATTTGACGCTGAATAAAGCTCTGGAAATTGCTCGAGCTGCCTAAGCAACCCGAAGCCAGTTGAAACAAATGCAAAACTTGCACGAGGTTAATGCAGTGGGGAAGAAGAAAGAAAAATTCTTCCGAAAGAAACAAGAAGAGAAGAAGAAATCAGCAAACGAAAGTACTCAGCAGATCGACTGCAAGTTTTGTGGCAGGAAACATGTACCAGACAGATCAAAGTGCCCTGCATATGGCCAACAGTGCAACAAGTGTGGAAAAAGCAACCATTTTGCTGCGAAGCGTACAGGAGGAAGGCAGTCCAGTCGTAATTTACATGCCAATCAGAATTTGAATTATGTGCAAGATGATTCAGATGTGAGTCAGTTTGAAGAGTATAGTAACTTATCAAGTCAGTGCCGTTGAAGAAAAGAAATACCCAAAACAGTTGTTTACACCAGTCAAAGTAAACAATGCTAAAGATGTTACATTTCAGTTGGACTGTAGAGCAACTTGTAATTTGCTATCACTTAAAGAATTCTCAAGCATTATGGGGGATCCCAAAGATCTCTATTTGAAGAAAACATCTGCAATACTCAAGATGTACAATGGAACCACTATGACTCCTCTTGGAAAGTGCACTCTCAAATGTGCCAAAGGTAAGATGAGTACAAATGCAGATTTTTTTATAACTGATGAGGATGTCAGGCGTCTATTGGGTGCTGAGATATGTCAGGAACTGAACTTAATCAAGGTTATGGCAAGTGACATTTCAGAGTCAGAAACTGTGGACGCAGTAAATGACAAGGTTCAAACTGCCCACATTGTTCTAGCCAGAGATCAAATTTTGAAAGAGTGCAGTGATGTTTTTGAGGGATTAGGATGCATGGATGGCCCATACCATATGGAACTTGATGAAATTGTAAAACCTGTTGTCCACCGCCCTAGAAAAGTACCTGTAGCACTGAGAAACCGTTTAAAGAAAGAACTGGACAAGTTAGTCAGAGAGACAGTTATAACCCCCGTTCCAGAACCTACAAATTGGGTGTCTAGTTTGCTTCTAGTCAACAAGCCAGAGGTTAAGAATTTGTATTGACCCACAAGATTTAAACAGAGCCCTGCTGAGAGCCCATTATCCTCTCCCCACCATTGATGACGTGGCCACTAGGCTATGCAAGGCTAAAGTCTTCTCAGTATTGGATGCAAAGAATGGATTCTGGCAAGTTCAGCTAGACAACGCGTCGTCACTCTTGACCACCAAACGTCCTTACCACACTATCCACAATCAAATGGCAAGTTTGAAAATGCTGTAAAGACAGCCAAGAAGTTACTAACCAAAGCAAAGGCAAGTGGACAAGATCCATACTTGGCCATTTTGGACTGGCGCAACACACCTTCACCGAGTACCGGATCATCACCAGTACAAATTGTTTGGACGACGCACAAAGACACTGTTACCTACAGCAGGAACTTTGTTACAGCCAAAGATCATGGAGGGAACTGAAGACAAGCTCAAAGAAAGAAAGACGAGACAAGCACTGTTTACAACAAAGGAACAAAAGAGCTTCCTGAGCTTCAACCGGGAGACACAGTGCGCATGAAACCGCTGCTATCAGACAAAGAAAAGCTGTGGAGAAAGGGATCAGTTGTCAAACTACGAGGTAGATCTCCAAGGAACTATGTTCAGGAGAAATAGAAGACACTTGGTAAAGACCAAGGAACCATCGCCACAGTTGGATTTGGAGTCCCAAGAAAACCTGCCAGCTAGTAGTACCCCTTTGCCTGTGGAAGGACCACCTGTGATGC
Source organism: Porites evermanni (assembly GCA_942486025.1). Classification (NCBI taxonomy): domain Eukaryota; kingdom Metazoa; phylum Cnidaria; class Anthozoa; order Scleractinia; family Poritidae; genus Porites; species Porites evermanni. Next base: position 118,813 of record CALNXI010000147.1, read on the forward strand.
AAACAAGATCTGGTAGAGTCATTCATAGACGACCACGAGATTTTGTTAAGAAAGGTTGTTTAGGACTTTGAACTGTCATCGTCTGACTGATTGTTTGATTGCTTTATTATAAATAAGTTCTCTTTTCATGAGAAGGGGGATGTGATATTATGAAGTAGTGGTCAATACCGCTGACATAATATCACATACTCGTAAAAAAACGTTTCGGGGACGTTCTTGTAAGTTGATTGAAGTTGATTTGAGTTTTCCCTGATTAAATACTGTTCGGTTGAGTTTGCTCTTTTGAAGCTAAGGACTAACACAGCGCGGCGCGGATGCGCTGATGTAGGTGTTTAAACCAACGTTGCATATCATATAGTCCACATTTGAAATTATATACAACATATTGCTCATTTAGACCATATTCGATCTTCTGTTTCGGCTCCTTTGTCTTTGAGGATGTTTCCTAATTTCATACTGGTGAAAACAGGTTGCAGAGGAATAGTTATTTTTGAGCCAAGACTTTGAAGTTGCTTTCTTTCAACATCTCTGAAACTGATCATTTCTCGACACTCTTGATAATGATGTTTGAGTATATCGAAACGTCGAGTAACGTTTTTGAGTTCAATTTTTTTTGTTAAATACACCAATGAACGAATAAGATAATGCCAACTGAAAATACGTTTCATTACAATGCTGTTTTTTTTTTTTTTAGGAGAAACTAGCCTAAGAACAGCCCAGGATAGTTTTTGGATGTTCGCTGGCTAGGTTTTGCTTAGCATTTGAGGGTCTCGCAGTGAAACAATGGTAGTCTTTACACTGGAGCCTAAATAAGCTAAGAAAATATTTCAAGACAAGTAAATTTAAAATACTTTAAGTATAATAAAGCTTCACACAGAACCGTTTCTTTTTTACTTCAGGTTAACTTAAGGCTATTTCGCTAATTAAGATTGATTGACATGCGTCGCTAACCTCAAAGCTCAATAAACCGCATGTTTGCTAAGTCGGTTTTAAGGGTGATTTTCAAATCACTTGAAACTTCTCTAGTAAATCGTTTCAAATTTTCGACTTTTAATTAATGAGATGCAAAGTAAGATAACTTGAGATTTTACTTACTATAGGCCCTCACAAACGTATCTTTGGTTAAGTAAAACTTAGCAGCTCTGAGTCTTACTTAACGGCTTATTGTAAAGACTATCATGTAATAGTATTTACTAATAACAATTTTCGCATGTTTTGATTGGCTCCCGTACCTCGGAATATCCTTGAAAAGTATTCACCAAATCAGTGGATGGCGATTTTCGTGCGTTCTGGTTGGCTCCCGTAACTCAGAATATCCTTGGATATTCACTGTTTTGGGACGGGATTGAAAATGGCTTCTCGTTTCGCGACAGTTTCGAAAGATGAAATTTTAGCGGTAAATGAAGCAGCTGCTCCAACAAATACCAAGAAAGAGACAAAATTTGGCTTGTCGCCGTTTACTGGTCTGTAGAAAAAAATTTAATTCTCACTGAATTTGCAACAGAATCATATAAAATGATCCTCGAGACATTGTCAATTGCAACGTAAACAAACTCTAACCAGTGCCGGTTCCAGACCTTGAGATAACAGGGGGGTGGCCATCCAGACGCCGTGATAACGAAGGCGGTCTCCAAAAAAATTTCTCGGCCCTTCGGGCTTCAGTTTGGTCTAAGAATAAGGGGGGGGGGAGGGGGGCTCCCCGGGCCCCTTCCCTGGATCCGCCACTGCTAACTAAGTGATGTCTTTTATTTTCAAAAAGTTTCTTTTTTATTTTTATCCAACTGATTTGGTAAATACTAAAACAACTACCCCCCCTCAGGGTCGGTTCATAGCGCTTGATATATACCTCGGGGTAAACGGTCTGAAAGTTTTCAAATTTCTATAAGTTGAACTGGAGAGCAATATGTGAAAGCTTTAGACATTAACCCTATTTCACTTACTGCCGAAAAAGGGTCATTCCACGTTAATGTGAAACTAGACATTGGTTTTAAAAAGTTTTGAATTTGTCTAAGATTAACTAAAAACTAAATGCGAAATGTGTAAAGTTGACACTTTAAGCACTATCTTACAATTTTCCGGTCATATTTTTTTAAAAATAGTAATTGATTCTGTATGTGTTGCCAAAAGCCTTCGCGGAGAAGACAAATGTTTCATGACTTATTCAAAAAGCTGATTATTTTGTTTAAAAAGCCGCTCTGGGACTTCAGTATTATAAACATGGTCTAATACAATGGACGTACCTACAATGAGGGACAAAAGTGTTGACACACTTCCGTAAAATGGCCCCTTTTTGCATAGTGGATATACTTATCCCCTTCCCCTGTCTACCCCAACCCCTTGGGCCAAAGGGCCAAGGACTCTATGGGCCAAATTGTTTGTTTTTAAACATCAATTTATAGAGTTTCGTCCTGATTTGTAGTATACGTAGAGTCAAATATACGAAGCGTATGTCATTACTTAATCTTGTACCCCCGCGCGCGTTCCTGATACCCTGTCGGGTCGAGACGAAATGATTTGTGTTGTGATCAATGCCGTTGCTGCGGATGTAATGTTTCCACAAGTATTATCAATAGTGGAAAAAGGATGGAAACATTAAGTTACAATGAAAATTGTTCTGGTAAATGGTTAACTTAAGCGAATGAAGTACTGCAGAGTAACAGAGGGGACATGCAATATTTTTCTGACATTGACCTTTGCCATTAGTGAAAGGACGTGAACAATATACAGGTTATGAACCTCATAAATGATGGGCCAGCCGTTTGTGCTGTGCCCTATATATAGATGTGTGTGTGTTTTTTTTTCGACCTTTTCTAACCTAACTGATCCAAACCTTTAGCGTAGGTAGGCGTCGAGGTTAGGAATGTACTTTTGTAATGATTTTACATGACCGCCTGCCATTTATTCAGTGGCATGATTGTTTATTGATGTTGGACGGACAACTATTTCATTTCCCAGCTCGTAAATCGCATAAAGCCAAAGAAATTGTTTTCAAAATAGACACACCAGTTTGTATCATCGCCAAAACAGCAATTACTTTGGCCCAGAAGTTCACCTGATGACAAGCAAAGCGGGATAACACGTGATCGATGACGGCCGTGCGCTGGAAAATTTTCCTTTTTTATGCGCTAATTCCTCACAAAAGGCAAAAGAAGATTCCGCTATGTAGAAAGTGCTTCGCAATACGTATTCTTGGCGACAAAAATTCCAGCGATGTGGCGCAAATAAGGAGTTTCAACGGTTAACCACGAGAATACATATCGACATTAAGAGGTCATAACAGACTAATGTTACTTTCCCTTTGCCGAAACGTGGTTAACCGTTGTAACACGAAGGAAGCAGTGTTTTCCTCAGTTTGAGCTGTCGTTTTCTTTGAGAGTCAAATACCAGTTCATGTCTCAAAGCTCTCTTTTCATTTTCTCTGCCGACAATACACAAAAACACAGGGTTTCGCTTGAGAAATGCAGTCGAAATACACAGACATATGCGCTTATGTCACGCTATTTGCGTTGCGTTATCATGTCACACAGGGTGTCACGAGGTGGGATTGAAAGTAATTGTTTTCGTGTACACTTGCAATGTTTGCTACGCTGTCCTTAGTTTTTTATTGAATTGGCCATGAATTTACCTTCACTTTTCCGTAGTTTCGATATTGAACGCAGTGACGGCCGCTCCTCACTAACGCTCCATATTTCCGTAGCCGGCCAGTGACTATCCCCACTACGTGTCAATCTTTACCCTATCCGTGATTGTTTGGGCCTTAACAATAGGATAAAGTGAAGAACGAGAAATATCCACTTTATTAAAAATATTTTCAGTACGCACCCCCTTGAAATTCATCAAAAATTGTACATAGGCGCGAGTTTCAGCGTCAGTTTTTAGCTTGTAAACCATATCGCCGTTAATTCTGGATATCGCAGCTCTTTTATTACGTCATCGCGTAATTCGAATTGGCCCTATAATTCGGTCGTGAATAAGTCTATGTCACCCCCACCACCAATAACATAATTATGTCATTGATTCCTTTAATTTCAGTTAAAATCAGTGTTATGCACGGCTCAACTTGTGTGCAGTAGCACAATTTTGCATTCAGACAATGAGGGACAAAAGTGTTGACACACTTCCGTAAAATGGCCCCTTTTTGCATAGTGGATATCCTTATCCCCTTCCCCTTTCTACCCCAACCCCTTCCCCCCAAAATCAATGTTGAATTTTGGACCCTCAAGTCTTGGACCCTCAAGTCTTTTTTTTACTTCAGACAACATTGATTCGGGGGGTCGGGGGATTTACGGCGTTTAAAAGGAATGAAATAATAAATGAATTAAATGTTTGTTAAAAGCACCCGTTTTAAACAAGTGTGTCAACTACTTTTGTCCCTGATTGTAGCTTGAGTAATTAAAAACGAGTGCGAAACGACGAATTTTAACGAAAATTTAATGTTTTATTTTTGTTTATTATTTATTTATATTTATTTATTTTTGTTGCGGAGAAAACACTTTCGTTCCGGAGAAGACGGCTACGAAAGCAAGACTTGCTTTGGGGTCCAGCTTGCCCCCCGAAACTAGTAGAAAGCATTGGGCATGAGCAGTAAACTGTTGCATTGTGGGTACACTTTATCCAGTCGGTGCAAGGAAAGATTCAAGTCACCAGGCACTTTAGACGATGTTGTCTATTCTTCCATTTACATATAAAATGTATCAATCACTCTAGATTAAGTTATTTTTTAATACCTATACATGTATAACCGCAGGTTATCAATAAACCCTTATTAAAGCCTGTCTTATATCGGTAGTCATCTCCTGTCGTTTAGTACTTTCTGGTCCACGGTTTACCCGTAACAAAACAGGGTTTTTTACAGCGAGCCCTTTTGTCTTCTCCTCAATGTCTTCCCCGCAACAGGTCCACATCAAATCATTCCGAGATTTCGGTTACATTCAGAAGGAATAACTAAATATTTTTTTCGTTTGACGATTAATTATAGAGAGCTATTTCTTTGTAAGGAAAAAGTCATTTTAAAAGATGCCCGAATTAGAAAGAATCAAACCTTGAATTGAGAGAATAAAAATTCGCGTTTCTAGCGAGTCTTCTCCGAAACGGGCAATTATTGCTTGACTGTATCTCTCCGTAAAGAGCAGGAGTAGATTTGTCTTGTGTTTTAGATAAACGTAATTTACATCTACGTAAAACAAATATAAAAGTTGGAATGCTTCTCTCAGTAGTTTACAGAGGAGCAATTTTGTGTCTCCGAAGTGTCTTCTCTGCAACGACAGATTACCGTGGAATGACCCAAAACAGTGAGCGCAAGATACAAAACGGACCTTACCAACAGTGTAACACTGTAACCAGCTGACAAGTTGTCGATATTTAATTTCGCGTGCTTAAATTTCTCGAGGATTTATTTTAACGGGTCTTTATTTTTGCGATTTTCTTTGCAATCGCGAAGAACGCGAAATTAAGGACCCTATCATCTCCTTGCCATATCTTGACTCTTGAAGTAATGAAAGTAGCCGGCAGAACCTTGCAGAGAAGTATACAACTCACTTACCATGGTCCAAATTACCAATGTTGCGACATGGTCAACCATGTAAGAACAAAGGACACAATGACCGCGTTTAATCATGGTCAATTGTGGTCTAATATTGAAATGGTCAGGGAGCAGCAAACAATAAGTTTCCATGGTTGATCATGTTTTTAAACATGATGAACTATAAAAGGTGAAAAAAGATACTATGATATAACATGATCAACCACGTTCAAGGCAAAAGGCAAGGCAAAACATGGAACAGCATAGACAACCATGTAAGACCATAGTCATGTACAATGATATATCATGATCAACCATGTTCAAAGCAAAAGCTACGCATGGAATAACACAGACGACCATGTCTAACTATGGTCATGTACCATCATATAACATGATCAAGCGTGTTTAAGGCAAAAGCTAAACATGGAATAACATAGACAACCATGTATGACCATGGTCAAAGTAACACGTTCAACCAAGGACTGGCATGGCAGCACTGAGTGAAAAGCTCTGTACTCTTAAGGTTAATTTAATGATCGTTAAATAATGATAAGACTGCGCATGGTCAAACCATACTATTTAATTAAATGAATTTGATAATCATGGTATGAACATGGTCAATGCAAAATAATAATGACATTACCTATATTACTTTAAAAAGCATCCGACTGGTTACCATAAACTACACGGACACAAATCACTTTTAACGAGAACACCTTAAATATTTTAGACTCTCAAACACATCAGATAAAAAGTTGAATTTACGTTATTTATTTCGAACTAGAAGAAGACATTTTAAAAGACTTTTGCAAATTTAACGCACCAAAAATCTAGAAACTGTAAAAATAAAAACTAAAGCTTTTGAGATTAGATATAATTCGCTCTTCGAGCCCCTTCAGTCAATAAGCTTAATAGTTCATGTAAGGTACATTAAATTAGTTTGCGTGCTCTCCGGCGTCATGTAAGCCAACATGAGAAAGTATACCTCGTAGAGATTGCGCTGTCACGTGTGACAATCACGCTCGGAACGCAAAAATAATTCAATTCATTCTTAGAGTTAATCAGTGAGCCTTCTGGTACTTTGTCTACCCCGAAACTCTTGGATATTTGGGTTTCAAGATCAGGGTGGTCAAAAGAGCTGGTGTTGCGGTTAAGAGGTTACTTAAGAGGGAAAGGACAGTCATGAAGTCACTCAGCAAAAAGGAGGAGTGGTTGGCTTTGTGGAAACATTGCAAAGAGAAACAGTCAACAATGAGATGCAGAAATATAAAATGAGTGTTCCTGGTTCTTACTCCAATGATGCCATGCTTAGTCAAATATTTGAGGGTGTTCGGATAGACAAAGTACCAAAAGGTTCACTGATTAAATCTAAGAATGAATGGAATTACTTCCGTGTTCCACGCGCGATCGTCGCACATGACAGAGTAATCTTTATGAGATAAGTTCTGTCATGTTTGCTTACATGACGCCGGAGAGCACGCAATTTATTTTACTGTACCTAACATCAGCTGTAAATAAGCATATTGACTGAAGAGGCTGAGAAGAGCGAAATATATCTCAAGACTTTAAGGGCTAGTTGTTTTAACGGAGTTTAGCCAGCATTCAACAAAACCGTGTTCAATTAATTGTCATCATAGTTAATTGAGTGGAATGGTTATGAAACCCGTCAGACTCCTTTGTTATATGTTTTTGTGGACCTGAAAGTGCACAACGGTCAAAAGAATTCCTATCATTTTGATTGTATTGACCAATAAAAACGTTGCATTAATTTATTCCGTCACAATTTGCCAACAGAAAACAAAGGATTGTGCACTTTCAGGGTGCTTCCAACATAAACTGCGGCACTATTGTTTTTATCATTAATGTTTGCCGCTTTTCATAACCAGTTCCTCTAATAACTATGTTGTCATTTTCAATTCGTCAAACGCTTTTACGTAAACACCACTTATCGTAAACAGTTTCATTAAAGCTTATAAAGTAGACTATACTAGGAGTAATCGGAGCTTAGAAGAATGCGTTCGATCTGTTTGCCAGGCGTAAAGGTAGCAGTTGAGCGGAAAGGGTGGATGGTTCTTACAGTAGATAACTATGATTATAGCATATTTTGAACGTAAGGGTTGCGTACAGCGAAACCTCGATTTAAACTGTGTATGATAATGAAAAGGTTTTGAAGGCTAGTGATCAGCGCGATATCGTATGGTTCGTCTCAAGTGCTTGTTATTTGAGGAGACACTGGCCAGAGTACTTCGGGCGTGTAAAAAAAACTTTTTGTTTTACTGGCGCAATAGATGTTCTACAAGGCGCAGTTATTCGAAGACCGATCAGCGCTTAACCCGGGTTTCTTTTTCTTTTGTTAAAAAACAGTTCTTTGGATAATTTTCCCACTTATTTTTAAGAGCGTCCAATCATCAACTTGTTGGCAAAATGAAGCTTTCACATCCGAGTTCAAATTTCGCATTAACCCTTGCCTGGGTTATCTTAACCCAGCTTTGAACAACCTGGCCCAGGTACTGTTAAAAAGCAATCAGTTAATGACAAAGTTTTAGATGTAATCATTAATTTTTTTATTTAATATTGGGAATTCTACATGTAGACAATTACTGAAATTTACTATATAATGCCGGAAACCGTTACTGGCAAGTCTTCTTAACTTGTGATGATATTAAGGAACGACCGAAGACCACATTTTTGTGGTGAATGCCGGGGCACAATGATTGTGTTTGAACACTGGTTCACTTACGCTACACCTCTCAATTTCACACGTTTCAAGGGAATCATCAAAGCCTTGAGTGGAATGTGTATGCGGCTCACGCAATAACTTTTCCAGTAATTTGGTCGAGTGTATTGATTTCAGTGGCTTGAGTGGCGCTACTGTGGGCTGGTCACGTTTTTCTGAATAAATAACGCAGAGCTAAAATGTTCGTTTGTCCACTGCCCAAAAATGTCGCAAGTCATGATGAAATGGTGCCGCCGAGCTTCACATCTCGGTAGATTTACTTTGTGGAATAACGGCCGCCGAGCTACACAGCTCGGTAGATTTACTCTGTGGCACTAGGGGTCCGCCTAGCTACACAACTCAGTAAACTTACTTTGTGGCACAACAAACGCTGAGCTTCACAACTTGCCGGTAATTTTTTTTTGTGCCACAACGGACGCCGAGCTAAACAACCCGGTTTGATGCATGCACCAGGAGTAGCACGCATTTTCCAAAGAAAAATATGAAGGCTTAATCCAAAGTAAAATTTTACTCAGGGTGTAAACTTTTAGCACACTTTTGCAAGATGAACGCTTTGGAAGATCCATTAAACACAGATCAATAGTAGACCTTCAGCAAACTCTTAAATATTTACACTTTACGAAGTTTCAGCATACTTTTAAAAGATGAACGATTTACGAAGACAGAATAGCAGACCTCAGCAAACGTTTGAAAGATGAACGCCGCGGGCACACGAATCACCACGTGAGTTAGCGCGTCAAAGTGAGACAAAACGTAAGCAAGCGCCTCAAATCGAGGCAAATGTGTGTCGATGACGACGACGAATGAAATCTCGAAAAAACCTCCCTTTTTTATTTCACAGGACACCCAATAATGCACAGAACACCCTACACAAATTAGGGGTTGTGTTCTCGTACCTCGAACGCAAAAAGCATTTGTCTTCGTAAAATAATTCACTAACGAAGAGATCTGGAGGTCCAAAGCTTCCCTAAACGGCGGTTTGAGTTAGACCTCGTTTGAATAACCAACCTTTTAAAGTTTCTAGGTTTTTAGTGTGTTGAATGTTTAAAGTACGTGATGACTTCTACTTCAAGTTATTTTAATATATCACTGGCCTCGGCATTCAGAATTCTTCAGAAACATTATTTATTTAAAAAAAAAGAAAAGAAAAAAATGAATTTCTTCCTGTTTCTAATAAGGTTAGCTGCAGAATAGTTTTCACTCATCCCCCAAAAAGATTAATGTATCAATCAAACGACTGACTCTGACCATTACACCGGTAAGGTTATTGAGGCACGTAAGATATCAACCTAACATATGCGTGACAATAATCACCCCTAAACCAGCGTGACATTATGAAAGATAAAGCATTTGTTGCAATTAAATTGAAATGGAGCTGGTGTGATGTTTTTATATCAGGAATAGCTAAGTAACATAATCAGACCGAACTTTTCTAGAAACATACATGTTACTACCGTGAAAGTGAAAAATTTACATTTTTTATACCTACAGGTAAGACGAGCTAAATCTCACTGCAAATTCTTAAAGAACATCTGACAGGACTTCAGATGAATAACTTCTAAATCCCCCCCCCCCCCAAAAAAAAAATTTCTATGGGGCCCCAGTTTTTTTTTTCCAACAAACACTCTTTTTTAGAAAAAACAAAAAAACCCACAAAAAGAAAAAAAAAAGGGTAAACAAAATAAAAAACAATTATACAAAAATTAACTTTTT
>CALNXI010000147.1:137485-144985 GCA_942486025.1 Porites evermanni
CCCCCCCCCCCCCCCCTCCCTAACAAAGAATGAGCTCTGGGCTTATATAGCCACTTGGCTTGTATGCTGCAGACGTAACCTACCCGACCTAATCCTTTTTATGCGTTTATTATAGTGCTTATCCACCTGTTGTAGTTAATAGACAAATTGTATCACAGACGACGCCCAATATACGAAAATAGTAAATGGACAACACTCAGAGAGAGACTCTGGTGTATTTACGCGCGTTCTAAGAAGATCGAAACCAAAATCTATTTGCATACATTACTTACACTATACAACACAATTACTTTGTTTTATTTCTTTTGATTTTGCTTGTACACGAACAAAAAAGCAAATAAAATTTAAACGATAATAAGTGGGAAATAGATTGCTTTAAAGTGAGGTCGAAAGGAAAAAGTAAAGACCGAATTCATTAACAACAAAATTCTTGTGCTAAATCTCTACGGTTAACGCGCTTGTCACACAGCGCTTGCTTCAGAACACTGTAGGTAGCATCTGAGCCGCCTCTTTGTTTCCAGGCTAACAACATGGCATATGCTTTTTCGGATATTTGTTCATGTCTGCTATCAAATTCGTTCAACTGTGCTTCATTGAAGGTTAGTCGTCGCCCAAGCGTTCTCCAAACGTGAGATATTTTTGTTGACAGATGTTCTAGGTCATTGTCCGTTGGACTGCCTTCCTTCACTGCACTAGGCTTTCTTGTAAGTTCCCTCAAGTTGGAACGATCCGTACCCTGAATGGGTATTCCTAAAAGCAATGTGCACAATGGAGGCGCTCTATCATTTGAGGTGCTATGAAATTCCACTATTGCTAAGTCTTTGTCATTACGAAAACGAACCTCCAACGCTGCATCATCTGGATAGTGCTCTAAAATTCTAAGATAAATTTTCTCCATTTCCCTTCTTATATATGGGTATATTCCTCCAGATACTGACACTGATGCCTCATCGTGCCCAGGTGTCATATCTCTCTTCGAGTTGTTGCAAACAGGCGTTATATCTTGTTTTTTAAGCTCCCTTAACACCTTTACTTTAAGGTGAGCAAGGCAACTCTTCAGACACAAAATTCTTACATGATCAGGACGAAAGTAAGCGAAAAAGACTGCTAATCTGGGCTGATCAGAAATGCTGCCATTAAGGCGATTTCGAATTCTTTGTTCATTAAATCTGGAGTTTTTGTTTCTTCTCTTAACATAACACGAATATCCAGAGAACCGTTCCGCATAGAACCTTACAAACTGTCCATCAAGTCTTGGCGGTTTCACAAGATCATCAGTGATATCAATCCATTCTTTTTGGTCATTATCGGACTTGAGAAACAGCACTCTGACGTGACAAGTTGTGGGATTTAGATTCAAGACTTTTTCCTCTCGAAGAGAAATTGGAAGCTGAATGGTGACAGGTTTCAAGAACTGAACAGCTTCATTGCACTTGATTCGCAATACAGGTCCAAGAAATATACCGTTCTCCTCAAATTCTTCATTTGGAACTTGTTGCACCTTCAACTCAAACGGAAACTTTGCGTCCAGTGCAACAGAATTCTCAGGGATTGTAACTGTCACGCCAGGAAACTCAGGATGGCTGAATGAGCCACCATCAGATGTGATGGTGTAAGCGGAAGAAGCCTTGAGACGGCAAACTACTGCATATGTTGAGCACTCGGTTATATCAGCTTGAGCAACTGGAAAGAAAACGTCCGGTATTTTCATGCCGGGAGGATGATTGTCTGCGAAGTCAAAACGTATGTCTCTGGTTTCATCCACGTCTTCCCAAGTATTCGTTTCCTTGTCAATCAGCTTTTTTATCACTATCTCATAGCCCTGTAGGTCTGTTGAACTGTGAGATAATGACAGCTTCACTTTGTTGTTAAATTTTAGTTTTTGGCCATTCAAGGAAGATAGTTCAATAACATTGCTAGTGATGGCTTCATGCTCCTGCAGCGGGGGTGAACGGTCACTGTATTTCCATCTGTGGACCACTATTGACACACGCTCAGATACAGCATCAAGAGGGAAACATAGGTGAACAGCCCACTCATTGAAGGTCCAGCTGGTACCATCACTTGTTAGACTTGCTCCGGATTCTACTTCAATAACTTTCTCTCCTTCTGCATTATATTCAGTTTCAGTTTCATCATCAGACTTTACTTCTACCCCTTTTTTGGCTCGTCCAAGGTATCCTACACACATGCCTTCCTCGATCGCCAACTCAGCCACTTGTTCATGCACTTTAGCATCCTTTTCTGACTCGCCTGTAAGCTTTGGTTGTGATTCTACATTAGTGCCCTGCGTAGAACAAAAATATATAAGTTTTAGGACCCTTTGTTTATTTCCGTGAGGCATTGTCTGTTTTATTTTCTTATTTCAACTTAACGGACCAGCTGAAATCTCGCTTGCTTCCTTCAAAGCCACTGAGGAGGAGAAATTATATGTCATCTCATTTCGAGGATGAAATAAACGTCATCTTCAAAATTTTGGTAGTCAGTGTTTTTTTAGGTCCAAATTGCCGCCCTGTCATACTATTCACGGATTTTAAAAAATCCAGTGAGTTTGTCTGGGATCGTTCAAGCTGCACTTCGCGAAGCATTTAGAGTTGTCACCGAGGATCTGAGAGAGTTGAAAATCGACGTGAAAAAACAAAAAGAACTCGGACACTAGGACACTGCCAGGAATTTGCTGCTGGTTGAGGGCAATTATCCTGCGTTGCAGCCGGCCCACACATCGCCTAAACCTTTCTTATAGTCCGTCTATACGGAATGTTTAGAACCTCTGCGACGCAGGCTAAGGGCAATTAACATCGGGTATAATTTTATATGCGCTACATAGGCAGATGCTGTTAGCGTTCAATTTCTGGGTCATCGCAAATAGAATCAAACGTTAGAGACGCGGAAAACCTTCTTTAATCCTTATTGAAAGTTTTATTAAGCGAGAGCAAAGTTTTGGCAGATAAAGGAGCTGCGAGGCCGAGCGGAGAATGGGGAAGAGACGCTTTCAAATTAGAATTTTCTCACGGCAAAGTCTCTACAATGGTAACATTACCGCTAAAACTCTCGGACGCGAGAACAATTAGGAGTATAAGGTCCCAGGGGACATGTAACTTCACACTTGGTGACAAAATATATTACTTGATGTAAAAGCTGTCAATCTCTCCGTTTATTAGTCAGAATCGTAGGACAACCGCACGTGCACATGGCTTCCATTTGTTATTGGTCAAGTGTGTTCTCAAATCATAAATGATAAGATGGGCGCATAATTTAGAGTGTTCAGCGGGCTCTAAATGGAATCAAACCTTTTTTCAGTGATTTTTAATAATATGGAAATATAAAAATAAGGAAATCTTTCGGAATTTCAACCATTTTTGACACCAAAACTCTTTATACGTTTCTTTTTTTCACCTCAAAAATCCTTGAAAATATTGCACCTTATATGAAGCAAAATTAAAGCGTGGAATATAATTAACTATAATTACCGTAGAGACGTATCTTGCTTGGAACTCGTGCAACCTCGTCCCCACCTCGTCCCTAGAACTTTTCCCTCAAAAAATGGGTGGGGTGAGAAAAGGCCCTGGCATCGGCTGGTCACGTGTCTCCTCGTACACCCTAAAATCCTGGGTGTAATAAATTAGCGCCATGTGAAAAGCTCAAATAATGCGTAACCTCACAGCGCGCGATCTTGGGCGACCTATTATATCTCTTGACGATTAACGAAAAGTTTTAAAAGGGTTCCTTTTAGTCACAAATACTGGCTACGGTAATTTTTTCCTTTCCTACGATTTCTATGAAGGGGACAGCGAGTGACATTTGTAAAACTTCTGTTTGTAGAGCGGTATAATATATATATGACAAACAAGCTATCGAACATGCATAAAGGTTGTACTGGAAAAGTCCGCTTTCTCTACTCTTCTGATATTTTATTTCATTTCGTGAGAAGAGGGCCGCCGTAAACAGCCTAGTTCTATTCACCTTAACTCTCAGCCATATCATAGCGACACGCGTTGGTTTAGACCTTTCCTGTTTGACCCGTATTTTTGAAAAAATTCATTGACCTCTGCGATCAAACGACTTGCAACAAAGAAAGATTTGGGTCCATTTAAAATCGACAGAGCTGTAGCTGATTCCAATCGATCAGTCAATCTTCTCTTTAATATAAGGAAAATCCTTTGTACCTACCCTCGGAAGAGAAAAGACATAAGAGGTCTTCAAATGTTTTAGATCAGCGACCTGTCATCGTTCCTGGCTGGAGGCTGACTTGCACCCGGCGCGGAGATTTGTTTGTTTCATGGTCGGGTTGTAGAGAAGACCAGACTCCATAAAGCATTTTGATGAACAATTCTATTTCAATGAAGTTCAATTTGTTTAAATTCACCGCAGATCCTGGAGGCAAAGGCCCGCATTTTTGTTTGACATTGAACAAAATCACTTTCCGCTTGATCGTACAGTAATTCCACAGTCGCGATGAACTTTAGTTGAAGTACTAGTCGATAACAGCTTGTCTCAACGCTGAAGCATTTTATATATTTTGTACGTGACAACGTAGAGCCGGTACGCCCTTTCATAAACTTCTAGCATTTGAATGATGCACAATTAAATGGATCTTAAGCTTTTGAATCGCACACACGCGAAAATATTGACATAGTTCCCGATGTTATTATTTTCCATTGTTTCTCCCTTTTGTCAGCGCAAAACCAGCTGGTTGCATATAAATTAGATTCTCAGGAATATTTAGGCTGTACACGTGACCAGCCGATGCCAGGGTCTTTACCCGCCCCACCCATTTTTTGGGGGAAAAGCCGTGGGGACGAGGTTGGGAACTCGTGCCTTCGGGAGTCTCAAAACTTGACTCTTTCGACAATTTATGTCTACGAATTCAGCGAAGATACAAAACTTCAAGAGCTGGCAATGCAGAGGGGCAAACCTGGTAGACTGTAGTATGTTTTGTATTGTGCGGAATTCTAAAAGAGCGCTTTGATAAAAAGATATAAGGCGTTAATTTCAAGGATAACAAATTTTGCTTATTTAAACGATTGTATCTTGCTGGTAAACTTTAAATTGCAAAATCTACTCAATACAAAACACACTGTCTAGAGGTTTTGACCGATATATTTCATTTATTAATAAAATCACAGCCGAGTACTGTCTGTACGAGGGATTTACCAACACTACCCCTCACAGTTTTGTGACGTTGAGTAGCACTACCAAATTAGGGCTAGGGCTACCAAATAAGGTAATGAGCACGTGCGAGCTGAGTAAGCTAGAAGGGGACAGGACAAAAAAGAAATAGAGCGCGACTTTTCCTTGTTTCACCGAGTTTAGTGAGAGTTGTGTGAGTTCGTTCGGTGCGGAATAAACTAGGAAACCGTGTTATTGTGAGTCCTATGGGCTGTTTTATTGTACAGCTCACTGTCTTCTATTTTTTTTGCGCAAACTTGCACACAAAATCACGATTTCCCAATTTTTTACAAGACTACCAAAAAAAACCTTTTTTAAATTTCCAACAATTCACAGTGTCTCTGTAAAATTTGTATCTAAATTGCCTCTAAACAGCCGAAGTATAAGCGTTTTAAAAGACGTAGCTCAAGAAAAAAATTTCCTTTATTTAACAATTAATGAATGAGGCTGAGTATCTTATGAAGAATTATGGAGATTGAGGAGGGTGTTATCGATCGAGGCCGTAGGTCGAGGCGGATAACACCCTCCGAGATCTCCATAATTCTTCATATCATACGAAAGCCGAATTCAATAATTGTTTTATTATTCATTCAAAATGATTCCTAGTTTAAAAACATAGCTAAAACATTCTTACCTGCATCGATGCTAAGTTCATCTTCAATAGTGCACGTTTAGGGTTGTTCAGCTCCGCAAATATTCTCCAAATAGCAGATGTCCCCCTTCGAGCTGTCTTCTTGCTGTTCTTGCCATGTTTTTAGCTATTATTTCGTCTAGTCCTTACTCTTGAAACGAGTGAAATGTCCGCCATTTTTGTTTTTACAACCAAAACAACTCAACGTCGTCCCCAGGTCCTCTCGGTTAAGGTGCATTAACCTGCAAGGAAGCTTCACTTTTGACGTCATCGGTTGATTAATCGCAAAATTCTTCCAAATTTGGTCATTAGAGGCTGGTTATAGTGAATTATGTGTATGCTTTTAGCCAATCAGAATCGGAGTAATATTTTGAATGAATAATTAATTAATTTTATTCATAATTATATAGATAGCCAAGGTTTCTCCCGCGGCCTTAAATGTACAAACAGGCAGAAATGAACAAACACTTGGATAAACAGAAAATCCACTTACTCTGCGGATCAACCCTGCCGGTGGTACTGTTTCCTGATGGATAAAACAAAATGAACAGTAGATGAAATCAAAAACTGAAGCAAAAAAATCCACTTACTCTGATCAACGTTGGTACCACATGAGGAGTACTATTAACTCAGTTACCTGTTGTACAATAACCAGTTCATTAGATGACAAAATAAATTTTCAAATTATGACATATAATGATACAATTAATGAAAGGAAAAAGAAAAAAAACATTAAGGAAGATTTTTAATCTCCTTACTCTGGTCAACTCTCGTACTGGTAGTGCGCTTTTTGCCTCAACGAATAAAAACGCACGGAAAAGGTTATCAGATTAAATCAGCAACTTTGAAACAATATTCCATACATTAGAATGCTTAAGATTTGAGGACGAGGATGACTACGAGTACGAGATTTGACTTAAAGTTTTTTCGCGTATTGTCGAAAAATATTCAACTCTGAAAGCTTCATTGTACCATTTTACACCTGAAAAGTTGGTACGATTATTTTTATTGGAGAAGGTTTAGCCCTTTTCCTGTTGCAAAATGATTTTAAAACTTCTAAAATTTGATAACTTGTTCCTGCCACTACAACACCCTCACTAAAGCTCGTAGTAGAACGACGACGGCTATCACGTTTTCCCGCCAAAATGACGTTGGTTCACGGAAGAGCACTACTTAGTACTCACTAAGTACTGAGAAAAACTCGTACCCGTAGTCGTCCTCGTCTCAGAATTTAAAGCTCTCTATTCACGCGATACATAATAAAAAATGCTGAAAGGAAGAGATAATTAACTTACTTCGATCATCGCTGATAGTGATGCTTCTGGGAATACCTGAATGGTCTAAAACAAACGTGGATAACTAGGGGTTAAATGCAGGTAACGAAGGGTAAACACACCTGGCATGGGTAAATTGGGTGGCCACCGTTGATTGAATGTGGGAAACATTTAGGTAAATTGGAGTAACCATGGATAAACGGGACGACAGGTGGGTGACTTGGGGTAAGTTGGGAAATGGGATGAGACATGGGTTACTATAAGTAAAAGTGTATAGACAGAATAAAATGTTTATAAACGGGGTAAAATGTAGATAACTCGGGGTAAACATGGGTAAACGGGGTATGAGGTGGGGGTAAATAAACAAAGATAAACTGGGTGAAATGTGGATTCCTTTCAGTGAACGTGGGTAAATGGGGTGGAATG